>OX375867.1:63387240-63466122 GCA_947359475.1 Heligmosomoides polygyrus bakeri
GATGACGACGACGACGACGACGACGACGATGATGATGACGACGACGACGAGTCATCGTCATCGTCAGTCGTCATCGTCATCGTCAGCGGCATCGTCATGTCATCATCGTCATCGTCATCATCATCGTCATCATCATCGTCATCATCATCGTCATCATCATCATCATCGTCATCATCATCGTCATCATCATCGTCATCATCATCGTCATCGTCATCATCATCGTCATCATCATCGTCATCACATTCATCATCATCATCTCAGTCATCATCGTCATCATCATCGTCATCAGTCATCGTCATCGTCATCATCATCGTCATCATCATCGTCATCATCATCGTCATCATCATCATCGTCATCATCATCATCAATCGTCGTCGTCGTCGTCGTCGTCGTCCAGACGGTTGTCGTCGTCGTCGTCGTCGTCGTCCAGACGGTGTCGTCGTCGTCGTCGTCGTCGTCGTCGTCGTCCAGACGGTGTCGTCGTCGTCGTCGTCGTCGTCGTCGTCGTCGTCGTCGTCGTCGTCGTCGTCCAGACGGTGTCGTCGTTAGCGAGAAGGACGTGGCCGTACCATCGAAGACGAGCTTCGCGCAGCTTCTCGGCTGTCGGGGGCGACACCGAACCTCTGTCGTATGGCGTCGTTGCGAACGAGGTCCAAACGCGTAACTCCAGCCGTCTACCGTAGCATTTTCGTCTCCATTACACTGAAGCAGCTTTCAGTTTCCTTCGTCACGGGCCAACACTCAGCACCGTACGTCGCTTCTGGGCGGACTACTGTTCTATAAACCTTCGATTTGAGGTGCTCAGGTATTGTCCTGTCGCAAAGCACCCCAGTCAGTGAGCGCCATTTGGACCAGACTGCACTCACGCGAGCGTTCACGTCCAACTTTAGGCTGCCATCGGACGTGACTGTTGATCCGAGATACTTGAAAGATGTAACTCGTGAGAGCTCAGTACCATTGATCTTAATAGATCCGTGCTCATTCACATCCGTTGTCAAGTATTCCGCCTTTTTGACGTTTAGCTTGAGTCCGAACAATGCCAAGCGATCGCACCACGCCTGTGCCTGTCGCTCGAGTTCGGTTTTATCGTCACATGCAAGCATGACGTCGTCGTCGTGATCCAGCAACGTCCAAGATGCCGCCATTTGGAGATCTCGTGATATTGCATCCATCACGACGACGAAGAGCAGTGGGGCACTTTCTTCTCAGCAACAACCTGATTGGGAAACTCTGTCAGCCAGTCAGCAGGGCGCCAGCCCGTCGACTTCCACAGGTCGGCTGGTAGATCATCGAGACCAATGGCTTTGCCTGACTTCATCTTCTTCAGAGCTGTTTCGGTTTCGCTCACTGTGATCTTCTGAACGGGACGGTATACAGGAGATGCAAAAGGAATAGCAGGATGAGCAAATTCAACATTCGAGATCTCCTCGAAGTACTCGTGCCATCGCTTCACAGTCCTCTTACGATCCATAAGAAGACGTCAGTTGTCGTCGTTAATGCCAAAGAACTTCTCGATGTCTTCTGCTTGGCGACGGTGAGCTTTCGCAAGTCGGTAAAGATAACGCTCACCATCGCGCGTTTCCAATTTTTCGCTTACATCAGCGTAATATGCGACTTTAGCAGCGGCCACTGCCTTCTTTGCCGCTTTCTTCGCTTCTCGATAATTCCGCCAATTGTGGACTGTTTTATCACCGATGAGTACGTGATAGAGCCGCTTCTTTCCTCGGACCCTTCTCTCTGACATCATCAGTCCACAGCCATGCCTGCTTGTCGACCCAGCGTCGTCCGGGCTTCGTTGTGCCGAGTTCGAGGCGTGGAGCCCGGGTTATCGCATCGGTAGCATCCTTCCAGGTTTCGTCGACAGTCGTCACCGTCGGCAACCGAATGCGAGAAATAACTGCCGCTTCCTTCTCTTTCAGTCGCCACCATTTGATTCTAGCCGACCCGCGCCGCTCGGCATGTTTACACCTCGAAGGTGTGATCTTCAGCGAGCAGATCAGTGGACGGTGTTGCGTGGCAACCGTCTCATACGGCACGGTCTCCGCGTCTGTGACAAAGCCTTGGTCGCGACGCCTAACAAGGACATAGTCAATCTGCGTTTTAGCGTTCCCGCTATAAAACGAGATGAAGTGGGAGACACGCTTTCGAAATTTGGTATTCACGATGGTGAGGTCATGTGAGTCTGCATACTCAAGTATACGCTCACCATCGGCGTTGCGCGACCCATATCCAAAACCACCATGACTGCTGTGGCCGTCTTTCGTTGCTCCGACGTGACCATTAAGGTCACCTGCCACAACAAACATATCTTCTGACGGCACTTCCGCTGTCTTCTCATCGAGCAGGGACCAGAACTCAGAACTCGTCCTTGACTTGCTCGGAACAGCTTGTCTGCGGAGCATACGCAGAAAAGAAATGGCACTCTTCTACGGCGACAACAATCTTCATCAAACGGTCATCGAAACGTTCAGAGACGATCATACCGACACCTCTGGTGGTCCTGGGACTGCCGCACAAAACGGCCTTGAAGCCATGGGCAATGTCCCTCGACTTGCAGCAGGACCACCTCATCTCCTGTACCGCACAGAAATCAACTCTTCTACGCTCCAGTGCTTCAACCAACTCGCGCGAGCGGCCCGTCAACGTACCCACATTCAACGTTGCTACGCGGGTGTTGCCTACGCTACGGAACTTTCGGACTAGCTCAGTTGCCCCCCGATGCCGTCCTCGCATCAGGGACCCTCGCACACTTTTCACACTCGCCGGGCTTTGCGAGCGAGCGTCGGCTCCCGCGGACGCCGTAGCATTATCTCGAAAGCTCTTAAACGTCATCAACCATGTGATGTGACAAAATGTTCGTAAGCCGGTCTGTCACTAGGACCTGTCACCTGCATTCGAATGTCCGTGTTTGGCTCGGCTCGTAGAAGCAAGCAGTTTCCAGTGGCACCACGTGGAGGAACGGACATCGCCACTCCGACGTTTTCATGTACATCCACCATTTTCGTTCTGGAAGCGGAAAAGACTGTCGTCGTCAATAAGCGATTGTGGCACTTGTTGATTCGAATTCGGAAAAGATTTCTGTTGCTCTTCCTATTCTGCGGCTGTGCTCCTTGCAGTTAAAACTTGTGGGTGACATAAAGAGAGAAAAAAAAAACAAAAAAGAAAGGCTGCGTGAAAGGACATGGAAATCCTACCATAAAAGTGTTAGTTATAAAAACTTCCAAACGCTATTTCGGAACGCAAAAGACCCAGCCGTACTATTTGGAAAACTAGCCTATATTATTTTCGGCTGCTCTTGTACATCTGAACCTAAATTGCAAGAGCAACCTAAGAATCGGGATTGCGGCTATAAGAATTGGTTGGTTAAGCAGACCAAGAAAATCGACTGTCTACCGCAGAACTTATATCGGATTTCTTCCAAACTAATATAACATCATATACACTTCGCTAGTTCAAGCGACACGAGAAGCTGATGCCGATCTTAACGGTGTAAACATTTAAAGAATCAAACTTGCGGCCACCCTGATAGTGTTTTTTTAGGGAAATGGCAGTTTTCTTTTGTTCCCGCCTCCATGTAGGTTTTCGCTTCCCGCCAATTCCTGAATGTTCCTATTCCTGGCGGTCCTCCCCTTTCTCCCTTTACTTGAGATGCGCGTGAAAGCCAATAAAAAAAGCGAACGCAATGTCTATAGATACCTGCCGAAAAAATCCGTACCGGAAAGAATTGCGCTCTCTAAAGCAGGGGCTAAATCGCTAAAGGCCCTCACAGAGTTCTGCGGCAGCGCCGCGGCCCTATGCTTACCCATAGGGCAGAGACGCAGAGAACGTCGCCACCGGCGGCGTCCCTGCCCTATCCTTAACCATAGCGGCGAGCGGCGTTGCCGCAGAACTCTGTGGGGACCTTAAGGGACGCCGCGACGTGCCTACTGCCGCGCGCTGCGTTGCAGTGCGGCAGCCGGTGATATCGAATAGTGCCCATCGGTGGAGAGCGCGGGAAGTCCGCCCCGCCGGGGCGAGGTATGTAAATGGGCACTGGTGGGAGACGGTCTCTGCGTCTCTTGCCAGTGCGCGCTATTTGGCAATACCAGGGCAATTCCAGCGGGCTTATAAGGCTTTTCCACCAAAAACAACAATGGTATTCGTCCTTCTCATGCGCACTATTCGAAATCAGCGGCTACCGCGTTGCGACGTGCCTAGTGCCGCGCGGTGTCTGCGCCGCCTAGCGATTTAGCTCCTGCTTTGGAGAGCGAATTCCTACGGGTATGGATTTCATCTTCAGCAGGTATATGTAGAGATTGCATTGAGAAAGCGGACGAACGCCAGTAATGGAAACATTCAGGAAGGCGGGAACCAAAATACCAGCATGGAGGCGGAAATTTAAAAAAAAACGTCAGTTCCCTAAAAACGCTATCAATATGGCCGCAAGTTCGATTCTTTAGATGCCTGCACCGTTGGAACGGGCATGAGCTTCTTTTTTTCGCTTGAGCTAGAGAAGTGTCTATGGGTCAAACGATGTGTTACATTAGTTTTGAGGAATTATCTGCCATGCACCTGTCCAGATAGCTTCATAAATGGCGGAAATCCCATATAAGTGGAGTTCTAGGGTAGGTAGTTAAGAGATTTTCTTGGTGTGCCTTAACCAAGCAATTCTTAAAGCAGCAATCACGGAGTTGCTTCTGCAACATAGTTCGAAACCTACAAGAGCAGCTGAAAATAAGATAGCCTAGTTCTCCAAATAACAGTGCAGGACTGGGTCTTTTGCGTTTCGGAATAACGTTTTAAAATTTTGTAGCTGACTTATATGGTAAGATTTTCGTATTCTCTCACACTATTCTTTGTTCTGGAGTCACCCACGTTTTAACTGTAATGAGCACAGCAACAGAATAAGAAGAGCAACAGAAACCTTTTCCGAGTTCGAATCAACAAGTACTATAATCGTTTATTGACGAAAACAGTCTTTTCCGTTTCCTCCTTCAGCTCCAAAAAATCAGGGACATAAATGATGGATCTGTATGAAAAAAGGGATCCGTCTTTTAATCCTCTTATTTAATATACCCATTCTCTCTTGATGGAACGAAAGGATCTTAGGTCTACTTGGCGTCACCTCGCCAGATAGAAGATCTTATAGGTGTATGGGTATGAGGTGGAAATATGCACGTTCCTTGTTTTCACCTTCAGAAATCACTTTACAGTACTCTCCTCGGTCATTTCTACTAACATCCCTACTTATCGGGTCCATGTTCTGCTTCTAGTACCTGATAAGGAACCTGCATGTCAATTCTTGAGCGAGTCACGGAACATATCAGGTCGGCTAAGCTGTGCCGCTGCGGGATCGCGCCGCAGCCGGTGGTAGCGAATAGTGCCCATCGTTCTTCCTTTGGCTGATTACATCAAGTAGACCTATTTTGAACAAGATTAGGTGGGGTGCACTAACAAGTATACTTGTGCTCGAATAATCGAATTCGAATAATTATTCGAATAATTTATTCGAATTCGATTTTCGATTACTTGATTATTCGAGTTTCGCAAATTCGAATAATTATTCGAATTCAATTATTCGAGTTTCGCAAATTCGAATAATTATTCGAATTCGATTATTCGAGGTTCGAAAATTCGAATAATATTCGAATTTCGAATACGTGGCTGTTTCGAATGATGATTTTTGTAAGCGACGTTCATTCCGGTGACGATTGTTTTCGATAGCACACCGTCGAGGATCTCGCCGTTACGGAAACGCATTCAAATATTTTTTATTTTATGCGCGGACGGACAAAATAAGTTCAAATATGATTCAAACACAAGAGAACAGGTGACTAAATAAGTGGCCTGTGGCTTGCACAATAACGCAATACCTCAAAAACAACAGCAAACTACAAAGTTTTCAAGTGATACCCGTCAGCCAGTCTTTCAAATTGCCTTTGGGTGTTTGGTGTATTGTTTTCCTTTGAAAGCTTCAAAAATTCAATACCTGCTCCATATGTGAAAATGCGGATCTTACATTGCTTTTGTTCTGGGAATTTTATTTTTCCATTGAGCACCCCTTGTAGGAGAAGAAGAGACCGAATAAAACTAGAGAGGCACCACACCATTTATCAACTTGTAAATCATGACTAGATCACATTCTTTTCTTCTGTTATACGATACGCAAGAGCGCGTTAGTTAAGAATAATCTTCCTGGGCAATGCCAAAGGTGCCGTGGTATGCTGTTGTAATTATAATATATCCGTTAACTCCTATCCAAAATTTCCCAATGAAGCTTATTCGCACCAATTCAACTCAAGCTACTTCTCTTTTGCATAAAGACTAAACACAGTGGCACCGTAGTACAAGTGTAGTACAAGTGCTAGTTCAGTGCTAGTACATAGTACAAGTGCTCAGTCACGCACTTGCGCGCGATGTTGCAGTATCACTAAGCTAAGGACAATCACTTCAAACTGGTTGCTCTACCAACTCAGCCTCTACCACTCTCTAGCAGTACAGACGGCAATATTTGAGAATCTTATTGTGTTAACCTTACTGGGTGCGCGTAGCGCAGCCGAAGGACGTGTCGATTGTCGCGTGAACCCGATACCTGGTTCCTGGTTTGGCTTTCCCGCACAGGCCAACCAAGCCTTCCATCTTTCCGGGGTCGGTGAATTGGTACCAGACTTATCTGGGAAGGATAGAGCGCTGACTTGTTCATCGGCCTCTCACGGCAAGTCATTGTATAGCCAGATACGCACTCAAATCGCCTCCAGATATCCCGTAGAAGTTAATGCTCGGCGCATCCCAAAAGGGATTGAGTAACGCCGTCCTTTATCCTTATCCTTTATTGTATTCCAATCTTGATCAGGTGAGTAGTTTTGCGGTATGAAGCCATGCAGCCCCCCCCCCCCCCACACCACTACGCTCAATATCGACATCTCCAAATGGTTCAGTGATGTCGAGTTTTGTGCTGATCAGTGGCTTCGTCCCCAAGGTCACTCGACAACCCACGTTATACCCCACAGCACGGTCCTCCATTTCGCTCTAGCCCCAAATTGCCTGCTGGAAGCTCCACTCCCCATCCTCGAACAGTCGACCTCGGGCAAAAATTGAAATTCTCTATAGGTATTAAGCTTCTAATCGATTTTGATGCTACGACGAAATGCCTTTTTGTCAGAACGGATCGTTCCCAGCGCTTCTATTATGTTGGTGCAAAAGTAATGTAGGCTTTTTGTTTTCCTTGTTTCAGCACTATTTTTTTAAAAATAAACTAAGACCGTTTCATAAGGTATTACACATTGTTGGAAAGGTTATTACATGCGCTTTCTACGTATGTATTAGGTTGTCCGGAAAGCTCTCAGCGTTTTGAGTGAACTACCATAACTTTCTTAAATCTTATCGGATTTAATCGAAATAAGCACCGTTCGAATCAGCACACTGTTGCCAACGGGCCAAATGTCGACCTATTCCATCAGCGAAAAAATTAGGTGGTCGAAGTTCGACAAAATCCACGAAATTTTTGGTGGAGCTTCTCCTTTGGAAAATACCTAGGGGATTCGTCGGCGTCCAACCACTGCCCGAAATGTCTGTTATCATACAGAATCCACTTTTCATCACAAGTGACGATTCGATCCAAACACAGGTCAGTTTTGCTGCGTAAAAGTAGAGAAGAATAAATCTCAAAACGTGACAATTTTTGCCGCTCACTCAACTCGGGCGGCAACCAGCTTCAAAGCATCTTGGAGGCTGAAATCTCCGGTCCAAAATTTACTGGACAACTGGCGCACAGTGCATTCTCCAACACTGTTAGGTCCCCACAGTTGGTTGATTTGTCGGGCTGTCTCGGCTGCGGATTGTCCCAATTTGATGTTAAAATAAAATATCTTCATGAATTACTCCTTCGACATCCTTCAAAAAGTCCTTCAAGAACGGTATGATAAAAAAAATATTTAAACATAAATTATTTAGTCAGAAATTCTGAACAGAAAGTAGCATTAATGCAATGCAAGTTGAATTTTTACCTAATAATAAGCGAATGAAGAATAGTGACACAAAACGCTGAGAACTTTCCGAACAACCTATTATATGGAATCCGACTTGAGTCGGTTGTTTAAAAAATAATTTGGTTCTTATTTTCAGATGTCCAAACGCGATTTTCGTCAAATTTTCCGGCTTTGGCTGACGTCGGGGAACCTCTTTTTGGTTCAGCCACTAGGCAAACGCGCCTGTTATTAGAAAGTATCCATCTCTCATCGGAAGTCACAATCCGTTCGAGAAACGGATCGTTGGCATTGGGCAAAAGATGGGCCGACGATATCTCAAGACGATTTTTCTGACTATCGGTCAATTTAGTTTCTTGGTCTTCCCAGTTTGCTTCAAATGGCGAACAACTGTAGTGTGATCGCCGTTGAGCTCCTCGGCAATATCTTGCGTGGTTTTGCGCGTATCAGCTTCGACTGAGGCTTCCAATGGATCATTATCAAGTGTTGGTGGACGGCTGCCAAGTGGTTCGTCTTCGAGGCTGGTATTGCCGGCACAAAACGATTTCGTAGTGTGCATTCGTTGATCCTTCCCTGGCCCCATACTTCGTTTATATTTTTAGCGGTCTAGGTGGAAGACCGGAACATTTTCAACCCGCAGAAGTAAATTTAAAGAAAATTACGTTTAGGCATCAGTAAACAAAAACCAAACTATTTTTTTAAATAAGCGATTTGAATTAAATTTCATATAAATACATAGAAATCGCATATAATGAGCTTTTCAACAATGTATAATACCTTATGAAAAGTCTTACTTTATTAAAAAATAGTGTTGAAACCAATAAGACAGAAAACCTGCATTTCAATTGCACCAATTCAATAATACTATGTTGAACAGAAAATTTTTCGACACGGGACCGCTACAGCAGGGAGGGACTGCCTAACTGTCATCGACATACAAACAAAGAAACGTCACTTTCAAGCTACAATCAACAATACATATCGATCAATATTGACCTCCCAATCAAAATCTTTCACTCGCTATAAAGCACATGTTTTTTGCATTCCTCCATCATTGCTGAAGAAGGTTGTTGCGTCATTAGCTATACTTACCAGTTGATTAGTACATTTTTGATTCCATTCGTGTAAAGAATATAATTTATCTACAACATCCCTTCATCTTGAAACAGCTTTGCTGTTGGAAAATCAAAAAGGGCCCATGCACTGTACTACGGAGGTCGAAAAAATAGTTATTCATACTTCGCTACGGATTGGGTTGCTCATCACGAATCGGTTTCTGAATTTCCGGTTTCTTATGGCAGGTTAACCCTTTCACGACACGCGTGTTTTTCATGCGCGCCGAACGAATACAGTTTTTGGCTTGCTTAACCGGGAAATCAAAAATGCTCGCCTTTCCGCTTACAAGGAGCTCGATGAACGTAAATGACATTTGTTGCCATGCTTTTCTTCAAAAATGTGTTGGAAATGGCGATAAAACGTCTCACTGATGATAAATCGCAAAACGCAATAACACTGGTATGTGCGGGAATCAAACCCTCGCCTACACTCTGTACCACACTCTGTGAAGCGAGAACATTTCCACTGCGCCGTCGCCTAAGGTGGCTAGGCCGCTAACGGCTATGCTGATTACTCTACACTGCGTCCACGCTGCATCAACGCACGCGGCACACAATCGGCAGACTTTGGCTAACTAGAACTTGTTTATGAAATCCATTTGGCAAATTTGGTCTACATATTTGTAATCAGCGTTTCGATCTCTTTCACAAGACATAGGTATCTGTCCGAAGTTCTATGGGAAGGTGAAAGCATTCGGCGGTTAGTGGTTCCTCTTTTACGGGTCTCCCTTACTCTTCCAAATTGCCAAGCACGTTGTACGACGTCTTCGGCACGTCAGCTGAACTCCGACCAACATTGAACGACGTCTTCGGCATGTCTGTTGAACCGCCGACCCACGTTGGACGACATATTGGTCAAAGGAAAAATCTCACCTCCTTATTACTTGTGCAGTTTATTCGATTATTCGATTTATTCGAATATTCGATTATTCGGAAATTCGAATAAGCGAAAAATGGGGTTATTCGATTATTCGGAAATTCGAATAAGCGAAAAATGGGGTTATTCGATTATTCGGAAATTCGAATAAGCGAAAAATGGGGTTATTCGATTATTCGGAAATTCGCATAACTAAAAAATTGGGGTTATTCGATTATTTGTTCATTCGAATTTTCGAAAAATGGGATTATTCGATTATTCGGAAATTCGAATATCCGAAAAAATGAGGTTATTCGATTATTCGTTCATTCGAAAATTTTTGGAAAAGCACAAGTATACTAACAAGGGAAAGGTCTGAAGCGTATGTCTGAATGGGGAGAGCGAATCATATGGGGAGAATCCCCACCCCTCAGCTAGTATAAAAATGTGTATATTTTTTGCCAAGTCGTTAAACCAACGTTAAGGAGTAGGGGTCTCTGAATTTACAATGGAATCGGCGCCTCAGGAGTTCGGGGTGTTGTACGTTGCCTCTGCCAGCAAGCGGCTCGGAGCGCAGTGGAAGTAACGTTGCTTCATGCGAGGAAGGTCAAGGGTTCGGTTCTTTCGCGCTGCTGCATCTTTGCATTTCAACTGATTGGATGAGATTTGGGGAATTATGACGTCTGTGACATTTTCAGACGTTTTTTGGTTAATTTTCTAGCTGAATGCTGTGGTATTCAACATGATGATGTATAAGTGTTCAACATTAGTGACACAAAGAGACAAAGTGCATGAAGCAGCACTGGGCACACTACGGGCAGCGTATAAAGGCTACAGGCTCCTCACAGTCTGTTTCCATACATGAACCAATGACCTCGAAAAAAAACTGTCCTGCTCAGATTTTCAAAAGAGATTAGGATGTGACGTCGGAGGTGGTTAACATTAGAAACGAGGTCTGTAGATCCCGAAAATTAACCTAAATGGCATCAATACACTTTGCCCTCATCGTTGCCTGTCACCTGGGGTCTGCTGAAGGATTTCTAAAACCTGATATCAACAGTGTCTGCCGATGCTCGAGTGGTGGTCCACCTTCTCACGCTGAAGTGTGGTGCACCATTAGGCAAGAAACCTTCGAGGGAAGAAATCAAGCTGACCTAACGGATGGCCCGCATATTAAAGGTCTTCGAAGCACCTCAATTTGAAGTTTACGAAGACATTGTTGTTAAAAAACCGGTCAGTAATAAACAAGTAACAAGAAGCTACTCTCCACGGCGTACAGCTGGCAAATGCACAGAAAAAGTCTGAAAATGGTATAGAAGTCAGAATCCCCAAATCCCAACCAGTCGAAATTCAAAAATGCAGCTGCGCGGAAGAACCGACCCCCCCCCACCTTCCTCGCATGAAGAAACGTCGGTCCCACTGCGCTCCGAGCCGCTTGCCAGCACAGGCATCGCGGGCGTACAACACCCCAAACTCGTGAGGCGCCGATTCCATTGTGATTTCAAGGATCCCCTTACTCCATGGGTTTAATGATTTGGAAAAAGAGCACATTTTTGTACTAATTGAGAGGTGGAATTCTCCCTATATGACTCGCTCTTCCCGTTCAGACATACGCTTCATACCCCTCCCCTGTAAGGCCTATGTTATACTTCGGCGATGCTGTGTTGCGCGGGCTGCTACGCACTGCATAGCAGCTTGCGTAACACTGTCGTCGACGTCGCCGGCAACAGCGTCGCTGAAGTATAACATAGGCCTAAGTACACTAACACGGTCGCAAGCTTTCTTTCGCGATATTCCGTTGCTTTAGCGAGGGTGATAACTCTCGGTGCTCTACAATTGTTTCCTCTACAGCTGCTCAGTCTCTTTCAGGTTTTGCCGATCGTCGGGATGAGACGGAAACTTTATTGAGATAGGTCTGTCTCGAAATCGATGCTGTTCACGACAGCGCTAAGCTACTTCTTGATCTCATGGAGCACGGTTTTTCTTCTAGACTACGTGTTGCGAATCAAGAACTTTACTCCTTATGTGAATTTCGCAAACAAGTACGGCTTGGAGGTAGCACCATTCCAGGTATTAGTTGAGCTTTGAACTACGTTTCTATTTTTCTTTACTTTTACTTAACGAGTCTTCAATACTTTTTCTCATGAGCCGTTTGAAGTCCTTTACGTTTTCTCATCTTATTTTATATTTAACGTTATCTGAAGGACTATCTGAGCTGCAAAGCAGTTCGAGCAAGCTAATCGATAACCTTCTTTTCGGCTAATGTCATTTGGAGAAATCATTCACGAGAGATATAAACAGGAATACAGTTTTTCCCTTCTCCAATCTGTGCCCTTTTCTGTTCTGATTTGCTTTTCTATTTGAAGGAGTCCAACTGTTTGTTTTGCTGAAAACCTTTCCACACAAGTGCTTAGGGTTTTAGTCGATTAACAACTCTAGTTCACAGCACACGATAATCGTTGGATATCAGGAGCGGCTCACCGTAGCCGCGGTGCGCGTAGCGTAAAAGCGTGGCTGGTGCAAGCTGCAGCGGCGCACCTTGCGCCTAAAATCGCAGACACGCTACTCGCGAGTAGCATTATAGTACGCAACCAACCACTGCGCCCTCTCTGCTTAGGCCTATGTTATACTTCGGGGACGCTGTTGTCGGCGACAGTGTTGCGTGGGCTGTTAGGCCTATGTTATACTATACTATACTATATGTTATACTATACTACGGCGACGCGTCGGGGACGGTGTTGCGCTGGCTGCTACGCAATGCGCGGCAGCCCGCGTAAGGCCCCGTTTAGGCCTATGTTATACTGCGGCGACGCTGTTGTTGGCGACGTCGGCGACAGTGTTAAGCCTATGTTATACTTCTGCGACGCTATTGTGGGCGACGTCGGCGACAGTGTTACGCGGGCTAATACGCAGTGCGTAGCAGCCCGCGCAACACAGCGTCGGCGATGCGTCGCCGAAGTATAACATAGGCCTTACGCGGGCTGCGTAGCAGCCCGCACAACAGCGTCACCGACGCGTCGCCGAAGTATAACATAGGCCTTATACTTCGTCGCGGCGCGACGCGACGCCAGGTATAGTGGCCATATTGATTGTGCGACGCGATCGATCAATTTGGCCTCATTGCGTGGCCATCGCGTCGCGCCGCGATGAAGTATAAACGGGGCCTAAGGGCCTCTACAGAGTCTCGCGGCAGCACCCCGAGAACTCGTCCATATCGCTCCCGCCGCAGTGGGACCCACGCTGCCATTGTGGTGGAAGCCGCGGCGCGGACGAGTTGTCGCGGAGCCGCCGCACTCGAAGGTCCCCGAGGGCTGCCGCAGTTCACGGCGGCTCTCACTCACAGCGCCAGGAGCTGCGGGTAGGACCCGCCGGCGGGCGCGATAGATAGGTATCGATTATGGCTCATCTATTTGAGAACGTTTTTCTTAGCGAATCTATGTTCTAGGAATATAATAGGTTGGCGCATAATTTCTGTCCATAAAGGAACTTGACAACCAACAATACAATCACTGTTCGTGTCGACAAATGGAGGCTATGGAATCTTGCACTCAAAGCGTAACGCAAAAAAGCCTTAGCACGATATTAGGTAACCTTAATTGCACTGCAAATCTTCGTCGCCTTCCAGCCACAAGTGAGCCGTGTAAGGTTTAGGTTTCTTGCACAGGAATGCAGCAACAAAGCAGACTGTTCTTTTTAGTGTGAGCTAGAACTGCATCGAACAAACCTCCTGGACTCAACAAGGCATCGGAGGGAACGCATCACAAGGGCTACCACATTATCTTCGAGCTGCTTGTCAAGCGTCAAAATGTACAGATCTGTCAAGTTATAAGGAGTTTTCTATTAGGTTTCGGGGCTCACATTCAGGAACTCCTAACTTAGCTTAGAAAACGCTTCTCCACAAAACAAAGAGCGTTTTGCTTACTACATCTCTGACATTCCCAGAGGTCGCAACTACCGGCATAAGTGCGTAGTGTTGCGTACAGCAATCCTTGCGGCGCCGCACCATTCGCCGTTGTCATGGCGGGTCCGTGGCACCCGCAAGACTCTGCTGCCGGCCTAACACCGTCGCCGACAACAGCGCCGCCGAAGTATAACAAAAGCCAAATGCGTTAGAGATCGCGCTCGGCGATGAGCGCGGAAACTTTCGGGCGCCTCCTTAGCCCTCACGCTTCCTCACTTGTCCGACATGACCTGCTTCGTGGAGTATCACACATCAATTTCCTCCACAATTCGACTTGCTAGTGGGGTGTAGTTAGGAAGTGCTCCTAGACGTATTGAAATGAAGGTACTAAGCGGGCTGGTGAGCGAGCGAGATTGCACATGGTCGTGGAACACTCACATAAGCGCAGAAACCGTGCTTATGTGAGTGTTCCAACGTGCATCCCACTCAGGATTCCTGGTTTGGATCTTTCGCCCAAGCCAACCAAGACTCGCCGTTAAGCGCACACAAGCAAAAAAACTGCGGACGAGATTTCGGACGAGTTGTTCGGGCGCAAAAGGTAAAATTCAAACAGTGGAACACGGGCGTTGGCGATGGAGCGCGAAATCCTTCTTTTCAAGCATTAGGCCTTGTTTAGTGTGCGCGCTATGCGCGACGCGATGCCATGTGTAGTGGCCGAATAGATCAATCGCGTCGCTCGATCAATTTGGCCACTACACATATATCGCGTCGCGCGCACACTAAACAAGGCCTAAACGACCCTTTAGCCCTAGTCTATACATGCGGCACCGCGATCGCCACAGATATCGATTTTCGCGCCGCCCGGTCGATATCTATGCCGACCATCGCGCCGCGCAGCGCAGCGGTTCAAGTATAAACTAGGGTATAGGCGCCTTCTAAACTCGCGCCGCCACGCAGCGCGGTGTGTTGGTTGACATAACTATCGAATTTTCGAGCCGCCCGGCGGCGCCGCATAGCATTCATACTCCGCCGCCTTAAACACACCACATTTAACGGAATTTCGGGTTACGGTATTCGGCGAATCGCGCCGCTGGAGGGAAAGACGCGGCGCGGCGCGATCAGCTACGGCCGACTCGGTGTAGAGTGGGAGATTCACCACCGAGGTGAATCATTTTGATATGTCTTCCTTGTTTTTGTTCCCTAACTAACAAAACAAAAAGTGTGTAGCAAAATTATGGCACTATTGTACTCTCAGGACTCCATAGGTCGAGGAGAGGTCGAAAAAATTTTTTTGACCAAACTTCTCCGGGGGAGGGTGGATTAGGTTGCTCATCACGAATCTGACATCCGTTTTTGAAATTACGCCCGCTTATGGTATGGTATGTTCGGGTGAGTAACGATAAGGCTGTCGAGGTCGTAATCACTGATTTCGCCCAAATTTCGCCTAGGGAGATTTTTTGGTGTGCTGATCACGAATCAAACATCCATTTTTCGTACTACGCTGGAGTTTGAGCTAATTCTGTGACCAGAGCTCAGTCACCCGTACCTTCCGTAACCTAGGAAGGGAATGGAGATCTGTAGACATTCATGAAGTCTTACCTACTACGCTGAAGATATATTTAGTGCACAATGACCCCGGAATGGCCATATGAGAGGGAATTGTGATTCTCGACAATGAGTACCTTCCAACAATTTTACTTAAGAATCCGCACTTGATGCAAATAAAGTAAAACTTAAAGATTAAATGAATAATATGAATAAATGTCAACTAAATGTTAGGTTCGTTTCGCCATCTTTATTCAGACGAACCTTTTTTGTTATACCACCTCCCCGGTGGCTCATCAGTGAAGAGGGAGGTGCTATAACTTTTTTGATTTGTATAATCACATTATTGATTAAGCAAAATGTTTTAACTAATTTTTTATTATTAAATTTTCAAGGAAAGAATGCATTAAAACATTAAGTTTAATTTTAGTTTGTTTTAATATTATATCTATTATTAGGTTGTAACGAAATAAATGGCACTGAACCACTGTAAATTTAAACAGTTAATATCTCGGCTTGTAGGCGAGTTTATTAATCGAAATAAAAACCTTCTGATTCTACACATCTCTGCCAACGTGACGCAAGCTTCTTTATCCCAGTAGCATAAAAATCGGAAGTTCTGGAATTGACGAAATCTTCGAAGGCACTTTCGGCATCCTATTGGTATTTGAATATTTTCCCTACCAAGAAGTCGCCAAGATGCTTGAAGAAATGGTAGTCTGTTGGGGAGAGGTCGGGAGAAAACGGAGGATGTGGTAGAGTTTCAATGCTCAGCTCATTCAATTTCTGCAAAGTCATTCGTGCTACATGGGGGCGAGCATTGTCGTGCAGAAGGAGAACTCGCCTTCGGTTTACCAAGGCCGGCCGGATATCCTTCAACTTTCAACTCATTTCTTCATTTTCAATGCAGTACTTCTCTACCGTGATGGATTCACCGGGAGGGAGGAAGCTGTGGTGAATAATTCCCAGCGAACACCACCATACTGTCACCATTACTTTCTTTTGGTGCAATTCCGGCTTCGCAAAAACCTTGGGGCTCTCATCGCTGTCCACCCACTGTGCCGATCGTCGCCTGTTGTCGTACATTATCCATTTCTCGTCACAGGTTACGATGCGATCAAGGAATGGGTCCGTTTCGTTCCGTAGAAGCAGTGCGGACGAGATCTCATATCGTCGGTTTCTTTGCTCCTCAGACAGCTTGTGAGGCACCCATCTTTCCAGCTTTTTGGTCTTTCCAATTTCCTTCAGATGCAGGGCAGCTGTGTTGTGACTGACGCCAAGAACCTTCGCTATCTTCCTGGTACCTTTGTGTGGATCCTCCTCTACCACATCTCTCAGCTTGTCCTCATCAACATCACTATGCCTCCCACGACCTTCATGTTCTTCCAAGCTCTCATCTCCATTCCGGAACTTCTGATACCAACGATACGCCGTCCGAATTGTGGAACATCCTTGACCGAATGCGGCGTTGATCTTCTCGTCCGCCTCCTTGGCTGTAGTGCCCAGCTTGAATTCATACAAGTAAATGCCTCGGATTACCCTTTTGTCCATCTGCAAAAAAGTCAATAAAACTCTAAAGTTTTCCCACTTTTACATAGAAAATTTGGTACTCGCCGATAGAGCAAAGTTTGCGCTTCTAAACGATATGCCACATGTTACGGTTTGTTCTTGATCAAACGCGTAAAGACGCGCCAAAAAATGGCGCGAGCCAGTGCCATTTAATTCGTTACAACCGAATAGTTTTTATTGCTACTTTTTTCAAAATTTTTTATTCATTTATATAGCAAATTTATAAAATATATTTATCCATTTACTATTAGTTTTTTAATTAAGTTTAATTACTACTAAAGAATTGAACTTACATGCAAAATGGTGATCAACTGACGGTGATCAGCTGATCGCAGCCTTCGTCTTCCCTCAAATAACCCAACTGTAGTATACAGTTCGTTATCAGAAAGGATAATTCATATCATACTGCAACTGTAGTATACCGTTCGTTATTGGAACGGATCTCTTATCATACTATAGCACAAGTCATTTGTGTATCCAGAATTTTTGTTCGGTGGCATCATGTAAAAAAAATAATGAAGAGTCGTTTAGTGCCATTTGCATTGCAGGGGATTCGACTCAATACCGCTTTCACCAGTTTCAACCGTAGGTTGAGCAGACGACTTCGACCCCAGCCTCAAGAGAGGATTCGTCGCTTCTCACAGGAAACCCACAACCTTTATTAGCAAGATGTATTCTCATGATCAGCCGGACGAATCCTTTCTGTTTTGGTTTTTCAATGACTCATTGTCCGTCTCCTCCGTCATCCGTTATGGCGCACGGACCGTAGCACGTAGAAGGTGGTCGCTGCTCGTCGCTGACGCTCACCCTTTCTAACTGCAATCACGCAGCGGCGCGTCAAATTCGGGGCGCGTCGCGACTGGCACCCCGAATTGACACACTGCGCCGCGGTGGGAGTATAAAAGGCGCCTTAAGGCCCCCACACACTTTTGCGGCAACGCCGCTCGCCGCATGGTGAAGGATAAGGCAGGGACGCCGCTGGCTGCGCGCTCTGCGTCCCTGCTCTACGGTTAGGAATAGGGCAGCGGCAACGCCGCAGAAGTGTGGGGGGGGCTTTAGTGTGCGCGCGACGCGCTACGCGATGCCATGTGTAGTGGCCGAATTGATCAATCGCGCCGCTCGACCAATTTGACCACTAGGCATGCATCGCGTCGCGCGTCGCGTGCACACAAAACAAGGCCTTACACGCGCGAACCTCTTGTCGCAGGGGGGGGGGGGGGGGGAGTCCGGGGCTGGGTTCTGCGCTCTTTAAGCGGCGAAACATATAAGGTTGGAAGGTGCACAAAAAAACGCTTCAAAATCGTGTAAACGTCGAAACCCTTCAAATACCACATAGTCAGCTGAAATGCAAGAATGTCACAACGCAGAAGAACCGAACCACCAACCTCCGTCGCACGAAGCAACCCGCTTATCCACTGCGCCACGACTCGCTTAGGGAGGCGTCCACCGTGGGCTTACCAGGATACTATCTCAACGGTAGGTCGGCACGGCGCAAGTGTTGTATATGAGCAGAACCGCCTCTCCCTGCGAAGTAACAAACTGCAGGTATCTCGACCCCAGTACAACTCTGCGCAGAGTTAGGGGCGACGGAAGTCGCCTGTTGGCGCCCTGTTGATTCACGTGCTCCACAGCTGACGGGCGCGCGCGGGATGAGGGCTCGTATCGCGCATCGCCGCAGTGCACAGGTGGCGTACTAGGGAAGCACTCGGGCTCGTGAGCGAGGGGTCGGGGGTTTGGATCCCGCAGACTGCGTTTGTTTTGCACTTTTGCAAAATCCATGTTTATCATATAGGTAATCCATCTAGGGGTATTATAGTGTTATAGAGCATGTTAACATATAGCCTATGCTTCAAACTACAGAATAGCTGAAATGTTCACTTCTGTGTGTCACTTATTTTAAGCCTGTTTTGTGTGAAGCTGTAGTTATGTAACGATAGATATTTTGTGTCACTAGTTAAAAGTTCCGACTCCACCGATAAGACTTCGGTCAAAAAAATTTTCGCTGAAACTTTGTCTAGGGGGTTATTTGGGGTGCTGATCACGAATCTGACATCCGTTTTTCACGATTCGGTCGGAGGCCACCCATACCGTTAACAAGGGTGGTCCAGGCGGGGTCACCGATTTCGCTGAAACTTTGTCTAGGGGGTTATTTGGGGTGCTGATCACGAATCTGACATCCGTTCTTCACGAATCGGCTGGATAATATAGATAAAGGAAGGCACAGGATTACATTCTTAAAGTTTCTGCCGGTGACGGCAGATAGAGACAGAATCGTGAAAAACGGATGTCAGATTCGTGATCAGCACCCCCAAATAACTCCCTAAACGAAGTTTCAGCGAAATCGGTGACCCTGCCTGGACCACCCTTCTTAACGGTATGGGTGGTATGTTATATGTAAACATACTCTATAGCACACTATAGTAACGCTAGGTGGATTACCTATATGATAAACATGGATTTTGCAAAAGTGCAAAACAAACGCAGCCTGCGGGATCCAAACCCCCGACTCCTCGCTCACGAGCCCGATCTCTTCCCTACTACGCCACCTATGCACTGCGCTGAGTCGCAATACGCGCCCTCATCCCGCGCGCGCCCGTCAGCTGTGGAGCACGTGAATCAACAGAGCGCCAACAGGCGACTTCCGCCGCCCCTAACTCTGCGCAGAGTTGTATTGGGGTCGAGATACCTACAGTTTGTTACTTCCCAGGGAGAGGCGGTTCTGCCCATATACAACACTTGAGCTGTTCCGACCTACCGTTGAGATAGTATCCTGGTTAGGCGCCTTTTATACTCTCGCCGCAGCGCGGCGCGACTGGCCGCGCCGCGCCCGAATTTGACGCGCCACTCGCGATTACAAAAAGCGTGCGTAGGGCATAGAGCCCTACGCACTCTTTTTTCACGCCCCACGCCATCGCCAAAGCGGTTTCATTATCATTATCATTATCAGTTTTCATTCTAGATCCCGCACGTTCAGCTAGAGCTAGAAATTGTCGGCAGCAAAGCGGCTGCAGCGGCAATAATGCCTCGATGTATTACTGCCGCTGCCTCGTTTGCGGCAGCTAGTGCCGCTTCGGCGACACCGCGTCTGCCACGTAGGCGGCACTTCAGCGGCAGTCCGGACTGGGGTAGTTTTGCCTCGCGCGGCGATTCTGCGCTCTGCCCTATGCTTAAAGATAGGGCTGCCGCGTTGCGTGTACGTAGGGCTTTAGAAAGGGGAGCGTCAGTGACGCATGATCACGAGCTTCTACTTACTACGGTCCGTTAGCTAAGGATGACGAAGAAGACTGCCCATGAGTCATTGGAGAACCAAAACGGAAAGGATTCGTCCGGCTGATCAGCGGAATGAATCTTGCTAATGTTAATGGTAGGTTTTTGTGGGGAGTGACGAATCCTCTCTTAAGGCTGAGGTTGAAATCGAGTCAAGGGAATACAAACGGCACTAAACGACCCTTTATTTCGCACCATGTGCGGGTCCAGAAGTAAAACTGCTGGATGGTACTCACCGTCGAGAAACAGTCTCATGTAGCAATTCCGGAGTCATTGTGCACTAAACCTATCTTTAGCGTAGTAGGTGAAACTTTGGGAATGTCTCCATTCCCTTCCTAGGTTACGGAAGGTATGGGTGACTAAGGCCATGGTCACCGATTTCGCCTAAAATCCAGTATAACACGAAAAATGGATGTTAGAGTCGTGATCAGCACATCCCAATTAACCCCCCCCCCCAGGCGAAGTTGAGCAAAATCGGTTTGACATCCTTAGTCACCCGACCTATCGTAATCGACCGAAATTTCAAAAACGGATGTCAGATTGGTGATCGACACCCTAAATACCCCCCCCCCCCCCTAGGCGAAGTTTGGTTGAAATTGTTTTCCGATCTCTTCTCTTCCTCTGGAGTTCTGAAAGTACAATAGTGCCAATTTTGCTACACCCTTTTTGTTCTGTTGGTTGGGGAAAATAACAAAAAGGTCATAGCAGAATGGTTCATCCCGGTATGAAATCTCCCACTCCACATCGAGTCTTCCCGGTGATCGCGCCGCGCAGCGCCCTTCCCTTCCGCGGCGTGATTCGCCGAATGGTTGTCCCGTCAAATATGGTGTTTTGGGCCGGCGGAGTATGAAAGCGATGCGGCGCCGCCAGGCGGCGCGAAAAATCGATAGCTATATCAACCATCACGCCGTATAACAGGCGCCGGTACTAGTGTACTTAGTGTACCGCACTAAATCTTGTTCAAAATAGGTCTAGTAGGGGTAATCTGCCACGGGAAGAACGAATATCATAGTCGTTTTTTTTGCGGAAATGTCGTATAAGACCGCTGTATTAAGCTCGAATCGCACAAAGGCCTTGCGAAATAGCGCACGCTAGTAAGAGACGCAGAGTGTGCGCCTTCTACAGATGCGCACTATTTCGCCGTCTTTAGTCTGCAGCAGAGCTTAGCCAGGCAGAAGCCTCGAAATCTCGAAAAGCCATGGAAGCTGTTCTGTGCTCTCCTCCGCGTCAGCGGTCAGCGGGCAGGTGAAGGGACTCCGGGGTGTGGGCCCACCAGCCCGTGTTAAAATTGCCTTCATCCTAGAGTTCCCTCCCTTGCCCAATTCGGAAGAAAATAAGACCCGAATCTGTAATCGAAACGAGGAGATAAGACTGCATCTACATTCGCTGTGTGTATCTAGTCGCCACGCCTGCACGCCACAAAGGCATTTCCGCAAAAAACGATTATGGTATTCGTTCTTCCCATTGCAGATTACCCCTTATAGATATATTTTGAGCAAGATTTAGTGCGGTACATTAAGCACACTAGTGCCCAGGCACCTTACAAGAGATCGGTCGAACTTCAGCGGGAACGCCGACGCTATCTAGGAAGGATAAAAGCGCTGACTTGTTCATCGGCTGCCCGCCGCAAGTCATTGTGTAGGCCAAATACGCATAATTGTCTCCACGACAGCGAATAGAAGTAGGATGCGTGGCGCGTCGCAAAAGCGATTGACTAACACCGTTCTTTTATCCATTTCCTTTTTTCATAAGTCATGCTACTCACTCAAATGTTCGGTCTTTGGGCAATGCTGTGATATGAGTTCTCGTTTTAAGGTACGCATATACACAACAAGATATAGCGAGGGGACATATATTGCCACATCGAAAGCTACTCCTATCAGCCGAAAATTGAAGTCGTTATGGTTTACAGTGGGAGCCGTAGCGGCTCTCAGTTGTCTGATCGGAATCACCATCTATTTGTCACATCTTTTATACCGTGGTACGTAGTTATCGCTTGCATGATTGTGTGGTGAATAATTTTACTCTTTCTCATGTTTTCTCGCTTAAATAACCTTGTTAGTTTTAGATACTTCGTACTTGTTGTCACTACGACCTAAGGTGACTCCATATCGAGCTATTCCTTCTCATGTGCAGACCACATCACCTTCAGAGGTACATAACATTCGTGAATAATTCTATTTGTTGGTGCGGTACATACTGTACGTTTCTATATAAACGTAGCAGTATGTTTCTGTGCGCAAATAGGGTCGGGGGGGGGTACCTAAAAAGTCTCACCAACACTAAAACAAAGAGACAAGACACAGTGACAGTAAAGAAGAGGTACAAACAATGCTGTAGCTCTTTTCTGTGCTCTCCGCTGACGCGCCCGTGTTAAAATTGCCTACATCTTGGAGTTCGCTCCCTTGCCCAATTCGGAAGCAGATATAATACGGATATTCAATCGAAACAAGGAGATAAGACTGCATTTACATCCGCTGTATGAAGCTATCGCCGCGGCAGGCCATGGTGACCCCCTGCCCCGACTCTGCGCCTGTTTCTGCAATAACTTATCAAAACGCGCCAAGTTCACCCGTTTTCTTTCTTCCCCCTTTCAGATTTGATGTTTTCCAAAAATAAGCTCCTGAGTGAGGCAAAGCTGGTTATCCATCAAGTGTTAATTCACTTTTCTTACGGAGTTCATATCTCTGTACTGACGTTGCTTTGGGTCTACAAGATATCGAGCGTAGATTGTACATTTGGCATATCTGTCTAAGACCATGATTCTTCCTCAGTATCTTTTTGACATGACCTGTACCTCAAGTAAATTTGGTACACTATTTGGAAGGTGCAGATTCTATGCGAGAGTCGTAATATCGCATTAAAATGGGGCACATTTTGTTACTTCATGTTTCAAGTAGATAGGTCTTATTTAATTCTTTTTCCTTTTTGGAGAATTCATTTTTAAGACGTGACGACCGCGCGATTTTCGCATATCTGGCGCGTGGGAACAATCGATTTTTTGCAACGTCGAGAGTTGTTCGACAAATGAAGCCACCAGGGGTGTGCGTAAATAAAATTCGAAACTTCGTAAACCGTAAATCGTAGGAAGTATCTAACGTGTAGTGCAGTACAACTGACTTTTTATAGGTTTCTGTGCTAATCTTAATACAAAATGACCCAATATTTGTTTATTTATTGTGTTGTTTTCAGCACAAGCTGGGCAGTTTCCCTGCCAAATTTTTCCCTCTTTACTTTTAGTCTTCCTTCTAGTTATACGAGACGTCTCAAATCAAAATTTACACGTTTTAGGCCTTTGTTATATCATCGCTCAACCCGAGCGACGCCTGATGATATGCTCCCATGTCGATTGGGCGGCGCGATGGGATCGATATGGGAGCATATCATTAAGCGTCTCTCGGGGTGAGCGGTGGTATAATAAAGGCCTTAAGAAAGTGGAAAGGTTATTGACTCGAAAACTTTATCTTAACCTGTGCATGGTGTTTCAACAAAAAGTTTTCATGGTTTGAATGGCCATTAAATTTCAAACCTCTTAGCAGTTCTTTAGGTGCGTATCTTGGATTTAGCAGAAGAGTTAGTAAAAACTATCACTATCACTATCACAGAGCAAAAAATAAAAAATTGTTTCACCGCACAATAATCGGAGAAACCGGTAACTGCGCATGCAGTTCAACAAGCATCGCTTACAGAGCTAATGCATGGCGCAACTCTATCCTACGACGGACCAAAATGTCTAAGATTTATGTTAGGTTGTCGGAAAATACCAACAAAATTTTCAATCATTTTTCAATATTTAAGAAGGCCTGTTATGGTCTGGCTTTGTGCCACAGATTTATAGCCCAACATTCTAGAACATAATGTCATACATTCTGGAATATTCTAGAGCAGAATAAAGGTGGTCTCGACTTGAGTGGCCCAGGATCTCTGTGACTCGGAGCGGTCGTCGCGACTGAGCATCGCTCAATCTCTGTTTTCCGCTTTCGTATTAAGAACGTTCCGTAGGACCGTAGTCACGGGAGATGACTCCGGGTCCTCCTCGACTACCTCTGTTCACTTTCCTCACGACAGTACTCGGCCACATTCTGAAAGATGTCTCGCCAGAAGTTGCAGAAGGTTAAGTAGAACTCGAAAAAACTGCACACGCCTCGTTGTCATCTGTCACGGCGCCACATCAAAACATTGAAAAAACTACGCTAAAGCGAAGAGGGAATGAGCTATTAGAGGAAGGAGAGTCGGCACGTCCTTCTTATCCGGGCTGCGTAACGTCATTTGGACGTCAGTTGCCCGTCGATCGATAACATTTACGAAAATTTACGATTTACGGCTCGAAATGTCGTAAATCGTAAATAGTAAAAAAATCCTAATAATCGCCGTAAGTCGTAAAATCACACACACCGGGAAGCTCAACAAATCACTAACTGAAAATTGTTTTCGTGGACCACGCTTTTTACAGCAATATCTAAAAATGAAGTACACATACACAAAAAAGTTCCTTCGAAATATTTGAATCAAAATAAAACTAACCAGGGAAGGGTTTCAGGCGTAGGTCTAATGGGGGAAATGGATAGTACAGCGACAATCTCCACCCTTCATATAGTAGAAAAACACGTTTCGTTTTTGCTGAGTCCTTGAATCAAAAGAGCTACGGGCCCTCGAAGGTACAGTAGCGCACCGTCAGCACGTGCCCACCTGCATGCGTTACCCGCACTGTTGTATGAGACGCGGCGAAAGGGTCTCCGGCGTGCGAGTCGGTGGCTCAGCAGGGCACTATACATTGGATCCGATAGAAAATTTTCGGATAATTGGATGATTCGGATAACGGCGATTTTGCGAATCCCGGATTTTTGGATGATTCGGATAACAACGATTTCGCGGACACCGGATTTTTGGATGATTCGGGTCGGGTTATCCGAATCGGATACCCGAAAATGATTCATTCGGACCCAATGTATAGAGGGCACGGGGCTACTTCGGAGGTGCCAGGTTAGGTGTTCGACCCCCGTGGTATGCAGTACTTTTGCATTTTTCATGATTGCCGTCTTCTTTACCAATTTGTTTCCTACACGTCTCCTACATATTTATTTCACTCTAATTGTCAAATAAGGATTCGTACTCAATGCGAAGTTTGGGCAAAAACGGTGACCATGACCTCACCATTAATCACCATTATCTACTGTAATTTAACATACTCCAGGGTAATACGGAAAACGGATGTCAGATTCTTGATCCGCATCCCAAATAACCTTCCTGGGAGAAGTTTGTGCGAAATCGGTGATTATGACTTCGATTGCCCTAGTCACCCTTACCTACCGTAATCGGCCGAAAATTGAAAAACGGACGTCAGATTCGTGATCAGCACCCCAAATAACCTCCCTGGGCAAAGTTTGGGCGAAGTCGGTGATTATGACCTGGACAGCCCTATTCACCCGTATCTGCTGTAACCCGTACCTGTTGTAAGGTCATTGTTTAACGTTGGCTGAAAAACAGGAAACATTGTATAAATCAGAAGCTGAGAAAAGTGAGTGAAGCACAGCTCACAGGAACCTTTATTTGACAATTTAGAGTGAAATAAATGTGCAGGAGATGTGTAGGAAGTAAGCTGATTAAGACTGCCATAACGACACTACTTTCACCACTCCAGAGCTGGAAAAATTTTTTCACCCAAACCTCGCCCAAGGGGGTTATTTGGGGTGCTGATCACGAATCTGACATCCGTTTTTCAAATTTCGGCCGATTACGGTAGGTTATGGTGGGTACGGGTGACGGTGCAATGCTGTACCCCGAATTTCGAGGGCCCGTAGCTCTTTGGGACTCAGCAAAAGCGAAACATGCTTTTCTACTATATTAAGGGTGGAGATTCTCGCAGTATATCCATTTCCCCCATTCAGACCTACGCCTGAGACCCTTCCCTGGTAAATTTAATTTAATTTAAAAAATTGATTAGAAGACTGTGACACGGCTGAAAGGGTGTGGCGCGACATCCTGTCACACGGTCATTAACGTGTAATAATGCTACACTACGCTACCAACATGATATGTTCAGCAAAATAAAAGTTTGAAATCACGGTCGTAATGAAGCCGTTGTGTGTGCGCGGTCCGATGTGTACCGTCCAATCAAAATAGGAATAACAAGCAACACTAGATAGTCTTTCAAAGTTATGTTTGATCAACAGTTTTCTGCATTTTCTTCTCACCTAAAAGTGTCTTGACATTATTGAATAGCGACCACTTCACAGAGTTGACCTGTTCACCTTTTCGGAAAACAGAAATTGCAATTATCTTGATGTGTATTGGCTGGTTTGCCGAGGATGATTCTGCGAAACTTCGTTTTCTCGTATGTAAGAGAGGACGTCTTTCTTGCTGTTAGAGTATGATAGCTATAAGAGGAGTCTCGTGAAAAATTAGCGTCAACAGTTTGAACAGTTGGAATATACACGCGTTTTACGGGTTCCTTTCATCTATTAATTACAACGAAGAACCTGATTTCTTGTTAAGACCACGAAGTTGGACGATCTTCCGCCGCCGCCGCCGGGTGAGTACGACGTGTTGGAAGGAACAGGAGGAGGCCCAGAAACTGGTGCGGGTCTAGTTGCCTTTCGCTTCCCCCGCTTTTATTATTTTCTGTGTTAGGCCTCGTACCGATTATTCCCGGAGTAAATCTTCCGTGGAGCCATATTCCGATTTTTGTCGTGGTCCTGGCCGTCGCTGCTGTAATCCACGAGGTTTGTGCTTCTTCTCCCTTAACGGCTGTGTAGAGATGAGATTTCGATTTTTTTCTCGAACGAATGTACAATCGATTTTCATTTCTTGGACATGCAAGCGAACCAATAACTCGATGTTTTGAATTTTCGACTGACCGAACAAGCGAATAACTCATTTTTGAATCTTGCTATATAGAATTAATTTAATCCTTGATTAGGTTGTCCGTTGCGGCAAGGGGAGGGGGACCAATGAAAAGGGGTGCCTTCGACACGGCGGCGGATGCCATCGGGCGCCTTCCTTGAACACAGTGTCTTCCTTCTCCACTACAACGATCGTTCGCACATTGCGAAAGAGAACTAGAAAAACTCCAAAGCATGGAATGTTCTGGACCACCCACCACACTTATTGAATTGGCTTAAACAAACTATCATCCGGTTCTCGCTATCCGACGATTTACAAGACAAGAAGTTTGACGATATGGAGGGACACAAAAGTGCCTCGCTCTCTTTTTTTTTTCTTCTTCAGAATCCCACGATTTCTGTAGAAACGGTAAATAAAAATTACCTGGTGAATGGAAATAATATACGTTCTCGATAATAATGGATCATGTATTTGTTAATTGCCTTGTTTAAAGATTGAGTTTTAAAGAAGTTTTTCTTTGGAAAATTTAAAAATGGCGGAAAATTTTTCTGCCAACATAATAGAAAATATAGCTCTTTTCGTGCGTCTTTGAATCAAAGCGCTAGTGATACTCAAGGTTTATATGGGATCGCACAGTCAACAGCTGACGTATGCACGCGTGCCAACTGTAGAGGGAATTTGAGCAGTGCTTGTTGGATCAAGTGGCATTGAAGTGTAGTGGTCGCTGAAGCCGTTACATGGACGAGGGGCAGTTGTTCGATTCCCGTACGTTGCTGCGTTTTGCACGTTTCACGTTGATGGTGCTGTATTGTTGGGATCAAACCTTAGTAGTGCAGCACCTTTTCCGCAGCGGTGCCTCTTAGTTCTTGTCACCCTTCTTACGGAACGGGGATGGGGAGGAATTGCCTGACCAGGATACTATCTCAACGGTAGGTCGGAACGGCGCAAGTGTTGTATATGGGCAGAACCGCCTCTCCCTGAGAAGTAACAAACTACAGGTATCTCGATTCGTGCTCAACACCCCAAATAACCCTCCTGGACGAAGTTTCAGCGAAATTGGTGACCTTGCCTGGACCACCCTTGTTAACGGTTTGGGTGGCCTCCGACCGAACCGTGAAAAACGAATGTCAGATTCGTGATCAGCACCTCAAATAACTCCCCTAGACGAAGTTTCAGCGAAGCATTTTTTTGACGGAAGTCTTGTCGGTGGAGTCGGAACTTTCAACTAGTGCCACAAAATATCTATCGTTACATAACTACAGCTTCACACAAAATAGGCTTAAAATAAGTGACACACAGAAGTGAACATTTTAGCTAATCTGTAGTTTGAAGCATATGTTATATGTAAACATGCACTATAACACACTAGATAATACCCCTAGGTGGATTACCTATCTGATAAACATGGATTTTGCAAAAGTGCAAAAGAAACGCAGCCTACGGGATCCAAACCCCCGACCCCTCGCTCACGAGCCCGAGCGCTTCTCCACTACACCGCCTGTGCACTGCGCCGAGTCGCGATACGAGCCCTCATCCCGCGCACGCCCGTCAGCTGTGGAGCATGTGAATCAACAGGGCGCCAACACTTCCGTCGCCCCTTTCTCTGCGCAGAGTTGTATTGGGGTCGAGATATCTGCAGTTTGTTACTTCCCAGGGAGAGGCGGTTCTGCCCATATACAACATTGCGCCGTTCCGACCTACCGTTGAGATAGTACCGTGGTGAGGCGAGTCCATGGACGAACGGGTAGAGCACCTCCAGCTTCAGAGGGGCGAGTCGAACGTCAGAGGCCGAACAGCGGGAGGGGGAAACAGACCGTCTAGGTTCAACTTGATCTTTCTTTTATAACCTGTACGAGCACGGGTGTCCAGATTTGGTGTGAGAATGTGGGTATTGGGCTATCTATGTTCATGTATTATTGACTTCTCTACAGAGGTAGGAACTCCCCTGTCATAGTGAAGGTTTATTCACCATTCTCTTATCCAGATAAAGTTGTAAAGCATCAGAGGTGTTCATTGATGCGTTTGAAAACAATTCTCCATCAGCCGCAAATGCATGAGGACAGAAATATAGAAACCCTCCGACGTACGAGAATCGAACACCTCACTTTTCGTCTTTGAGTCGGCATAACTCACCACCACACTTCCTTAGCTCTTGTGCCTACATGCTTTGCCACACCTCTCATCTCTAGGTTTGACGCGCAAGCAAGTGTCAGGTGTTGACCTTGTGAACGAATAGTAAATTTAAAGATTCCCTTCTTGTTAAGACTCAGATGGGGGTTCTGCGGAAATGAAACATATTTTTATATCACACTATTTGAAGAGCAGCTTTCATGTTCATTCATGCCGTTGAGGTTTTCGCGTGAGACCCCTAGCTCGAAGCGTAATTTTCATTCAAAAGAACGGCAAAGAACGGCAGAATGATGTTTCAGATAGGTCATTCTGCAGCTGCAACGACTTATAATGTTCGAGTGAATGGATTTGGAGTGTTTCTTCTTGGATTATATCCGGGAGCCTTCACCGAGATCGATCCTGAATCACTGCGTGCGTTTCAGTGGTCTTACTTTTTTGTTTTTGTTCTGCTAGGCAGCATTTTTTTCCACTATTGATCTGTAACATACCTTCCATCCACATATGGTAGATCTACGTGCGTAGTCACGATACCTCTGTTAGTTGTTGTTTATTCGTTGTCATGTGGATTTTATTTTCGAGAATCTTGAACATAATGCATTAGACTCTGTAGACAAATGACTATTTTTACGAAATCTGTAGTGTTGACAATCCATTATAGGGTTGTTTTTAATTGATATCTGGAATACGCGTTACTTTGAAAATTTGAAAAAGAACAACGACCGATGCAACATTTCCACTGTGAATGAAGTGCTCATTTTCTACGCGTCAGATAATCTTCATTGAAATCTAGGATTTTGATCGTTTTTGGTAACGTTTATAGAAGCACGGCGTAACTTGTCCAAGTACGTGTCATTTCGCTTTAAAGGCGGTGCTTCCTAGTTTAACTTTGGTAAAGTTTGAGCCTTTACTTTGTTTTTGTACACGACTTATTCCGACTTGCGTAGAGCTTACATTGTTTCCATTCTTATCGATATATCAAAGTACTTTTACAAATTTTTGGCAAAACACATTTGTCACGCCTGTCGGCGTGTCTACCACTTGCGCGATGTTGGAGTATCACTAAGTTAAGGGCAATCACGTCAAGCTAGCTGCTCTGCTTATAAAGCTTTCTTCCCTCCCTAGCATAACAATGGGCAATATTTGAGAACCTTAAGTTCCAACCTTGCTCTACCTTCCTTAATATTTTGCGGAAGCCGTCCAAACCTACTATCGTCGTCGCCAACGATATCGTCGTCGCCCACGATGCGACCCTTGTCGGCCCGCCCCGAGTCAAGGGGTGGCCGGGCACTCTTCGTACTGTTCTGAGATAAAGACGTTCTCTGCCAGGACTATCTCGTGCTCGTCTTCCTAAGAACCACTGAACCCCGATTCCTTGGACGCTAAGTCCTAATTCCCCCATTGGTGTTAATATTTTGGTGCATCGGCCTAACAAGCCTAACCTAAGTCTCCCGTGTCAAAGTGTGACAACTTTGGGACCTGGAGCATAAAGTCGATCGAAGATAAGATCGCATTCTCTGATTCAAGAGAATAAGTCGTCTCGTATTCATTACCTAGACGCAAACAATTCCTCAACGGAATAAATCTCCCGTACGCAGTACCTGGAGTAAAAGCCCTCTCGTATTCATTACCTAGAGGCAAAACATTCCATAAAGGAATAGAATCTCCCGTACAAAGTACTTGGAGTAATTTCTCTTAAATTTGAGAAGAAAAGTAAAAGTCGCAAAAAATGGCGCTTTACTTCCACAAAGCACCCATTATGCTGTGCTCAAAAACGCTTAATGAGCTAGTAGCACTCTATAAGGGTTACTTGTCAGTCGTGGAATACCCAACGGCTGATGAAGAAAATTATGAAAAGTCTCGTTCGAGAATAGCACTTCTGCTGAGCGCATTAAAGCAAGTCAGAGAAGGCAGAGAAAACGTTCAAAAAATGTACAACGAGATCACAGACGAGTATAGGAATTGTAAAAACAAATCCGAGAAAAAAGATCTTATGGCAGAGATCGAGCAAATAGAGCAGGAATCGCAGGTACAAGTAGCGATCGCTGATGCTAGCGAGTTGATTTTTAAATTGACAGCTAGGTACGACGAGTCAAGAAGTGCCCGAGAAGGAATGGGCATTAAATTAGGCTACATTTCACAGAAAAATAGCACTAACGAGACGACGAACAATCCTGACCTACAGGTTGTCCATGAGCAAAGCCAGGTCAGGACCGACTATCCTGAAGCAGATGCGCATCTCTCGTCTCTTGCGGAACCGAGCCACACTGCACAAAGAATGCTTCGCTCCATAAATCCTCCGCAAGCATCGCTGCCCAAATTTTATGGAAAAGCAGAAGAATTTGCCGAATATTGGGCAATCTTCGAGACACTAATACATAAAAACGAGAGGCTAGACGTTGTTGAGAAAATAATTCTCTTGAGAGAAAGCTTAAAAGGTAGAGCAAAGAACGCCATTCAAGGAATTCACCCTCTGCCTGGAAATTACAGCTGGATGATAAAAACCCTGCTGCAAACCTACAGCGACTACTCAGTGAATCGCTCCCAGATAGTTCAGAAGCTTGTGAACATGAAAGCAGCATCCAATTTTGCTGACAGCTGCTCATCGTCAATCGAGCAAATCCAGATGCTAATAAACCAGATGGTTCTCGCCGGTTACGACGTTCGAAACACTTGTGATCCTATCTGGTCGGAAACCATTCTAGCCAAGTTCCCACAGGATGTTATCAAGCCAGTGTTGGTAATCTGCCAAACCGAACGCAATCAAACGATCGAGGACCTAATGGGTCACCTCAAAAAGGAGATTGCGGCTAAGACCTATCTCGAAAGCAGACTCGGTCACAGAGTAAACAACAGAGTTACGCCATCAAAAGAAAGGCATATCACTGCTCGGCCTCATAATAATAAGGAAGCGTGTTTGTTTTGCCAAAGAGATAACCACGCGTCAGCGGCATGCAGAACAATCAGCGATAAAACAATACGGCGCAAAATTGTCAAAGAACAAAATGTATGCTGGAAATGCTTCTCATCAAACCATAACAGCTTCGACTGCCAACAGCCGGACTGCATCCAATGTGGGCACAAACACCACATGTCTCTATGTACCAAAGGTAACTCAGAGCAGCCAAGATATCAAAATAGAGCTTGGAATCCTCCACAAAGAAACAACCAGGGATCTCAAAACCAGACTAGACCGCAGTGCAATCGGAATAGTGAACGGCGCAACCAAAATGTCAGGTTTCCCAACAATAATACCCAAACATTCGTCGACGTTGAGCAACCGAGCTCGACTGCGAATGGAGCTGATCCTAATGACGGCCGAGGGCAACATATGGAACAATCGAAAAGGGCAGTATGATAAAGCTCTATTCTTCTTCGATTCCGGGGCTCAAAAAACCGTTATAGAAGAATCCCTAGCTGCGGATCTAGGCCTTCCACGAGAAACTACTGAAATATGTACAATGTCTGGAATTGGAGGACACATCGAAAGGTTTGAGAGCCATATCGTGAATGTCAAAGTAGGAACAGCCTTCGGCGAACAACTAGAGCTCAAATTTCAAACAAAACCCGTTATTACTAACGGCTTTCCAAGTGTGAAACTAGCTCAATCAGATATAGAATTCTTGAAAGCAAATAATCTGTGCCTCGCCAATTCCAAATTGCGCGGAGAACATGAAATACCGCATGTTCTAGTTGGCCTAGACTACTTCCACGATTTAGTTACTAGCCCAACTTGTGGGATGAGAACCCCTACAGGTTTACATATATCGAAAACCGTCTTTGGACCGACAATATACGGTAAAAGAGTGTTATCATCAGAAATTCACAATCAAGTCTCTTATGGCATGACAGCAGTTTTCGAACCTAAGGAGAGAGAAATTCTCCAGAAAATGTTCGAGCTGGAGGGCTTGGGAATTTCTAACGAAGAATCCCAACCAGATGACAAGGCCACAAAATACTTGGAGCAATATTCCAAGAAGCTGTTAGTTAAAGATGGCTATATAACAGCACCATTTCCTTTGAAAGATAATATCTCTGAATTGGAGGATAACTATTCAATTGCGATACGACGGCTGGAGTCGCTACAACACTCGCAACAAAAAATTATTTGCCGAAATAGGCATGAACCTAAGAGAGTACATTTCCAACTGCGCTGAACTGAACAACCTAATCTCAGTGGAAGACAGATTGGAATCGAGTCGTCTGAAGCTGCTAGGTGTCGATTATCAGACGGAGACCGATAGATTCATTATCGGTACGAAATTTCCACCATTGACAAAACTAACGAAAAAAGACATCGTAAGTCAAATAAATTCAGTCTACGACCCTCTCGGTGCAGTGGGCCCTCTTCAAGTTCATTTAAAATCGATGATGAGAGAAGTATTTGACACAGGCATTGACTGGAAAAGCAATCTTAGTGCAGAAACAAGCGAAAAGTGGAGTCGTTTATGCAAGGATGTACATAATGCCTCGGTTACGGTAGAGCGATCCATATCTACAGGTGGCAAAATGCGCCTATGGGTTTTCGCCGACGCCAGAAAAGCTGCTATTGCAACATGTGCTTATGGACAGGATATAGTGACAGGATCTGTCTCGAGCCTAATCAGTGGTAAAACACGACTCACTCCAAAAAATGTCGTCAGACCATTCCTCGGCTTGAGCTCATTGGGCTTCTTATGGCCTCCCGTCTCAGTGAGTCTATAACAGCAAACATACTAACCACAATAGAAACAATCTCCATCGTAACTGACGGCGAAATAGCACTATGGTGGCTAAAGACCATGAAGAAGTTACCCATATTTGCCAGCAACAAGCGTGACCGCATCAACAAAATCACGAACACCATAACATCCAAAGGAATTTCTGTTTCTTTCTTCCATGTTGCCACGTCTCACAACCCTGCAGACGCAGGAACAAGAGGACTAACCACAGAATCCATAAAAACCCACGGCTGGGTACATGGTCCCAGATGGCTAGAAGACAACCAAAGTACCTGGCCAATAAAATCGATAGAATATGTCAAGGAAATATCTACAGAAGTTGACATTGTAGCACCTGCGTTGGTATACATCCACCCACAGGTCACCAGTAGACTGACGTCAATCATAGACTTGGCAAGGTTCTCTTGCTTGGACAGGGCGTTAAGAACGACATCCTTGGTTGGCAAACTGCTACATAAATGCCTTAACTAACAAAAACCGAGCCACTCATCAGGCTGTCAGCTATACCAAAATATGATAACGTCAACGAAACAACACCTGACGATATTTCTGCTTCCGAACGAATTGTCCTTGTTCAGGAACAAAGCGACGTGACATTAGACTCACTACAAAGACGATTTCCTGACAAACGACTCATTATGGACGTGGATGGCATAATTAGACATGAGTCGCGCCTTCAACACGCGAAAATCCCCCATTTCACTTCAATACGGGCCGATAAAGCAGAACTGACGCCTGGAACTGCCATGCTGTGGTTAGAATCTAACCTGCAAAAGGTTTGGGGCTGGAACAATAGCGGAACTTCACAAGTTGCTTGTTAGACGTACAGTGACCGAAGTGGAACATTGAGGTGCGCCGCTCACCACCAACGGCAAAGCGACAGGATGGCCGAGTGGCTGTGGGGGGCGCGCTTGCGGGAAAAGCGTCGGGGGTTCGAATCCGGATGTGCTGCTCCTGAATTGCTGGTCTTGCTCCATCAGTTTTTGTCGATATAAAGTGTATCTTAACCGCGGTAGTGTACCATACTGACATTATAACTTTATTTTAACCTCGATATAAACACAAAAATAAACACCCAAAGCAACAGCGTTCATAATACCTAATTCGATTGGCGATTGAGGAGGAGCAGGCGACTTTTCTTTTCCTACAATAGATAACTTCAGAACTCCAAAGATCGAGGAAAAAATATTATTTATTATTATTTATTATTTATATTCTTATTTTAATTAATTAACTATATTTATGTTTGATTTTTTTCGACCCCTCTTCTACTTCTGGAGAGAAAGTATAACAGTACCAATCTGTCTTCTTCATCCTCAACCAACTATATTGCTAGTGATCTCACGGTCGTCACATACAGCAACCTCCTCACTACTACAGGAAGGCGTAATACCACCCACACCATTATCATCGTCCGGCGACCAGTCTACATCCTGCGCTTCGTTCAAGTCAAGCTAACATCACGAACGAGAGAACGTCAATGCAATAGACATCAAACAAAAAAAAACTACCTGGAGTGTTTCCTCCTCATCAGCACAATCAGTATCCCCATATATAGCATTTTGAATTACGCCCCGAAAGGCATCTGTTACGGCGATCTCCCTACGAATAGGGGCAGAGTAGTCGGGAGGAAGGCAGTTAGCAAGACAACCAATAACTCAGCACGGAGAAAACATTGTATTATACAAATGATATTAAGTCGAGGGGGGGGGGTGTCATATAGTGCGTCGAAGGACGATCACAACAATCGATCAAATTTAAATAATATATACATCAATTAATTAATTGAAAATATAAATATAAATAAAAATCAATAATACGTAATTAATACATAATAAATAAATAAATAAATAATGAAAATAAAGATAAATCTTTTTTATCCATTTTTTCAATCTCTTCCACTTTTGGAGTCATGAAGTAGTCCTAGCAGACCCACTGTCAATGCCTAACGAAGACGGTCAAGATAAAGAATATTGTCTATTTTGTAGCTGGGATAGGCCCTTGAATGCTACCGAGGAACTGCGAAGAAAAGTCGCCTGTTCTCTCGTTCGTGATGTTAGCTTGACTTGAACGAAGCGCAGGATGTAGACTGGTCGTCGGACGATGACGATGATGTGCGTAGTACTACGCCTCCTTGTAACAGTGAGGAGATTGCTGTATGTGACGGACGTGAGATCACTAGCAATATGGTTGGTTGAGGATGAAGAAGACAGATTGGTACTGTTATACTTTCTCTCCAGAGGTCGAAGAGGGGTCGAAAAAAATCAAACATAAATATAGTTCATTAATTAATTAAAATTAGAATATAAATAATAAATAATAATAAATAAATAAAAATATTTTTTCCTCGATCTTTGGAGTTCTGAAGTTATCTAGTTTTGTAGGCAAAGAAAAGTCGCGTGCTCCTCCTCAGTCGCCAATCGAATCAGGTATAATATAATGAACGCTGTTGCTTTGGGTGTTTATTTTTGTGTTTATATCGAGGTTAAAATAAAGTTATAATGTCAGTATGGTACATTACCGCGGTTAACATACACTTTATATCGACAAAAACTGGTGGAGCAAGACCAGCAATTCAGGAGCAGCACATCCGGATTCGAACCCCCGACGCTTTTCCCGCAAGCCTGCCCCCCATAACCACTCGGCCATCCTGTCGCTTTGCCACTGGTGGTGAGCGGCGCACCTCAATGTTCCAATTCGGTCACTGTACGGCTAACAAGCAACTTGTGAAATCGCTGTAATTCTGCTATTGTTACAGCCCCAAACCTTTTGCAGGTTAGATTCTAACCACAGCATGGCAGTTCCAGGCGTCAGTTCTGCTTTATCGGCCCGTATTGAAATGAAATGGTTTTTTGCAATTTTTGACCTACCCAGATGTCCGCAGGAAATTTGAAAACCACTACGGTGCTTCTCAGACAACGCGCTACAACCCTATATAGGTCACTTTTGAAATTGCCACGGGAAGCTCATTGACCTCCCTTGTAAGTGTCCGATTTACATACCATGTAAGTCAGAGCTTGTTAGACTCATTGTTCAGCAAATTCACCTTAACAATGCTCATTGCGGTAAGGAGCATACGCTCTCTATCGCACGTCAAAGGTTCTGGATACCCCGTCCATCACAGGCGTTCAAAAGTTTCTCAAAAACTCTCCGACCTGCAGAAAAGTCCACGGGTTGCCACTAGGCGCTCCAGCAATGCCGAGCCTACCCAAAGATAGAGTCATCGCATCTCGGCCTTTCCAAAACACGGGCTGTGACTTCATGGGACCATTCACATCCAAAACTAACGGCAAAATGTACGTTTGCCTTTACACATGTCTTACAACACGAGCTGTCCACCTGGAGCTAGTTGAAAATTTATCCACAGGAGCATTTTTGAACAACTTCACGAGATTCATCTCTAGGAGAGGTGTCCCTAAAATAATTAGGAGCGATTGTGGCTCAAACTTCAAACACGATGAGCAGATAATAGCTACAATGTTTGAGAAAAACGAATCCACAGGCCACTCGCTAATGATATACTGTGCAACTGAACGAATAAAATGGGTCTTCAATCCTCCAGCTTCACCCTGGATGGGAGGCGTCTGGGAAAGACTAGTTGGACTAGTGAAGAAAGCTTTGAATAAATCTATCGGACAAAAAAGACTAGAGTTTACCGAGATGTGTACAGTCCTAACAAGGATCGAAGCTTTTCTCAACACAAGGCCACTAACAAAGCTCAACATTGACGACGTCACGGAAATTTCCCTTCGTCCAATCGATTTCCTACAAAGAAGTATTGCATTTTCTCTCCCCGAAGGAGAACTCGCCGGAAACGACGAGGACCACGATTACGATCCAGAGCTCATCCAATCGAGGAAAGCTATGGAAGCGACTAGCTCCTCCGAGAAAATTGCAAACAAATTCTGGGATACTTGGAGGTCAGAATACCTCGTATCCTTAAGAGAAATGCAAAAACAATAGCTTCGGCAACCTCGCCACCTAAGGAGGGACTACCCCGAATTGGGCGAGGTCGTACTAATAGAACAAGATTTCTTGCCTAGGGGAAGTTGGCCTTACGGTAAGATTACCGAGGTCATAACATCATCCGATGGACTGATAAGATCTACCAAAATATTGATGCCGAACAAAAACGTCATCCACAGGCCATTAAACAAAATATATCCATTAGAAATTCGCAGTACTATCGATGATTCCTGCGATCTGATCAAAGAAACTAGGACAATCAACAGTGTTGATGATGTAGCACGCGAATCCCTTCTGGAACCCACACGTGCTGTAAATCGCCAGTCAATACCTCGTGAGTCAAAGACACGAGCCTATGATCTTTTTCGAAATATGGAGACAAATGCAGAGCATCGACATACTTCCTATTCGCTAACGTCGTCCTTGCTGATCCTTACTCTCGCAGCATTGATATCACATTCAGCTGCAACCAACTCATTCATTTCATGCTCTAAGGGCATGGTATACCTACCACCAATATATGGCTGGTTCGAATTGTGCATTGACCAAGAATGCCAGACAATGCGCAACACTTCACGTCCATTGGAGTACATGCTTTCGATCTCTCCTACAGAAGACTGCGCCAGAGTTCACCTAAGAACGACTAGCAACGAAACTACTGTAGAGCACCTTCAGCTATGTGAGCGTGCTAAGTTTTGCGATCATCAAAACCTACTGTTTAAAAGTCTACTGGGCAACCCGCATTGTTGGCCCGCACGCGCAATCGCCAGCGTCGCAATAATTTTTTACCTAGTTATCATAGTACTGCTAGGGATGGCATGGCTCATTTCCAAACTAGGAAAGAAAGCCAACTCATCTACCCAACGCACAGAGCGAAGTAAGCAGATCGATGTGCTCCTCACACGAGCACAGTTACAAGCTTTGAGCTTCTACCTCTTCCAGGTGCTCTACTCATTTCGCTAGCACTTTGCTTAATATCGCCTGCAACCGCATGCCAGCATGGATTCATGCGCCATTCGGCAGAGGTCGTCTGTAATCATAATAACCATTGCCACCTCGAGTACAGCCGAGGGCTGTTATTCAATCGATTACAATCGGAACTATGTATAGAAATAATACATGACAACCAAACCGTTGGAATGGCAAAGTTTCGAAAGCAAAGCATCCAATTTAAATGTTCAAAGGTGACCGAGTTCTTCAACAGACCAACCAAAATGCAAATCTTTCATGTGAAACGGTGCGCGCAAGCTGGTTCATGCATCGCAGACAAATGTGAAAAACTTGGTCCAAACGAGGTCGTTTCCGAGCTTAACTACACCAGGATATATCCCGGTTATTCCGGCTGCCTAAACAGTTGCGGTGGCGCCTTCTGCGGGTGTTTCTTACCTAAAAGACGACCTCTGGTTCTACAGAATCACACACAAACCTCTTTCGAATAGAATCTTCGAGGTGATTCAATGTCCGCATTGGACTCCGTCCATCAAGCTCGCCATTGAAATAACTATTGCTAAAAAGACTATAGTTTTCACAGAAACCTTTCGTCCGTATGTAACGGAAGAAATGGCAAATTTTAACATAACGGTCTCCTCAATTCAACGACCAGCGGCTTCACTAGAAACCACACGGTTCGCAATTTCGGCCAATTCTTCATACCTATTGCCACGCAATTTCCAACTTCCTATCGCTTGTGATAATCCCATACAAGCCTTAAGCCGATTCGACACATGTTCCAATCGGATGCGGTGCAATTGCGGAACTTCGGTTCGCACATGCCAATGTCCAGCGGACTCGATCCGCGTGCTCGATTACAATGAAACCAAACTCCCTCTATCGACGCCTTATGGAACGATAACATTTTTCGATAACGATATTTCTGCAGTCTCTGACCAAGAGGAGTTCGTATTACGTGTAGAATCGTAGCTTCTAGTAGACTCAGTTGAACTAATTACTAGGCAGAAGTGCGAACTCACGATCTTCGAACTAAAGGGATGCTATGACTGCACGCTTGGAGCGCGCCTCACAGTTGTATGTAATGCTCAATCCAACTCCACTGTCACAGTTACATGCGACACACAGGAATTCCTGCTCAAATGCGGTCCCTCTAATGAGGAGAATACAATAGCCCTCCATTTTGATTAACCATAAGTGCACGAAAAGTGCAACGCGCACTGCTCGGAGAATCCAACGAAGTTCCTCTTGAACGGTACTTTATTCTACCACGTAATAGTGTCGAACATGTCCGTCTTTGAATCAAGGTTACATAGTGTGCCGATACACCACCAGTGGTTTTCCGATATAAGTTTACCAAATATCGACCCTCTAATAATCGTTATCAAAGACCATTGGAGACTGACCCTTGCAGCGGTGACTTCCATCGTGGTGCTATCAGGTCTAACCTATCTAACAGGACCTTTGGTTCTCCTAAGCGTACTATCTCTTGTGAGCAACCTCGTGGTAGCAATACTCAAACTTATATGGACGTTTGTACTCAAAGTAGGATGCAATCAGAAGAAAGAAACCATTTCAAAGTGAATGCACCACATCATGATATACACATATATTGGAACATATATATCATCCATATACTAACCACCCTCCTACGTATCTAACTACAGCGAATTCGAACCATACTCGTGTAAATATGGCCACCGAAGGTTCGGAGCCCGTCCCCGCCTCGTTCTGGGGCGTCTGTAGCCATTCCGGTCGACACCGGTGTCAATTTATATTTGACACCCCCGCCTCCTCCCAAGTCGCGCGGAGGAGGCGGGCCACCCGGCTTCTACTGGGAGCGGGGTGGCACTTTTTTCCCGTTCGGGCGAATTCCCCTACTAGGTGCCAAAAATCTGCCGCCCGAGCACACGCACTCTCGGACGGCATCAACGTGCCCGCGCACTAAACAATTCGTCCGCGGGCAGCTTCTCGATGCTACGCGGCAGACTGCACCCGCGGGCGTTCCGTACATCGCGCTGGTACTACCGCGGTCGTCCTCAACTACTGGCAGACTGCACCCGCGGGCGTATCGTACATCGCGCGGGTATCATCGCGCGCTCATCATGTGTCGTAGAGCGCACAAAGAATACAGAAAAGCAACAGATATCCCTTAACCAATGAAAATAATCAAGGAGAGATGCTTAAGGGTTATTGCGTGCTCTGCATATCAATCGAGTGCGTTGCAACACAAAAAAAGGCTCGTTGTGCACATATGCTATCAATCGGGCCTCAGCGCAAACTCCCACCCACTCTCATATATCCTTGAGGAACAAAATCGACAATCATTCGGTGGAAAGATAAGCACTGCAGGCCGAAAAAGCGGGGATTTGTATCGGTACTCATCATGATGACATTCCACCAACGAGATGAAGACTGCTCTATCCAACCTCGACCAGTGCGACTCGGCAACGCTACTCGCCTATATCATCTCCCGCTTCGAGGATATGGAAGAGCTGATGAGAACCAATGCAGCGGCGCTCAAAACTGTGCTTGAGCGCAGCGCCCCGACATCCGCCTGCGCCTTTTGCTCTGTCGAACAGAATCGGGACGCGCATTTTACTGGGAGGTGCACGCGATTTCCTGATTCCGTCTCCAGGGCGGCGCAGGCATCGCGGCTCCTCTTATGTCTAAGGTGTCTGAAGCCCAGTCACTAAGACGACTGTGGTGTGAAGTGCGGGGGTTGTGGTCTCGACCACAACTCCCTGCTTTGCACCCAGCGTCGGGCCTTTAATGGGAACCCCATGAAGCGCCCCCGCAATTAGCGGAGTTCCGACTCCAGCTACTTCAACCCAACCCCCCCCCCCCCCTCATCGACAGCTGCAGTTCAACGTTCGACTACTACTCATTTTCACTCAATATGGGCAACCGACCGACGTCGACTTCATGGGCAGTCGACTTCAGATGGGCAACATCGATCATGGTCGCTCAACAACTTCATATGGGCACCGTCGACCATGGTCATCGCCGTCGAATTTTGCATGTCATGTCATGATTAATCGAATGTTTAAAATGTATTTCGTTTGGCCGGCGGAATATCGTCGTCGCCAACGATATCGTCGTCGCCCACGATGCGTCCCTTGTCGGCCCGCCCTGAGTCAAGGGTGGGCCGGGCACTCTTCGTACTGTTCTGAGATAAAGACGTTCTCTGCCAGGACTATCTCGTGCTCGTCTTCCTAAGAACACTGAACCCCGATTCCTTGGACGCTAAGTCTTAATTTCCCCTATTGGTGTTAATATCTCACCACTGTCACTCAACATCGTCATCATCTCCAGTCGGCTCAGTGATCTCGCTTGTGCTAATCAGTCCCTTCGTCCCCTAGGTTCTTCGACAACCCTCCTGATGCCCCACAACACGGTCCCGCACTTCACGCCAAGTTGAATACACGCACCTTTCTCCTCGTCCTCAAACGGCCAACCTCAGGCAAAAATCGACATTTTTGACAGCTCCGATCGGTCTTTGTCACACGACGAAGGGGCTTTTTGTCAGCAGGGAGGATTCACACCTCTTGTAACACTATGTTGAACATAAATTTCTTCCACGCGGACCGCTACAGCAGTGATACACTGCCCAACCGCCATCGACAGACAATCAAAGGAATGTCATTTTCAAGCTGCAGTCAACAATTCGATCGATATTGGCCTTCCGATCGAAACTTTCCGCATGCTGTGAAGCACTTTCGTCGCCCATAATACCCGCGTGTCTCCCAAACCGATGTCGCCGGTCAGGAAATCTATAGTGCCTACCGATATTGGCCTCTCGATCAAGACCTCCCAGTTGATGTGAAGACCTTACGTCGACGGTCATAATTACTTAACTCCCACCCTGATCGCTCAAATCTGGGAGAAAATCGTAAATGTCGGGGGTCGAGCGTTCTACCACCTCGTCCCCCTGGCCTGCCCACCCCCCAATCCCCTGGGCTTGCTCGGGAGTCCAATGGCTGCCTTACGCCTCTGTTTAAAAGGCGGGGGATAGAACGCCACTCCGCCGTAAATGTCGATCGACATTCAATGCCTGGTCCCCCTACTGGTATAGACCCCCACTTATTAGGCCCTCTTACTGAAACTGGTCCTCCGTTATTGGTCCACCCTTACTGGAACTCTTCTCCCGTTACCAATACTAATCCCCACTACTGGTCCCTCATTACTAGATTGGTCCTCCATTACTGGTCACCCACTACTGGTCCCCCATTATTGGCATTGCTCTCCCACTAGTGTTACCCACTTACTGAAACCGACCCACATTAGGGCCTGTTCATACGTCGGCGACAAGAACGACAGGGGCGACGGACGGAGTGTGGAGTACGTAATTAATTACGCACTCCACGCTCCCTCCGCCGTCGGGCTCATCAATATTCCACTTCTTGTACATTACTGGAGAGATCTGAGGAAAGAGGAGCGAGTATTCTCTAGGCGCAACTTTGGTGGTGGAGGTCACATGGTTTGGGCTGCGTTTTCTGGATATGGATTTGTTGGCTTGGACTTCGTGTTGTGTAGAGTGAACAGTGAAGACTACCAGAAACTGCTCGGAGATCACCTTCTGCCATATTTCAGAAGATTTTCGTGGGCACAACCTTATTTTCATGCAGGATAATGCATCCATACGCGTATCACAGTCAAGTACAGATTGGCTTGACTTCAAGAGAATTCTACTTTGGAGTGGCCTAGTTGTTCTCCAGACCTCAACACGATAGAGAACTTTGGGGCATTCTTATGAACAGTTTACAAAATTGAACCACTTACACTTCGGTTTCTAAGCTGAAGAATGCCATACTTGAGCATGGACCAATGTAGAGCAAATTGTTACTGATAACCTTTTCAGTAGTATGCCAAACAGAATTTTTGATGTTGTTTACAACCAAGATGATGTGACGAAGTACTAATCTTACTTTGTCTGTAGGTACTTTTATGTTTAAGCACGTTTTTTAAGAAGTGAACATATATTTTGCACCGGTCTGCATTCGTTAAAATCTCAATAAAGTTTGTGGTATCCAGCACTAATAACCTGCTTATGATTCTTCTATAGAGATTTTCGATTGTGAGGAATACGATAGTAACATCGTTGAGCCTCGCCAGCGGGTTCTTCGGGTACTAATGGAAAATCGGGGGATGAACCTATAATTTTGCACAGGGGTGTATGACTCATCCCTTAGTGGACTGTTGTATAGCATGATTTTTCGTCTCTGCAGCTTTCGTATTAGTTATCAATATAATGTTTTGCATGCCGAAACAATATTTCTCTAACTTATGTGGATTCTAAAGCGTGTAGAGCGAGTAGTGTGAGATACTTTCCAGAAGAATGAATACTAGTCAGTTGTGACATCAAAACCTTTAAACACCTGGACTTCGAAGTCCGGGGAAATGTCTTACCGAGATTAAGACATCAATGTTTAGTTAGCTTCATACCGAGACAGTAACATGGAGCACAGCGATGACAGCTTAGGTCACGAGTGAAGGTCAATAATAAATGCTTCAATATTTACATGGAAATTGCTGTATTGGTCGAAATGCGTAGTCATGGATGCGAAAGCCCAGCTCTCTCTCGTTATTTCTGCTTGAGTTTCGCAGAGAGGTGGCTGACCGCCTATGGTATGAGATATAGAGATTCGGCAATTATAGCCCGAAGCTAATGATTGGCATATATGTGTGCGAGGCGTACTTAAGAGAATGCCAAACATTCCAGGTCGCAGCCATCTGCGTCATCGACTGGAAATTTTTGGTGGCGGAATATGGCATAACATTGTGCTGGCTGGCATTGCTTACCTAATGTTTCTCTACACGCCGTATTTTCTGTCGCCTTTTTTCGGTGAAGGACAAGGAGTTACAGTGACAGGTGATTACTTTTAACTTTTCCTCAACATCAGTATGGTTTTGGAACTGTCCAAAGAGGAGCTTATTCCCACGCCTTTTGATTAGGCGATGTGGCTCTGTAGGAAGTTATTTTGTGGCAACAGAACAAACGATGTTTACGATCGGTGTAGAGTAGGTAAAAGCAAGGTAACTTCTATAAAATGCGTGAAACTTGAAAACCATTGAATGCCATAGTTTTTCACAAAAGTCTAGAGCGGTCGCTGTTGGTGACATGGGAAAGACGTTTGTTCTAGAGAATTTTCAGTTTGGATACTTTACTTGTTTGAGGTATTTACGCAGAGGAAGCCCTGATGTTACGACGAGATCAGATCGCTAACAATCTAGCCCAGGTACCGAGGCGTATGTTAGGGCAGGAAGAACAGTGGACACGGAGTCGGACGTTCTTCGTCTTCTTCGCGACTTCTTCGACGCTCTTGAAAGCTCCCCAAGCCGCTCGTTTCCTCCTGCTCAGCTCTGGCGCTAGGTCGTTGGCCATATTGACTTCGCTACCCAGACAGACGTAGCTGGAGCATTCGGAGATGTTCGTTCCATTGAGCGAGAATGGGACATCAGAAACTTGTCCGTTCCTCATGAACATCGTCTTCGTAAGATTCAGCTGCAGTCCAACGTTCCCACATACACGATCGAATCCGGCCAGCATTCGCTCCGCCTGACTGATGCTCGGTGTTATGAGCACGATATCGTCAGCGAAGCAAAGATGATGTAGTTGCTGGCCGTTGACCTTCACTCCCATGTCTTCCCATTCTAGTTCGCGCATGACGTTTTCCAGGGTGGCGATGAAGAGCTTGGGGGATATGGTATCCCCTTGCCGAATCCCTCTCTTCACGTCGATGACGACGTCGTTGTAGAATGGAGAGATCTTGGTCGTGAATCCACTGTACAGCTCTCGAAGAACTCTGATGTACTGAGTAGGAACACCCTGAGTGAGCAAGGCGTCGATGAACGCTTCAGTTTCGAAGGAGTCCAATGCCTTCTTCAGGTGGATGAACGTAAGGCACGCGGCAGCTTGTACTCTCGCGACATCTCGATGAGCTTCGTAATGGTGTGTACGTGGTCGATCGTGCTGAATCCTCTCCGAAATCCTGCTTGTTCGCGTGGCTGTCCTTCGTCCAGCGTTCTGCTGATCCTATTCAGGATGACTCGAGTGAACCGCTTGTAGACTACGGACAGCAGGCAGATCGGGCGATAGTTGCCAATGTCGTGCACGTCTCCCTTCTTGTACAGCAAGACGGTCCTGCTGGTCTTCCGCTAGGATGGAACCTTGCACTCCGACAGGTAGCGCGTGAAGAGCCGCGCCAGGGCGTTGATGAGCGCTGGCGGGAGGTTCTTCAGGTGTTCGGTTCTGATCCTGTCAGGGCCGGGTGCTGTACGCTTCTTCACCGACGAGATGGCGTGTCGGATCTCGGAAGGGAGAACAGAGGGAACGACGTATCCATCCTGCGGAAGATGGCATGGGGGCAGGTGAACGTGGCTATCGAAGAGATCGGAGTAGAAGTCGTGGATGACCTCCTCCATGGTCCTTCTGGAAGAGGTGACGGTTCCGTCAGGACGTCGAAGAGCGGCCATCTTGGTCTTGAAGTTGGCGAAGTTTCGGCGGGCATTGCGGATGCTCAACTCTGCCTCTGCTGCTTCAGCCAACACTTCCGCCTTCTCTCCTTAAGATCCTCCTTTATCACCGCTCTGCATAGACTCACAAGCTCGGACGTCAGTTGGTAGTTGCCTGACGCTCGTGCTGCACCACGCTGGCGTATCAGCTCGAGAGATTCCGGAGACAGGCGTCTATTGGTGGTCTTCAAACTATCGGCTCCCTTAGCACTATCGTGGAGATGGTGCACGAAGGGGTCGTATTCCTCATCGACGTTGTCCATGACGGCATCTTCCCAAAGGCCGACAAGAGAGGTGTAGAGGGGTAGACCTCGCGCGTAGGAGGCGGTGGTCCGATCCCGTGTAGAACTTGGGGACAAAGGAGACGTCGGTCAGGCAATACTTGCGATTGAAGATGATGTGGTCGATCTCGTTGTGGAACTGGCCACCGGGGGATTCCCAGATCCATCGTAGAGAGGGAGGCTTCTGGAACTGTGAGTTTCCACGGATGGTCTTGGTCGACGTGATAAACTCAGACAGCCTTTCACCTTGCTCGTTCCACTCCAAACCATGGGTTCCGATGTGAAGTTCTTCCGGCGACCTTCGCGGTCCGATCTTGGCGTTGAAGTCGCCGACGATCACCTTGTAGAAAATGTGGTCTTCCTTATAGAACTTCTCCAGCTCCACGTAGAAGGCTTCGACGTCTTCGTCGTCGTAGTCGGATGTTGGGGCATACGCGACGAATACAGTCAAAGCTGGCACGGAGCCACATCGCTTCAGTCGCAGACGTCCGATTCGGGTTGTCAGAGACTCGTACGAATCGATGTTCATGGCCAAGTGCGTGTTGACGAGGACACCAACGCCGCCTACTCCCCTGCTGTCGCATGTTCCGAGGAACAGTTCTTCTCCGGAGTCGTAGGTGGCGTGTAGGGGGTGGTGTCTTCTCGTCTCGGTCAGTCCGATGACGTCGTACTTGATCTTCCTGGCTTCCATCATCAGGTCGTCGACGGATGCTTCTGATGCGAGCGTGCGAGCGTTATAAGTACAAATCGTGATCCTAGTCCTTCTCAATTTGCGCAGCCTGGTTAGATCCTGAGATTTTAGCAGCCTCTCCGTGCTCGTCCTTCCCATCGCTGCAGAAATGGGGGCTCTTTCGGGGTCAGGGGAATGAGGCCCTTTAGTGCTGCTGTTTTTGACTGGAGTACAGACGGGTAGCTAGTCGGGCTCTGTCGTGCCGGCGAAGAACTCCGGGCAGCCAGCCAGACTGCCCGAAGGGACGGGGCGACACTTAAGGCGGCCTCGAATCGCCTTACATGTACTCCCAGTCTACCGAGTGCAAGCTTTTGGCCGGGCCGACACAGTTACAATCCGCACAGTCACGGACACATCCACACACACACTGTGCATGAACATGCCGCTCCCACGCATAAGGAACGCGTCGACCCGACACAGCAGGAGCAAGGAGAACATCCCCTGCATCCCACCTGCGTCTCTGGGCAGTACACGGTCGCATTTGGTTCGCGTTTAGTTCCCCTATCCACCACCCGGGGACGCGCCACGTGTCCCTGCGACAAGCGGCCCGGGATCCCTCTTAACAAGGGAGCCCGAAGGCTCTCTATCGAGGGAGATCCGTGGAATCGAAACCAAACCACCGAAAACACCAACGCAAACTTTGCTGCCAGTCAGCGTTAGGTAGAGACAGGTTAACTCGACTAGTGTATGTCCACGAAACCTTTGCGCACTCCTAGACGGGTGCACTCACATTGGTCAAAATACCCCAATGTAGGGGAAGGCTACTGCATCCTCATGGCTGGTTTTCGACTTCTTGGACCTATCCAGAGCTAAATGTGGATACGTCGCATTCATATGCTAAGTCGCAAGATCATGGCACTTTACACTTTGCTCCTCAGTGGAATGAAGACATTGGTCTCATTCGACATTAGACATTCGAGGTTGGAACCCTTGTCCTGCTGTTTATTTATTTATTTATTTATTTATTTATTTACTGCACTCAAAGGTGAGGTGCACATAACCTTGAACTCATAGTTAACCAAGTCTAAAAACAGATGAAGTATTTAAAATAAAACAGCGGAAAACAGCAATACACAATCAGGTTTCTAAAAAAGATAACAGAGGAAGAAACAAATCAAAAGCACTCGCAAACGATGTATAAAGGTGAAATACTAAAAGCGTGCTCTGAATACACCTGTTTTAAAACAGTAGTATTCCCCTTGTCCTTTCCCTTGCTTTGCCTTCATTTTACACTTAAAACCTGCAAACTCTAGGGATGGTTTGGTTAAGTAGTCACAGCTAGGGTTTATATGTGCCACAAGGCAGTACCCTTAACAAATTTGCTGTGTCGAATCCTAGATATTGTTGGTAGGCAAGTTCGGTAACTCATTAGACTAGCACACACCAAATATAATGAATCCGTTCTGTATAAACAGCCCAGCTATGGTGCGGTTCTTTATATGCAAACCACTCTCGAGCAACATTATTGGCTAGTCAACACCTAAGCGTCAGGTTGTAGTACTCAGGCGAGGCAATGCTTCTTTCAGTGGCAGCCATCGTCGCTATTACAGCCGCAACTGGATGACATAAAGACCGAAATAGCATTAGAGTGGGAAAACTTTTCGAAAGATTTTTGGAGAAGTCTATTCTTTCTTGCCAACCAACTAATTCCACTAACAATCCAGTCTAGGGCCACGTGCTGTGGTAGAAGGTGATCGTACCAATACTGCGACGATAACATGGCATGATTTAAGAGCCAAGCATTGAGATTGCACTAGTCTTTAAAGCAGTATGAACTGTGTATTTTCATGAAAGCAAGCAAGGCAAAAGAAATATCTTAATTTAGAACCATAGCCCAGTACAACCAGTAACGTCCTCAACAAACATCAAGCATAATCATCGAGATCCTATGGGCGTCAATCCCACAGAGCATCATCATAGTGAAATTTAAATTTGCAGCTGTTGTTTTGCAGCATCCAATACCATACGGCCATGATCTTGCTGGTCTATCCACAAGACTTATTTGAAACAGACGCGGTATGACCAAGCAATAATCAGTTCCCCATCAACTGGAAAGTTCAAACCTTTTCAATTTTCTCTTGAATGCAGAGCTATTCTCGGCTTTAAATACGTCCAGAGGGAGCAACTCTATCCACCTAGCGCAGCGATTAAAGAGAGTGTTGAACATTAAAGAGTATTTCTTCCTCCCAATTCTGCGATAGTGAATGCTAAATCTGCCGTTACGCAAGCTTGTTGGGACGTACACCCACTACCTGCTAGGCGATAATTTCGACTTTTTGCGGAGGAGACGAAAGCAAAATGTCAAGTCAGAGATAATACTCCTCTCCTGGAGTGTCTTTAATCCAAATATTCTCAACCTATCAGTATAGCTGGGAGCGTTGAATCCACTTGGAGGAGACATTACTCTGTACCACAAAAGTCGTGTAAAGGCCTGCTGTACCTTTTCTATTCCAAGAATGTCTTTCTTCAAGTGAGTTCTGTTGAAAATGAAACGATGCAAACCCAGTTCTACTTCCGTTGTTTGTTCGTTATCCGTTTTCCTTGATCCGAGTTTCAGAATTTTATTATCTGCTCAACTCTGTCGGCGTTATAGGTATATCTCTTTCGACTCCAACTACTCACGCTCGCTTCGGATGGTCATTACAAGATCGAGTTAAATATGGATGCTCTATCGTACAATTCAAACTAAGCCTGGTATCGCTGTTTTTACACCTTTTCAGGTGTGGATTCACGATCAGGTCTCTACGGCGCAGGTGGACTATCGGCAGGAAACGTCGTGGTTTCCATCGACGAATGTGCTATTCGAAAGCACGAGGACTGGAGAGAATGTGTGCGGTTTCTGGAGAGAAACAAACACGGCCAGTGCGTTCCTCGGGCAACTGTCGAGGCATCCTTGTCGGCGAAGGTACGAATCGAGTAGCTTTCTGCGCTTGTTTGCAGACTCATTTCAGTCGATACTTCCGACAATTTGATCTATTGTGCCGCGCAGCCGTTTCACTAAAGGCCCCACAGACTTCTGCGGCGAGCGGCGACGGCGAACGGCGAAACAGCTGAGCGGCGCCGCTCAGCGGCTTGACTCATCATCAGTGGGAGCGGTGACGGCGAGGTACTGTACTGTTTTTAGTCGGTACCGACTGGTGCTTAACAATAACGCGCCCCGATGACGATCGCACGCCCGCATCGACGTGAATCAGCTGCTCAGGCTGGCTTATCCATCCTCATCTTTTTCTTGATTTTTCGGCGTTTTTCTTGATTTTTCAATATATGTCCATACTCCACCCCCCCCCCCCCCACCCAAGGCGTTGCTCTCTTAACTTTAATTGGATACGGGTTGTCTTCATCACTGCCCTGGCGTTCTCGTTCTGCGCACTGCTGTGTCGGATCCATCGACCTGCCCATCTGAGCATTCTCATGTCAGCAGCGCACAGTTGTCGCCTTGTCCAAAGTCCAGCACTCACTTCAAAACGACGACAGATGAACCACACTGTACAATTTTCTTTGGGTGAGTTCTCTAGAAAATCTGGGACAGAGAAGTTTCTAAAGTTTTATAAGGTCACTCCCGAGGTATCGGAATTCCTCCGCCTTCTCCTGTACCTCTCTTTGCCAGTCCCAGTACAGGTCCGTTGCACTATTCAAAGCTAATGAAGTTCGTCTTCTTCGCATTCAACCCGCATCCCGTGATCTGCGAAGGCTTTCTGCCACAGTTGCACCTTCTTCTTCAGCTATTCCTGACTGTACCAGGCGACTGACTACCAGAGCGACGTTATTCACGACAGGTCTCAAAATCGAGCCTTGGTGAACCATCACTGGTAGTTACACGTGTCCGCCTTCTCCGTAATCTCACTTCATATTGCACCTATGGATCTTTCATACCTGTCCTCTTTGGCCGCGATGAGAAAATTTTCGGTAAATATCATCTGTTTGTCATACCAAATCCTTAAGGCCCCCGCAGACTTCTGCGGCGAGCGGCGGGTGGCGAACGGCGCCGCTCAGCGGCTTGACTCATCATCAGTGGGAGCGGTGACGGCGAGGTACTGTACTGTTTCTAGTCGGGACTGACTGGTGCTTCACAATAACGCGCCCCGTTGACGATCGCGCGCCCGCATCGACCGTCTCCGCTCTGGATCCCGCCGCGAAAGGGCAGAGCGCAGAGCGCAGACAGACAGACGCTGGAGCGGCGCCGCCGGGTGGAATGATTCAAGTCATTTCCGCCAGCGGCGCCGCTGGCGGCGAGCACTGCGTCCCTGTCCTATGGTTAAGCATAGGGCAGCGGCAACGCCGCAGAAGTCTGCGGGGGCCTTAAGGCTTATGTTATACTTCGACGACGCTGTTGTCGGCGACAGTGTTACGCGGACTGGTACGCAGTGCGTAGCAGCCCGCGCAACACAGCGTCGCCGACGCGTCAACGAAGTATAACATAGGGCTAAGACGCTTAGTTGCTTGCGTTTTTCTCTGGATTGCAGCGGCTGCTTAAAGTCATGGGAGTCGGGTCCCATCGTCTAGTAAGTGAAAACAGATTAATAATGGTGGATGCTGACAGACCTGGAGGATATCGAGTCCCGCCTGGCGCAAGAGTTTTGATCGCAACAAAACATCCTGTTACAATATATAGCCTCTCTACCAGCCGCTCCAGACTTAAGCTAATGTGTTAAAGCATTGTTACTAGTAAGGTCTTCAGCTTAACCGGTTTCATGCTGATATCAGCGGCCGGCCCATTCCCGTATCACGGGTGGGTGCTGACAGACCTGGAGGATATCGCGGATGTTATGTGCGGTCAAACAGCGCCGGTGGTGTAAGGCGAACATCACTGCCCGGAAAGCAGAAGATGCGGGTTCGAGTCCCGCCTGGCGCAAGAGTTTTGATCGCAACAAAACATCCTGTAACAACATATAGCCTCTCTACCAGCCGCTCCAGGCTTAAGCTAATGTGTTAAAGCTTTGTGAGATTTATTTCTTGTACAGATTACAGATGTGACTGCGTACTATCCTCTCCAATATGCTTGCTAGTTAGACTGATTTCAAAAGCTATAGACAGGCAGGTCTATAGTTTTTGAAATCAGTCTTATCTCCTTCTTAAATATCAGCTTAACGTAGCTTCTCTTCCGTACTAACGGGACCTCTCCGTGAAGTAGACAGCAATTGAACAACAGAGTCAATACTGGGGCAAGCTCTATTGCTCTCTTCTTTAGAAAAACATATGAAATTTCGTCGGGTGATGTGGAGTTTCGCTCTGGCAATCTCACAGCGTTCTATAAACAAAGTCGGTGTCGATATCGAAAAAATCTAGATTTGAGGAGGTGAAAGCTGTACAGTCAACATTTTCATAGGGACAGTTTTTGAACAATGACTTGAAGAAGTAAGCGAATATAAGGGTGTCCAGAAAGTATCTGCAGAAACTTCGCAATCTTCCAGATTTTTTCTAGAATGTTCTGAAGATTTCAATATAAGTGCTATATAAAAACACTATCTTGCTGTATCTGCATAACATATGCAGCTCTGTCTTCCTCGCCTATTTCACTGTACGATGCCCGAACTGTCTACCCATATTAGACACGTACTCCTTTATGAGTTTGAATCTGGGCACTCCGCTGCAGAAGTCTTTCGAACTTGTGTCGTGTATTCGGCTCTGGAGCTCCTTCTGTACGGTCTGTGTATAGCTGGATCGAACGCTTCAGAAGGGGAACAGGAGTCTCAAAGGTGAGTCTCGCTCTGGTCGACCGACAACGATATCTTTGGACGAACTGAGGAAATTGTCGGAGCAGTATCCATATGAAGGTGTGCGTTATTTTGCTGCTGTTCTTGGCTGTTCCCGATCCACCGTGGACAAAGGACTGCGATCTCTTGGTATGGTTAAAAAGCTCGGTCAGTGCCTCCCACACGAATTGATCGACGACAACCGGCGAAGACGTCTGGACATATGCACTCAGCTGCTCCCCCGGAGTCGCACCTTCATCTGGCCAGACACCATCGTCACAGGAGATGAAAAATGGGTCCTCTACGTCAACCACGCTCGTAAACGTGCGTGGCGCCAACGCGATGAAGTGCTGAAATCATTCATAAAAGGTGAAATTCATGCGAGGAAAGTCATGCTGAGCGTCTGGTGGGGAGTTTATGGGATCTACCATTTCGCGCTGCTGTCTGACATCACGACGGTCACTGCCGAGGTCTACTCCATCCAACTGCAGAGACTGGCCGACAAGATGCGCAAGGAACAGCCAGGCTCGACAAAGTTCGCTTTCTACACGATAACTCGCGCCCACACATCGCGAAGACGACTTCTCAGTAAATTCTGGAACTCGGATGGGAAGTTCTGCCGCATTCACCGTACAGCCCAGATTTGGCCCCAAGTAATTACAACCCTTTTCGATCACTTCAGCATCATTTGAAAGGGAGGCGCAATGAAGATCGTGACCACCTCGAAAATGACCTCCGTGCTTTTTTCGCCTCCAAGTGGCCGAATTTCTATGCCAGAAGAATTCGAAGTCTTGTGGACGTTGGCGAAGAGTAGTCGATGTTGATGGAAATTAAATGGTTGATTAATAAAATGTTGATAGAAAATTGTGTTATTTTGAAAAAATTGTCCTATTTCTGCAGATACTTCCTGGACACCCTAATACCTTCCCCTTCTCCAACTCAGACTCGCAGAGCTCATCATTAGCGTTGAATATGGGTCCAACGTTGTTCATTTTAAAACAATGCGGGCAGCAGCCCACGAAGTACCGTTACCTTTGAATGATAATTTCGTACCTGCTCTTCTTCCACACTATGAGGATAATTTGTTGCTGAAAGCTGATTTATTTTGCTGTCCATTCTCTGTTGTTTCTGAATTGTTTAGGTTACATTGTAGTATGCTGAAAGGTTAAACTCTAGTTACTGATTTTCTGAAGTTGGAACATGCAACGTTTTTCCTGATTTTTTAATTGAATGGCTCCTGCCTGAGAGTGAGGGTTTACAAAACTTTATTATTAGTCTATATTATGTACAACAACCATGTAGCAAGAATGCAGTTAGGGAGACTGCCAACCTTCCAACCCGTGTAGGTGCGTGGCTTACAGAGGCGGTGGCCACTATACCGTGGCACAACCGTTGACCTTAAATTATCACATTTTCATCGGGTTCCTGCATCACGTGATAAATTTTTGCTTTCGCTATTTCGACATAGTTAGAGCTATGAAAGTCTTTTTTTCAACTCGTCAACAACTTTTCTGTAATCGAGCTTAACATCGTTATCATAGTTCTCGTATTTTATTTTGGCTGCTCCGCCTAATTGCAGAGGAAAGAGCCTCGCCAGTTTCTGCTCGTCCTACCCCCTGCATTGGCTTTTCGGTTCATCTCTCTAACAAACTTCACCGCTGACATGTTAGTTCCGTTATAATTCGGCCAGCATTGCAATGCGGGAAGAAGCAGATCCGCTATATACACCCGAATGTCAAGAGGCCTTTCTGAAATCTGGACAGGCCTCCCGATTGGTCCGTTATCATTTCTCGCCATGTTCGTAATGAGCAACCGTGTTATTAATTCCCGTGATTCGTCAATAAGTCGACTCGTTAGTTTCGCTTGATTTCTTTGCTCGGTGCGAGCAAACCGTTTCTCAGCTGGTGAGCTGCTCGGCACTAAGTAATTATCCGTTATGTTGATGAGTCGCTATTAAGATGAAGAAATAGGAAACAGACAGAGAGCTAAAGAAGCAGTGAGCAAAGAACGCAGTTGAAACCAACCGTCCAACTGTAGTCACGAAGACGTAATGCCTCTTATCATTAGATGACCTCAGTATGGGTTACCGCTCTCTTTTCCCTTCGAGTGGGATTATCGTAGCCTCGTTGACGCCGCTATTTTTAAGTAGGTACTTACGCGAGTTCTGGTAGACGCTCGAATGTATGCTGGAAGCCACGTTTCGGCTCCTTTCTAATGCCGACATTACCTAGTATACGGTAATGTCACCAATAGGCGAAGTTCTATTAACATAGAATAAAAATAAATCTAAAAAATCCGTTTTGCGCCAAAAGTGAAAATCGGAAAAGTACGGGGTTCACAACGGAAGTAGTTTGCACTCGGCAGTGACTCATGTGAAGAACGGACTTTCCGCACACTCGGTGTTTTTGAAGACGCCAGGTCGGAAAATACGATGTGTTCGCTTCAAATTGCTGTCGCGAATAGCGAAAATCGTACTTTTCGCAATCGATAGTTACAGTTTAAAAAGTAGCATAAAGTAAGCGAACTCAATTTCTTTGAAAATACAAATAGTTATTCTTTGAAAATAGCCGTTGAATTCCATGGACTGCCTCATCCATGCGCCACGACGAAGACAAACGAAGAAATAGAAATGATACAAATATCGTGCTCAGTGCAAAAAAAACCAGCATGTTTTGTGAGAAATATGCAGTGTGCATACGGTGTGATGCGTATATCTCGAGATATAAATACGTTTTGATGTCTCCCCTACTGAAAACGGAGTCTCCCCTACTGCTAACTTCTTTTAGACATTTTGAGCAAAATTTTAAAAGGATCTCCCCGGGACCTCCATGTCATGCTCCTGCCTGGGAGTGAGGGTTTACAAACCTTTATTATTAGTCTATATATTATATACAACAACCAGCAAGAATGCAGTTAGGGAGACTGCCAACCTTCCAGCCCATGTAGGGTCGTGGCTTACAGAGGCGGTGGCCACTATACCGTGACAAAGTAATAGTTCACGAATAATAGTATTTTTTTTTACGAAACCTGACGATATACCGGAAATTTAACAAAAAATTTCCGTTAAAGATTCTTTTTAAACATTCAACACCCCAGAACTTTGTGTGCACCTCTGTTACCGATCAGGAGCGAGGGACCGGCAGCGTGGCTTGGATGACGCGGGGTGCGTAGCGTTCGTATCGGCTGGTTGTAGGCGCCGCGCCCGCGCGCCCAGGTGGCCTACGGCGTCATCCCTCTGTTCGCCGTCTCGGCTCACACTGTGACACCCGTCGCGCGCGCTGCGGACAACGGCCCGACGGAGGCCGTCGTCGGCGGCCCCACGACGGCGGCCTGACGGACGAGCCGAGCGCGCAGGTCGCTCAGATTTGCTGGGACTGCCGTCAGTAAGATATTCAGAGGGTTTACAAAACTAGTGTAAATATACATGTTGATGTGAAACAAGCATAGCTTTACATCAGAATTTCAAGCTCTATCTAATTAGTTCTACCTCAAGCTTATAAATACTACCGTTGATGCGGTACTCTCCAAATTTAAAACTGAAAATAATTCTTCGCAAACCTGCGACGAAGCTGTGAAAGGTATATTTCCAGGATAACATTTCACATAAAATTCAACTACGTCGTCTAAATACCTTCTGGAAGAGCTCATTTTTTGAACAAAAAAATTGTGTGTATCACACCGTTGGAGACATGTCTCCAAGCAAACATTCTACGCAGAATTCAATCCCGAAGTTGATATCCTATCCTATTATCTATCTATCTACTCTACCACTATATAATTGAGTTAGCTCCCCGCCCTATAGATGAGGCGTATCTCAATCAGGTTAGAAACCTGGCTGAGATACGCCTGACGGAACTACGAGCAATCTCATGGAATTCCTTGCGACGCCTCTGCGTACTTCGCACGGGCAACGTTTGCCGTTCAACATGGGATGTTGTTGCAGCAGAGGACGCGTAGCCTCCTCCTGCTTGACACAACGGCGTCTGTGCGCGTTTCTGAGCGCCTGCATCAAAAAGACGGGTCCCTTTCGTTGCACAACAACCGTCTGGAGTCAGAAGAGGAGACACCGTCGTGCTACGACGTGGGATCGCATTGAGAATCGAACATGAGATGATGCTGCAGCAGAGGATGCGTAGCCTCCTCCTGCTTGACACAACGGCGTCTGTGCGCGTTTCTGAGCGCCTGCATCAAAAAGACGGGTCCCTTTCGTTGCACAACAACCGTCTGGAGTCAGAAGAGGAGACACCGTCGTGCTACGACGTGGGATCGCATTGAGAATCGAACATGAGATGATGCTGCAGCAGAGGATGCGTAGCCTCCTCCTGCTTGACACAACGGCGTCTGTGCGCGTTTCTGAGCGCCTGCATCAAAAAGACGGGTCCCTTTCGTTGCACAACAACCGTCTGGAGTCAGAAGAGGAGACACCGTCGTGCTACGACGTGGGATCGCATTGAGAATCGAACATGCGATGATGCTGCAGCAGAGGATGTGTAGCCTCCTCCTGCTTGACACAACGGCGTCTGCGCGCGTTTCTGAGCGCCTGCATCAAAAAGACGGGTTCCATTCGTTGCACAACAACCGTCTGGAGTCAGAAGAGGAGACACCGTCGTGCTACGACGTGGGATCGCATTGAGAATCGAACATGAGATGATGCTGCAGCACAGGAAGCGTAGCCTCCTCCTGCTTGACACAACGGCGTCTGCGCACACTTCTGAGCCTCTGGATCCAGAAAACGGCTCCCTTTCGTCGCGCAACAAGCATCTGAAGTCAAAAGAGGCGACACCGTCGTCGTACGACGACGGCCGCATCCAGAATTCAACGTGGGATGCTCCTGAAGCCGAGGAAGCACAGCCCCCTCTTAATTGACGCAGCGGCATCTGCGCGCGTTTCTGAGCATATGGATCCAGAATGCGGGTCGCTCAACAATCGTCTAGAGTGAGAAGCGGTTCACCGACGTCTTTTGGCGAGTGACCGCATTCAGAATTCGGTATTATCCCACGTTGAACGGAAAATGTTACCCGCGCGAGATACGCCTCCGCGTACCTCGCGCGGGCAACGTTTGCCGTTCAACATTGGATGTTGCTGCATAAGAGGAAGCAGCCCTCTCCTGCTTGACTCAGCAGCAACTGTGTGCGTTTCTGAGCATCCTGATTCCGAATACGTGTCACCGACGTCTGCCGTGAGCATGGGAGGACCACTAAGGGGTGGTGGGGAAGGGAAGTAAGGGGCCTCCATCTCCTTCACATTTATTTCACTCTAAATTGTCAGATAAGGGTTGAGCTGTGCTTCACTCACTTTTCTCATTTTTTGTATTATACAACGTATTGTGTTCTTCAGCGAATGTTAAACAGTGACCTCACAGTAGGTACGGGTGACAAGGGCTGTAGGCCATAATCACCGATTTCGTCGACCCTGCGCCTATGGGGGTTATTTGGGGTGCTGAATCTCACGAATCGGACATCCGTAATTGCTATTACGCTGAAATAAGGGAAGTCCGTTATTGGTATTACGCTGAAGTACGGGAATTCACAGTATGTATGGGTGACCAATGGCACCCATACCTACTGTAATTGTAAAGGTCAACCAAGGTCATGGTCACCGTTTTCGTCCAAACTTCATTTATAGGGGTTGTCTGGAGCGTTGAGCACGAATCGACCCTTATTTGACAACTTAGAGTGAAATAAATGTGTAGGGGATGCGCAGGAAGCAAATTGGTGAAGGAGGTCGCGGTCATGAAAAAATGTAAACAATGCATAGCATGGGAGTCAGACATCTGGCCCAGCACCAGTGAGGCAGCGTCGCACCCTGCTGAGCGACCGAAGCGCTTACCGGGGAGCCTTTCGCCGCATCCCATACGTCAGCACGTGCACGTATGCACTTTTCACGCCCTGACGGTGTGGTTCTGTACCCCACTTTCGATGTACCCCACTTTCGAGGGCTCTTTGGATTCAAGGGCTCAGCAAGAACGAATCATGTTCTTTAACCATATGAAGGGTGGAGATTCTCGCAGGACTATGCGCTTCTCCCGTTCAGACCTAGGCCTGAGACCCTTTCCTGATTAGTTCGTCCTTACAATATAAAACATAACGAAATGTAAAATTCAAAGAAGTAAAGAAAGGTTTAAAAATAATAGATTTATTTTTTTATAAATTAAAAGAATGATATGTCACAAACTGTAAAACATTAAAAGGTTCGTTTCGCCACTGCCTTCAGACGAACCTTTGTGTAATGCTCCTCCCGTGGCTCTTCAGTGAAGAAGAGGAGCATATTTTAAGGTATCTTTGGAATCTGTTTATGTGAGGAGAGATAGAAAAATGGAAAGGAGGAGAGGTCAGAAGAGAAAGAAGAATAGAATAGAATAGAAAGAATGAATATGAAAGGATAAAGAACTACATTCTACATGAGAAAGTTGATTTCAAAACAGAAAACAAAGAAGGAGCAGAAAAATTTTTTAGAGTAAATGAAAAGATATAACCTAAAGAGGTATCAAAGATGTTCCTATAAGTTGAAAGGGATTAATTAAAAGGTGTATTTATATATAATTAATATTTTTAAATATAATTTTTATAAATTTCACTATAGTTATCACTATATTATGTATAATTATAATTTATTATGTATGGTTAATTATCTAGTATATAATTAAAATAACTACCGTAATCTTTCAAGTAATCATTATTATTAATACCTTTATCGTATTATAATCACTGTTTAAAATTGAGCGACTTACCATTTAGCCAATCACCGCACTCCGTAGTGGAACATTTACAAATAAGGAAGTGTGTATCAATAGACTGTTATATATATATATAGTGATATCCAAACTAATTCTCATTTATAATTCAAATATGGCGAAACTGGTTGTATCATTGAGAAGGGTTGCATAACTATACTTAGTGTAGAAGAAAGAGTGCAATAAAACTAATAGCAAAACAAAACTGTATAGTTTTAATTATTGGATAATATTATTAATTTATATTGTATATTAAATAAATATCATACGCAGTTATAGCAAATAAAAGATTTGACAGATTTTTCTTTTATGTATTCTTCATTCATCAAAAGTTTTCCGTAAAAATATAGATAGATTGTCTTCAACTTTATGAAATTTGAACTTATAATATAGAAATCTGTGTTTATATAAACATTTAATTATGTTCGAAATAATGAACTCTTTTGAGTATCCGTTATGCTTCAAAATATTTTTCAATTCAATATTTTTTTTAGAAAACACTCTAGGTCAGAACAAATGTTTGCTATTCTTAATGTTTCCGATAAAATTATAGCTTTTTTGATATTTATGGAGACTGCTGACGTAGAATGTGGAAACCTTAAAACTTTAAAGTGAAATCATCTGTTTTTATTGCACATTCTTGTTTCTATTCTATTATTGATAATTCTTAATGTAATGTCCAAATAATTGCAGTGATGTTCATTAATATGCGTCTTTTTCAATTCCAGAGTATCTTTATAGACTAGCTTTAAAATATCGTCCACATGCTTTTCGTTTAAGTTATGAACTACAAGTAGATCATCCATATATCTGTATGGTATAAATATGTTATTACTACTAGCGACAAACGATTTAGCGAATTCGCATTCCAATATAGACATTGTGATATCTGCAAGTAGTGGACTAAAGTTACCTCCTTGAGGGACACCTTTATTTTGTCTAAAAATTGTTGAGCTGAATACCACATAGCTATTTTTAAGTAAGAAATTAACATAATGCATAATGTCTTGCATATTAAATATTTTGTATTGAGAATTCAAATTTGTTTCATTAGTGTAAAATGTTCTGTATCCATTACAGGCTATGAAATTTTTATTGGCATTATTGCAACAAATTTTGAGTAGAACCGCTATTTTGTCTAAGATAGTCTTATGAGGTAGGTTAGTAAACAAATCTTTAAAGTCCGCCGAATAGAGTTTCAAATGGTCGTCTTGTAGTGCGTTTAGTTCGTAGGCAATATTTGTATTATTAATTGCCCAATATATCTTCGTAGATCTGCATCGGCTGGCTACTACAAGGTAGCACAGGCAATTACAAGCTTGCTTGTTACGGCGGGTTGACCATTACTCTCATTGTCAAAGGCACCTCTCTTACAGTGTGTGATGTGTGTGTTCTGCTTTGCCAACAGGTTGCGAAAGCGAAGCCAGCAATATACAAAACAAAAGGGTGAAATCGCGTTTTTCAACGAATTGAAAGCCTAGTTTAACATGACACTACTAAGATTTATTACTCCTTCACGAAAACTATCCTCAGAATAATCTTCACGTCTAATTGGGTTTACATACAACAATTCCTTTCACATGAAAGCTAATATCTAATATCCTCAAGTAGTCTCTGTGTTCTTTCATAAGGTTATTCGCAATCTATGACTGAAGGTCGCATCTACAAAAATGTTTGCCTTTGAAAAGCTCTACAGTCTGTTATATGCCGAACAAGTGTCCGTCGCCGGCAGGGGTGTGCGTAAATACGATTTACGATTTACGGCTATTTTTGTCAAACTTTTTACGATTTACGATTTACGACATCTTGGGTCGTAAATCGTAAATTTTCGCAAATGTGATCTTTGATCAACAACCAACTGGCAGCCAAATTTATGTGGACTGGGTTATAAAGATGTGCCCACTCTAATGGTCCCCCTTATAGCTCATTCCCACTTCCCTTTAGGGTTGATTTTTGATGATCTGATGTGTTACTGTTAGACAATACCGTCCTGCTCACAGGCGTCTCGAATCCGACTTTTCTCTTCGCTAACTGACTTTTCCATTTTTCTAACATTGTAAGGGCTCCCGTTTGGAACCGGACAGGTTCAAAAGGAGAAGCAAGTGCAATACAATGTTTAAAAAAAGCTCCTGCAAGGAGGCTGGGAAGGCTGGGCTCCTCCGTTTCCGGTCCAGAGCTAGCAAGGCACATCGCGTTCCTACTGCGGAAAGTTGTTCCATTTCAGCCCATAGTCTGTGTTTTGTTTGCATTCATTTTTCTCATGACTGCCTTATGCAGCGAAGAGATAAATAAATGAATAATAAAATGACGCTGGAAGCAGTTTCTTAGAGAGAGACGAGTATTCTAGCTCCACGTCCTGTTTGGTAATAACGTCGAGTTAATCAGTTTGTAACAGATACATGCTAACCGTACCGAATAGAAATCCACGATCGAGTATCATTCGTAATTGGAAGCGGCGTCCAGAAAGTTGTTACACTCATGTGGAAAGTATAAGCCTTTAATGTCTATATGTCGCGAAGACGGGCAGCATTGTGAGATGGGAAACTCCATCCAATCAGACATGTCATTCCGAAAGGGCGTGTACATTCGGTACCCTGATCGGCCGGCTGTTCGGTCTGTGCTCTGGTTATTATTGGCTGGCGCGTTCCCACCTACCAATGTTGCTCACCTTCGCGACATGTACCAATGTTTCTATCGGTTCGCATTATGCTTTATAGGGCTGAGCAAATTGGTATAGAAAGTGCGGTAACATCGAGCGCGTAACATTCCAAAAAAGGTTGAACTGATCTTGACAGTTTTGATCTCCGTTTCCGGCGGCGTGATTGAGTTTATCGCATTCGCCCTGTCTAATCCGCTTACGATGCTGGTTCTCGGAGAGGAAGCGGAGTTTCGCAGTTGTTTTTGCTAATTCCAAGACTAATACGCAAGCTAAAAATTGGAGTAAGTTTGGAATTTAATGAATATTCAAACGATGCAAGCTTTCTGTCGGAATGACAGGCATAGGGTTAAATATATTTTTTGAATCTACAGTTTTTTTTACTTTCCTGAAAGAGTTTATTTTGGTTTGAAAGATGTTTTACTAGCAAGAAGCCGTGAAAAAAGAAATAGTTTGCTAAGAAAACTGTTCAGCATAAGCTGAAAATAACACAACAGTTAAATAAATATTGAATCACAGCTGATTAACATTAGCAGAAAAAGCTTCAGGAAATTTAGTTGTACTGCACTGCAGTTCAGGTGACGTTTACGACTTACGGTTTACGATTTACGATTTACGAAATGTCGATTTTCACTCACTCGCACCCCTGGTCGCTGGCCTCGCTGGCGCCTGACGCCTGACGCTGGACGTGCGGGCCACGCCAGGCTTGCCGGCTTCGGGTATGGCGAGCCACGCTAAAAACGTAGCCCAAGCCTAGCTGGGATGCTTACTCATCCAGCGTCGAACTCGTAGAAACGTATGCCTACTGTAGATTGATTGATGCCTTGCTGAGTATCACTCACATTCTTGTATAGCACCCAGAAAAATATTTGCAGCACCTCTGCTTCGTCTAGGGGTGTGTTCACAACCTACTGCTTCTCATCAAGCCTAATCGAATGTCCGATGTTTCCTTTCAGTCGTCGTGCTTTATGCCAGAGGCATGATGAATTTCGGAAAAGGTGACTTAAGACAAAAATACTATCTTCCTCTGCGCATAATAGTATGGAAACTGGTCAAAGTACTGCCGAAAATTGAGGACCTAGGAGCAAGACTTGGCTGAAAGCGTAATCGCACCGAGCATAAGTCCCACCATCTTTCTTCGCTGACCTGTCGTGGTCCACTGTTGAAAATTGGAGGACCTGGGCAGGTAGGGATAGCTTAGTAACCCAGCGCGCGACGTCAGTATGCTGTTGAGATCAAAATGAACAATTTCAGTTCAAATGGAGCCTTTTCCAGACTATGACGTTGGCCACTAATTTTGAGGGGCATAGGGGAAGAATTATATACGAGAGCCCGGTGCAGCCGAAAACTTAGGAGGGAGGGGGAGGGGGGTGAGAACTTGATTTCCTCTGTTGACGAACCACAGAAAGTGATTCATGCTTTCTCCCTCGGTGGAATTTTCTGTCTCCGATTGATTTTCCTTCCCTCAATGCATCTGAGAGCAATTCTGTATCGCGTTCAAAAGATCGATAGCACCGATAGATATTGACTGCTTGGTCGAAACGCCCCAAATGCCGCAATTGAAGCGCTTCGGTCGACCAACCCAATCACGCAACTCTCACCCCGATTGATTAGGTCTGACAAGGGAAGGGTCTGAAGCGTATGTCTGAACGGGGACAGCGAGTTATATAGGGAGAATCCTCGTCCCTCAATTGGTTTGAAAAAGTGTTTATTTTTACCAAGTCGTTAAACCCAAGGCGTAGGGAGTCGCAATGGGATACGGCGCAGCACGCGTTTGGGGCCTCGTACGCCCGCGATGCGTCTGCTGCCAGTGGCTCGGAGCGCAGGTAGGTAGAGGGTTGACTCGTGCGAGGGAGGTGTCAGGGTTTGGTTACTCTGTGCTGCTGCACTTTTGCATTTCAACTGATTGGTTGAGATTTGGGGGATTATGACGTCTACACCGTTTTCAGACGTTTTCTGCGCATTTTTCCAGCTCTACGCTGTGGTATTCAACATGGTGATAAATGTTCAGCACCAGTGATACACAGGTATAAAGTGCCTGTGCAGTGAATCGCGATGGTTTTCTCCATGGTTATGAGCACGCAACCGAAATTCAATTGAAGACGCACCCTTTCCTCCGAAACAAGAGTTCCACCCGAAAACGTTATCATAGCCCACTGCTTGCTTGCTTCTCCACGTCCATTAGTTCATCTTGCGGATCCCAAACTTCCTGTTCTTCTTCCACCACTTCCAGCTGTTCGTCTTCAACCTTCAAGTTGACGTGCTTCGAAGTCCTTGAGTATGCTGGCCATCCGTTCGGCCAGCTTAATTTCTTCCCTCGAAGATTCCTTGTCTAAAGGTGGGCCACACTTCAGCGTGAGCAGGTGGATCACCATTCGACCGTCGGCGGACATTGTTGGTGTTAGGTAGTAGAAAACCTTCAGCAGACCTCTGATTTCCAGGTGACAGGCAGATATGAGGGAAGGAGTGTAGTGATGCCATTTAGCTTAATTTGCGGCATCCGCACACCTCGTTTCTCATTTGAACCACCTCCGACGTCACAACGTGGACTCCTTTGAAAATCTGAGCAGGATAATTTTTCCCGAGGCCTTTGGTCCATGTATGGAAACAAACTATGAGGAGCCTGTAGCCTTTATACGCTACCCGTAAGGCGCCCAGTGGTGCTTCATGCACTTTGCACCTGTGCATCACTGGTGTTGAACATTTATACATCACCATGTTGAATATCACAACGTACCGCTGGAAAAATGCGCAAAAAACGTCTGAAAATGCTGTAGACGTCAGAATCCCCCAAATCTCTAGCAATCAGTTGAAAGGCAAGTGCAGCAACGCAGAGGAGCCAAACTCCTGACCTCTCTCGCCCCCAGACCCCCAAACGCGTGCTGCGCCTTTCCTTTTGTGACCCCCTACTCCTTGGGTTTAACGACTTGGCAAAAAACAAACACATTTTCAAACCAACTGAGGGTGAGGTAACTCCCTATATGACTCGCTCCCACCCCCCCCCCCCGTTCAGACATACGGTTCTGACCCTTCCCTTGTTAGGGAATGAAGACACTGATTAGCACAGGCATCGACATCACTCATAGTCTGGAGATGATGCCGATGTTGAGCGTAGTGGTGGGGGAAGGGGTCTGGATGGCTTTACATCGCAAAACTAATGGAATCAGGTTAATCAGTCGCTTGCTGGAAGGTGACGGTGAAAAGTACCGCCAAACCTGATGCTAATGAATCTTTGTATCTGGGCTTTGGCGATACTTTTCACCGTTATTGGCCGGTAAGCGGTTATAAATCTGGCCCCTGATCTTAAGGAAGTAGAGCAAGGTTGTAACATAATAAGCTGCATCAGTAGAGCAGCTTGCTTGATGTGATTGTCCTCAGCTTAGTGATACGCAACATTGCGCGAAGCGCGCAAGTGTGAAGCACGCCGATAGGCGTGACGGAGCACCTGGATACATATTATTATAGTCTATATTGTATATAAATATATATATATATATACATATATATAGTATTTTTAATATATAATATTACACCCTTTATTGGCACGAACAGATAAAGGACCAATGATTCATAATCACTAGTAATCTGAATTTTGACAAACACTGTACATTGATTGCCAATAAAGCTATGAGGGTGTCGTGTAACATGTTTAGGGCGCTATCCTGTAAAGCTTTGGACTGCTTCTTCAAGCAGTTTTAGTTTCATAGAACTTTTTCCAAGGTCTGTTTTGGATTATAGTAATCCTTCGGTCCACACCCGAAGAGTTTGACCCAGAATATCTTGACGACGAAGCTAATGCCACGTACACTGGGATTTCTTTGTGCGCTCAATTAAGGACAGAAATCACAAATTTGGATTAACAACTCTTGCACCTATAAGGAAGCGAAAGCACTTGCTATTATTTCATCGGATCGCAATTCATGGAAGTAGTATTACAATCTCCGATCTGCGTTGAGGGGACCTAGCAGTCGAGGTTGTGCCATCAATATGACACTGATAGGATCAAACGGAGCTGTAGGAGCCTCTTTTTCGCAATTAGGGCGCTTTTGTTACTACAGAAGATTCGCAAAAAACATAACGTTCCATCAACCTACAAGGCCGTCAAAGAATTCCTGCTCGTCACTGAGTCCATGGCTAATAGCTACCGTACAAAGAAAGGTTCAAAACTCAAGGTGAGCTTTTGTGATACTATTTTGGCAGGATGTAGGGCCCTATGAGCTGAGTCCAGAACCACAGTTAGTTTTTGCTGAACGCTTTTTTAAAGACCCGAAAAGGACGTCTGAAAGCGTGCGCGCAACTATCATCAACCGCTACGACACTCCACCCTGTATGCCTCGGCGGCGCAATTGGTAGAAGGAACGCCTCATAGGAGCACATCTGAGAGGTTTAAGTTCGAGTCCGCGTACCGCCGAAATTTTTGCATATATTAGTTTGTTGTTATTACGCTTTCTCGGGACTCACATAAGTCAATTTTAGACCATCATTGCTTACAACAAACCAAGGTTGTCTATTTGCGCTTTCATGTGTGCTAGTTTTCCAATTTTTTGCCTACCTGCACCATATCATTTCTCTGGAAATAAAAAGTCCTGTCTTGTCTTCCCTTTTAGTCAACAGCTATGGTACTAATCTATGAAACAAGTAAAACACAAGCGCTTGTCACACCAGCAGCATCTTACAAAGCCAGTGAGGAACAATCTTCTCCCTGACAAGGAAAGGAATGACTACTTCTTCTTCGTTGAACGCGCAATCCATGGGTGTAGAGAAAGGTACTGGGTGAACATCGACGTGCCCAGCTGCAACCCACGCGTATGATAGACATACAAAGGTCTCACTTCATTATGCTACCTCTAACTTGAACCGCCACGTCTTCCTGACAGTCGATATCTCAATATATGGCGTCCAGGAGTTTTTTAATGGCATCCGCAACCGCAATCTCTCTCCTTGTCGGAGATGTGAAACCAGGTGGAAAGTAGTCGTACGACAACACGTTCAGGTGTGAAGGTGGAAAGTAGTCGGACGACAACACGTTCAGGTGAGAACGATATTTTCAGCACACCTATGTACCGATATGGCCCGGGTCCATGATATTCAACCATAAGGTACGCGTAGTTGTGTGCAGTTATGGTATTATTGGTGGTACGGTATGGAATGGTGGTGGTGCAGATATGAATAGTTGAAAAACTAGCACATATGAAGGCGCAAATAGACAGCCTTGGTTTGTTGTAAGCATTGATGGTCTCAAATTGACTCCTGTGAGCGAGAAAGCGTAATAACAACAAACTAATATCTGCAAAAATTTCGGCCGAACCGCGGACCCGAACTTAAAACCGCTCCGATGTGCTCCTATGAGGCGTTCCTCCTACCAGCTGCGCCGCCGAGGCACACGGTGTGGAGTGTCGTAGGGGTTGATCATAGTTGCGCGCACGCTTCCAGACCTTTTCAGGTCTTTAAAAAAGCATTCAGCAAGAACTAACTGTGGTTCTGGACTCCGCTCACAGGCCTACATCCTGCCAAAATAGCATCGCAAAAGCTCACATTGAGCTGGGAACCTTTCCTTGTTAGACGTTACCCGATGTTATTAAAGTGTCCAGAAAGTATCTGCAGAAATACGACAATTTTTTCATAATAACACAATTTTTATTAAGATTTTATTAATCGACCAAATAATTTCCATCAACATCAACTACTCTCCGCCAACGTTCCACAAGACTTCGAATTCCCCTGGCCTAGAAATCCGGCGACCTGGAGGCGAAAAAAGCTCCGAGGTCATTTTCGAGGTGGTCACTAGAGTTGAGCTTTTCGACATTCTTTTTCGAAAGTCGAACAATCGAATAACTCGATTTTTTGAAATTTTCGAAAGTCGAACAATCGATTGATTCGGTTTTTCGCTGTCTTCGAAAATCGAACAATCGAATAACTCGATTTCGAAGGCACGTTCCATAGAGAACCGAAAGAAGACAGAACAAAACCACAATTGTGGATGAAAAGAGTTGAATTTAGGGAGACAACTGAATAATCGTTTACAATCCAATTAGAAGACCGGAATAACAAGATACTTGGTCATTTCTTTCGCAAGCAGTGGACATTCCCCAGGGATGGGGTGCCACCAAAGGTAGGGATTTTCTTCACTTCTACGCGTAATTTGCTATCTGCTACGTGTTCTTCATTTGCGAGACGATGTCACTAACTTCTCGCATTATCCTATTGCCAGCGTCCGTCGCCGGCTTTGCCTGCTTCGGGTAGGGCCGGCACGCCGGGAACGTAGCCTAAACCTAGCTAGGGATGCTTCCTCAGCCAGCGTCCGTCGCCGTACGCTGGACGTGCGGGCCACGCCAGGCTTCGGGTATGGCGGGCCACGCTGGGAACGTAGCCCAAACCAAGCTAGGAATGCTTCCTCAGCCAGTGTCCGTCTCCGGCTTCGCCGGTGCCGTACGCTGGACGTGCGGGAGAGGCCAGGCTAGCCGGCTTCGGGTATAACATATTTTCTTCAGCAAAAAGCATAAAGCCGTAAGGTTTGTAAGGTAGCTTTTATCCTATTACCAGTCGTTCGGCGGCCTGGCGGCCGCCTACGACTGGTTGGGGGCTTCGCCCCCAAACCCCGAGAATAGGACGCCATGGCCGGTACGGGTTTCCTATTCTTTCCTAGGCCTTCTGACCATTATGTTAATCGAGATGGATCGGCTAATCTTCCTCAACGTGATCCTCAAAAAATCGATAATATCGATCGATATCGATTGGTCGACTTCAGATTCGTGTTCAGCGACCTCGATTACCCCCAAGGCCGAAGTTTCGCGCCACTTGAACGCCATCCTCAAAAAATCGATAATATCGATCGATATCGATTGGTCGACTTCAGATTCGTGTTAAGCGACCTCGATTACCCTCAAGGTCGAAGTTTCGCGCCAGTTGAACGCCATCCTCAAAAAATCGATAATATCGATCGATATCGATTGATCCGACTTCAGATTCGTGTTAAGCGACCTCGATTACCCCCAAGGCCGAAGTTTCGCGCCAGTTGAACGCCATCCTCAAAAAACCGATAATATCGATCGATATCGATTGATCCGACTTCAGATTCGTGTTCAGCGACCTCGATTACCCCCAAGGCCGAAGTTTCGCGCCAGTTGAACGCCATCCTCAAAAAATCGATAATATCGATCGATATCGATTGATCCGACTTCAGATTCGTGTTAAGCGACCTCGATTACCCCCAAGGCCGAAGTTTCGCGCCAGTTGAACGCCATCCTCAAAAAATCGATAATATCGATCGATATCGATTGATCCGACTTCAGATTCGTGTTCAGCGACCTCGATTACCCCCAAGGCCGAAGTTTCGCGCTACTTGAACGCCATCCTCAAAAAATCGATAATATCGATCGATATCGATTGATCCGACTTCAGATTCGTGTTCAGCGACCTCGGTTACCCCCAGGGCCGAAGTTTCGTGCCGCTTGAACGTCATCCTCAAAAAATCGATAATATCGATCGATATCGATTGATCTGACTTCAGATTCGTGTTCAGCGACCCCGATTACCCCCAGGGCCGAAGTTTCGCGCCACTTGAACGCCATCCTCAAAAAATCGATAATATCTATCAATATCGATTGGTCGACTTCAGATTCGTGTTCAGCGACCTCGATTACCCCCAGGGCCGAAGTTTCGTGCCGCCGACGTGTTCGGCACGTCTGCGGCTCGCCATGCACGGTTGCCGATGTGTTTGGCACGTCTACGGCTCGCCATGCACGGTCGCCGACGTGTTCGGCACGTCTGGGGCTCGCCATGCACGGTCGCCGACGTGTTCGGCACGTCTACGGCTCGCCATGCACGGTTGCCGACGTGTTCGGCACGTCTGCGGCTCGCCATGCACGGTTGCCGACGTGTTCGGCACGTCTACGGCTCGCCATGCACGGTCGCCGACGTGTTCGGCACGTCTGCGGCTCGCCGTGCACGGTCGCCGAAGTGTTCGGCACGTCTGCGGCTCGCCATGCACGGTCGCCGACGTGTTCGGCTGCCGCGCCCCAACTCAGGTGTGACGGACGGACAGACACACGCACACACACACACGCTTGCTGCTTTATATATAGTAAGATGTTCAAGAGTCAGCCCTTTGCTCCTGTTCAGCTTTTTCCAGCTCTGATAAGAAAATGATACGGATAAAGGACGGCACTAGTCAATAAATTGGTGGACGGGGGCCACCTTTTAGTCGGTGATTTTCCCTCTTCATGAGAAGTCCCATGAATGTCGATTTACATCAAAAATGGAACAATACAATTCAGTGGAAGAACAAGGGGTACGACACAGTAGTGTTGAATAATAGTTCCATTTTCGCGCAACATAAAATGCATTATGGGGTGCCTTGCATGGTGATCCCCTCCTCCTTCGAGCTTATTTGCACAAAGTTAATAAAGAAGCGTACTCCTACGCTTAGTCACTGTACGCGGTTTGAAATTCGTGCATGGGTTGGTTTTGAAAAGAATGACGATTTTGATGTTCATAGAGGGCGTCTTCTGACGGCGACAATTCATCCGCAGCTTCAATGCACGTTTAACGAGGAATTGCTCTGACCTGAACATGTTAAAGCAGAACATTTTCTAATGCATTACGACCGCGGCGGACGCGACGCTCGGCAACAATCTCGACGAGCTTCCATATGTTCAGAGGCGCACCGGCCTACGCACGCAGACTCTAGCATACGATTACAATTCGCAATAACTACCGAAACCGACGTAGCAAAAGGATTGCTAGAATGCGTAGGCACATAGACTCGTTACAATTAGGACGCCGTGTTCCCATCGGAGCACGCAATAAGAAAGGGCTCTCAACGAAGCCCAAACTGCTTGAAATGGCCCACAGAAATAGATTAAGTTAGCATTTCACTGATACATGCATACATGTATTTTGTAATACATCATCACCTTTACAAAAAACTAAATTTAATCACTTGAAGACGTTTATCAGGCTTTTGTTTATCAAAATCGTAGTTGATTATCAATTATTATTATCAGTTGAAACAACCAGTATAGGATCAACTATACGCTCAACTATAGTTGTGCTCTCGCAGATTTTTCGAATATTGGAATGGTTTCAAATCTCCGCAGTTTCCGAATATTCGAATTCAAGCATAATCGAAAAGTGGTTTTATGAAGATTAGGATTCGAATACATGCGAAAAACGCGATTTTTTAAATTTCGAGTTCATTATCCAGATTCGAATGAAAATCATTGGAATACCTGTTCGAATAGGCCATCCGAACAAAACTATGCATAACACTAGACATGAAGACGAGATAGTTCCTAAAACCAGAACATCGCCACCAGAATCGACTAGACGCTGCTTAACTCATGAGATTTTCGAGAGTTCTCAGGGATTGTTATAACCTAGAAAAATCGGACTCTTACATCCTAGGTGTGTTCAACAGCAACGAATAAAATATCGCATTACCTCTAGTTAACTGCCACCTCTATTTGAACTCCCTCTCTATTCAGTATGACGAATCCCACGCTCTCAAGCGTTGTTCGAGCAAAACTTCGCGATTTTCAAATTAGAACCCTCCAAATGAAATCGCAGATTGATGATCGCGAAAAAGCATTGTTCGAAATTGTTCGAACAATGTCAAGAGTCGGCCGCCAGAGCCCTCGAAAGGAAATCGCAAATCGTTGCCGCCAATTACCGTAAACGCAGAAGTGGAGCGAGTTTGAATATTGGTTTTTCGAGGAACGGAGACGGTGCATACTTAGGCGGCCTGTTCTTGATATTGCTCGAACATTATTCGATTTCGAACAATATCCGAACAAAACTTTTTCGCAATATTCCATTACGAAGAATATTCAAACATTGCTTTTTCGCCATCTTCGTTGTCGAATAATGTTCGAAAAACGTCTTCCCATCTTCGATTTCGAACAATGTCGAAGAACGGTTTTTCGCGAAAGTCGATTCGAACAATGTTCGAATGATGGTTTTTCGCGAAAGTCGACTTCGAACAATGTTCGAATAATTGTTTTTCGCGAAAGTTGGTTTCGAAAAATGTTCGAATGACGGTTTTTCGCGAAAGTTGATTTCGAAAAATGTTCGAATGACGGTTTTTCGCGGAAGTCGACTTCGAACAATGTTCGAATAACGGTTTTTCGCGAAATACGATTTCGAGTATTGTTCGAACAACAACGATTTACGATTTTCGAGTAATCGAGCGATTAATTGTTCGAAATCGCTCGAACAATTATTCGGCCGATTTATCGAGCTCAAGTCTAGTGGTCACGACCTTCACAACGCTTCCCTTCCAAATGATGCTGAAGTGATCGAAAAAGGTGGTAGTCTTGGGGCCAGATCTGGGCTGTACGGTGGATGCGGCAGAAATTCCTCCCATCCGAGTTCCAAGATTTTCTGAGAAGACGTCTTCGCGATGTGTGGGCGCGCGTTATCGTGCAGAAGCGAACTTTGTCGAGCTTGGTGGACTATTCCTTGTGCATCTTGTCGAAGGGGGACGGTCAGGACACCCGCCCCTGCTGGGGGCGTGCTATCTTCCTCTCATCCCCCTTGCTCACCCACCCCCAACCCCCTAGGCTTCACCGGGAGTCTAAAGGCTGCCTTACGAAATCTTTGACACGCAAGATAAAAGTTTCCGATCTGCTGAACAGCGGCTGCACCTCCTGACGCCACCCCCAGCAGCTCGAAGTGGTAGATCCCATAAACTCCCCACCAGACGCTCAGCATGACTTTCCTCGCATGAACTTCACCTTTTACAAAAGATTTCGGCGCTTCTTCGCTTGGCACCACGCACGTTTACGAGCGTGGTTGACGTAGAGGACCAATTTTTCGTCTCCTGTGACGAAGGTGCTCAGCCAGTTGAAGGTGCGACTTCGGGAGAGCAGCTTAGTGCATATGTCCAAACGTCTTCGCCGGTTGTCGTCGGTCAGTTCGTGTGGTAGGCACTGACCGAGCTTTTTAACCATTCCAAGAGATCGCAGTCCACGGTGGATCGGGAACAGCCAAGAGCAGCAGCAAAATAACGCACACCGCCATATGGATGCTGCTCCGCCAGTTTCCTCAGCTCATCCAAAGATACCGTTGTCGGTCGACCAGAGCGAGGCTCATCTTCGAGACTCCTGTTCCCGCTTCTGAAGCTTTCGAACCAGCTATACATAGACCGTACAGAAGGAGCTTCAGAGCCGAATACACGGCACAAGTTTCGATAGGCTTGTGCAGCGGAGTGCCCAGATTCAAGTTCGTAAAGGAGTACGTGTCTAATATGGGTAGGCAGTTCGGCCATCGTACAGTAAAATAGACAAGGAAGACGGAGCTGGATATGTTATGCAGATACAGCAGGATAGTGCCTTTATATAGCACTTATGTTGAAATCTTCAGAACACTAGAAAAAATCTGAAACATTGCGAAGTTTTCTGCAGATAATTTCTGTACACCGTAATAATTTACCATTTACTCTCCGGTAGTTCGTATCACATTATGTTGATTGACTTATGTTTTGCTGTTTTTTGTCATTGTTGTATCACACAAATATTGTACAATTGTGTAATCAATAGTAAGTAGTTAATGTGGTGGATTTCACCCGCACTGATTATCCGGAACGAGAGGGAAGCCAGAGAAACTCCTCCATCATCGTAGTCGGGAGCGAATCGCAAAACCAAAGTGGGATGTTTTGTGTGGATAAAGGGCGCTTTCCAGTCCTTATCATTACAACTTCTAGCTGAGCATAGCCTGAGATTCGGCCACACGTTCCCCATTTCGTTGTTACAAAGTGGAGATGAAGAATTTAACTGTCTAGGCTCCGTTCTTTTAGACTTCGATGTCGCTCGACGAGCTCCACTGCTGCGAGGACTTTACGAACATTACGCATGCTCACATGTGCTTTGAGTCAATGCTGGATATCACGACCAAACATGCTGTCACTAAAGCACAGTCGCTAAATCGCCTACTACGTGTTGGGGCAGTCGAGGTAAGTTGACTCGAAATCGGTGTTTCGGGGTTGTATGATTGTCTAGCTTTGTGTTACCAATAATTGTTCAAGCCGACACAAGAAATTGTGCACAAGCGGCGCAAACGGTCCAGACGCTTCAGCTGCCTTTCCGCACTGTACGTCACCTCGCAACCATCGTGCCGCAATACTTCCAAGTGTGCGGCGGTATGTTTCTACATAACGTTCGTAGCAGCCTTTGCTTTTGACACAGTTCATTGGTAAGTGTGCCGATAAACGAACATGCTAAATAAATCGAAGATTATCCAAAGAAATTCCTATTGGTCACCGAGTTCGCTAGCTATGGAGCAGACGTGACTCTTCTAAGTTTGCAGGGTGCCGAAGGTGAAGAACGTGTATGTGTATTTGCCGCGCTGTTCAATGGAACTCAGTTGGCTCGAATCACAGTGAAAGATCATTCTAGACCGGTACTATACGTCGGTGATCTGGACGAGGTTGTTTCTCTTCTGCTTTCATTAAAATTGTAGAGGTTCTTCATTTCTAACAACTTCCGCTGAAGTTTGAACTGTATTGAGAGCTGGTCTGTTGACAATGCATCTGTCTTAGGCCAGTGTTATACTCCCGCGGGAGCACCCGCGGACGGGCGGGAATCGCGCCGGGATCCCTGAGCAGTCCAATCGCCGCGCCCCGCCACGCCCGCCGTCCGCGGATCATAGCCGACGGTTACGGGGCATTATGTACGAATGGTCGCCGCGAACGCGGCGACTAGTGCGGCGAGCGCGGCAGAAGACGTCGCAGTTGGGTGACTTCAGCGGCCAGTGATATCCAGACCTTCATCAAAACTTGCACATTAAGTGTTAGAATGTGTATATAAAGTCAGCTTCACTGCGATAGTGTGTCATATTTTCAGCTTTTCCTGAAGAAGCACCATATAAAATTGAGCATTAGAACGTTGTTTAGTTTTATAACTCGAACTAAATTTCTGAACCAGAGCATTTTTCCAGCAGCTTCTGCGGAGGAGGGGATATCAACAACTCAAACCTATCCACAGCAGTAGGTCATGAGGCACAACTCGCACGACCGCAGCGGGGCTCATCGCGCACGCGGCAGTCGGCGTCACGGGCGCGGCGACCATCCGTACATAAAGACCGGTTCGGTCGAAATCAAAAATCAACAAAACTTAATAAACATAATAAATAAAAAGTAAAGGCAAATAGTTAAAAGTTCCGACTCCACCGACACGACTTCGGTCGAAATTTTTTTTTCGCTGAAACTTCGTCTAGAGGGTTTATTTGGGGTGCTGATCACGAATCTGACATCCTTTTTTCACGATTCGGTCGGAGACCACCCATACCTTTAACTAGGGTGGTCCAGGCAGTCGCCGATTCCGCTGGACACTAGTTAAAAGTTCGGGCTCCACCGACACGACTTCGGCCGAACGGTTGTAGCAACGGTATGGGTGGTCTCCGACCGAATCGTGAAAAACGAATGTCAGATTCGTGATCAGCACCCCAAATAACCCCCTAGACGAAGTTTCAGCGAAATCGGTGACTCTGCCTAGACCATCCTTGTTGAAGGTAAGGGTGGTCTCCGACCGAATCGTGAAAAACGGATGTCAGATTCGTGATCAGCACCCCAAATAACCTACCTAGACGAAGTTTTAGCGAAAAAATTTTTTTCGACCGAAGTCCTGTCGATGGAGTCGGAACTTTTAACTAGTGCCTTTACTTTTTATTTATTATGTTTATTAAGTTTTGTTGATTTTTGATTTTATTTTTACTTTTTATTTTGTTTTGGTTTGAATTTCTGACTTGCTTCACGTCATGAATAAAACATTTTACTTGAAACACGTTTCCGTCTTCAAATAGACGTAAATGCAAGTCGCCATTAGCCGTTCGCTCAAAAATGTGCTAAAAATGAGATTATAGGTCTTCGTCGAGGACACATCACAAAATGCAAAAAACCCGTCAGCGGCGGGAACCGAACCAATGAACTCAACCCTTTGGAGCGAGCACTCTACCATTGCGCCGCCGCTGACAGCCGAACCGCTGATTTCCGCGCAATACTGCGCCCAACGCTGATTGAGCGCGCCTAACACATGGAAGACATCGCGGCTTCCGCCGGCCATAACTCGCTTAGGAGATCCATTTAGCAAATTTGGTCTACATATCTGTGATCAGCGTCTCGAGCTCTTTCACACGATATAGGACTCAATCCGAAGTTCCATGGGAAGCTGACAGCATTCCCTGGTCAGGGGGAGGGGTGCCATCCAAGCTTCTTGTGTGGGGAAACTGCTTCTGTCGCTCAGGGGGAGTCCGCGGCTGGGTTCAGCGCTCGAAGAACACATACAGTTGGAAAAAAGCGCAGAAAACACCAGCAAATTGTGTAGACGTCAAAACCCTCAAATCTCAAATAGCTAGTTGAAATGCAAAAATGCGACAACGCCGGAGAAGCGAACACCCACCTCTCTCTCTCTGAAGCAACGCATTATTCACTGCGCCCCGGTCTACGGAAAAAATGTCCGAATCTCACGGCGCGCGTTGCGTGCGGAGAAAATGTCCGCAGGGGTAGAAAATGCCCACAACCAAGGGGGAAAAGGCCCGTGACCAGCAGTTTATTTCCGCAACGTTTCATTCGTATCAAAGCTCTATTAACGCAAAATTTCATGTTCGAAAAACACTCTATATTTCGAGAAGGTGCCTTGAAGGATTTTTGGCGAAGTGCTACAGCGTAGGTTCTGGTCATTTTAATAACGTTTTTGGTAAAACCTATGTTGCAACTAACCATTCAGATATTTAAATCCTTTATTCAGATATGTGGAAATATCAGAAAAACAGCAACAAAGCGAATCAAAATAGAAGTCCTATACTGAGAAAAACAATAAAAAAGAGCACAACAAGTATTTACGATACCAACGGTGTATCAGATGAGAATCACTTCAAAAGCAATGAATGTTAAAAGATCTATGTTCAAATCCTGTTTTAGTAAAAAAGAAAATGGTCAGTCAAAAATGAAGACTTCATCAGAAAGATTCAGTAATACCTAAAAACCAATTTGTAAAGAAATTCCTAAATAAGTTCTGTCATTTTTTCATTTTCTACTTCTCGTGACTTTGAGGTACATGTAGCCTACTGTTCACTCCATGTGGCGTTCATGTTGCTCAAAAACACTCAAAAATTGAGGTGGCTTACAGTTCCGCAGCTCAATGCTTCGGAAAGTAATTCTAAGTTGCCAGGTTCCGTTGATGTGCTTGTTTTCTAGTTTTACGTTCTAGAAATTGAGATCTGAGCGAAAACGCTTCTTTCGCTCCTTTCAGTGTTTCAAGTGTTCTTTACACATAAAACGCCGTTGGTACTAATTCAACCGCTGAGCATGCCTGTTATAATGAGAATTCTTTCCTCATATTCTCCAAAGCTGCTCTATCACGGTAAGGCGATCAAGTCTGCTAGGGAGTCCAAATGATGGTGCCACAGTTTCAGCTGCCACGCCCACGATTTCTCATGCCCTTTACTCGGCGGCAGGAGAAAAATACCGTATCCCTGTCCAAGTGATTACCATGTGTTTTGTTGTAGTGGTTGTTGTAGTGGACCCTATCGAAAACCGTTCAGTGCCGCAGATATTTTCTCCCCTGGCGGTGTACATTTTCTCCCCTGGCTGCGGGCATTTTCTCCCCTGGTTGCGGGCATTTTCTCTCGCAATCCTGCTCTCCGAGCCGCTTGGCTGTGGTGTAATCACGGGCGTACAGCGTACAAGAGAGTGCCATCGCACAGCTTCCGCGCTCCACCGCGAACACCTGACGAATCGATTGGGGTGTTTTTTAGACGTGATCGGTTGTGTCCCCTGCCTGTAGTACTGTGCTGTATTAGGTTGGTCAGAAAGTATTGAGCAGATTGTGTGAAGGTCCCGGTATTTTATATTTTTGATCGGTGGTCATGTGCTACTGGTTGTAGATCATTCTCGAGACTTCCCCGTGATAGGCATATATAGTAACGTTACCTCCCTTAATTTTTTGAACACCCGGCTATTTTGGGCAAAATTTGAAAACAAAGCTGCGTACAAATTTTACCGCAGAAATCCAATAACAACAATTGAGAAAGTATTATAACAACATCATGAGTTTCACCAAAAGCCAAAAGAGTGCTTCTCGAGTAGTTTAAGTCAGCGCAGTCTCTACTGTGCGCGTGATGATGTCCGTTCCTCCACGTGGTGCCACTGGAAACGGCTCGCTCTGCGAGCTAAGCTAAGCACGGACACTCGATTGCAGGTGACAGTCCCTTGTGACAGGGCGGCCTACGAATACCCATGTCACATTGCATGGTGTATGACAGTTCACGTGTCGAGACCAGACGTTCAGCGGCCTAACGGCCGCCAAACGTCTGGTTGGGGGCTTCGCCCCCAACCCCCGAGAATAGCACAACCCCATCTCATCTGGTTGTGGGCTTCGCCGCCCATCCCCGAGAATAGAACAACCCCAATCTTCCTCCTTTCTTCTTTAGGCCTTTTTACAGTAAAAAAAAAACTGG
>OX375867.1:63466322-63593799 GCA_947359475.1 Heligmosomoides polygyrus bakeri
TGTTGAGGGAAAATGCTGGTCCTTCCCCCTTCATCACGCTGCCCTGTAATGGTCCCCCTTTGTTGGTCCTCTCCTATTGGTCGCCCTTACTCGGAATCCCTACGCAGGTTAGACGACGTCGTCAGCACGTCTTCTGAATGCCTACGCACGTTGGACGACGTCTAGCGCAGGTCTTCTGAATCCCTACGCATGTTAGACGACGACTTCAGCACATCTTCTGAAGCCACACGCACCTGAACGACGTCTAGGGGCACGCCTCCTGAACCCCTACGCTCTGCACTCGATCCACATTCATACCCTGGCGCGTTGCCCCTTGAATATCTCGTAAACTTGGACGATCAGCCGCCAAGGACATAGTTCGCCAGCAATCGACCATGGTTAAGCTCAAAGAAAGCCCGGGTGGCATACGCCGCGCTGAAGTGGGCATCTTTTGGTTTCAGTCACCCCTCCCCGTGACGGACACGTGACATTAGCCAATTATATATAGTAGGACAGTACTACGGCATCCGCGGGAGCCGATGCGCACTCGCAAAGCCCGGCGAGTATGAAAAATATGCGAGCGTTCCTGATGCGAGGACGGCATTGGGGGCAATTGAGCTAGTCCGAAAGTCCCGCAACATAAGCAGGACCCGCGTGGCTACGCTGAATGTGGGTACGTTGACGGGCCGCTCGTGCGAGTTGGTAGAAGCACTGGAGCGTAGAAGAGTTGATTTCTGTGCGTTGCAGGAGACGAGGTGGTCTTGCCGCAAGTCGGACATAGGACGTGACTTCAAGGCCGTTCTATGTGGAAGTCCCAGGACTAGTGGTGTTGGTATAATCGTCTCCGAGCGTTTCCGAGACTCGATTGTAAACGAAGGGGTCGTATTCCTCATCGACGTTGTCCATGACGGCATCTTCCCAAAGGCCGACAAGAGAGGTGTAGAGGGGGTAGACCTCGCGCGAAGGAGGCGGTTGTCCGATCCCGTGTAGAACTTGGGGACAACGGAGACGTCGGTCAGGCAATACTTGCGATTGAAGATGATGTGGTCGATCTCGTTGTGGAACTGGCCACCGAGGGATTCCCAGGTCCATCGTAGAGAGGGAGGCTTCTGGAACTGTGAGTTTCCATGGATGGTCTTGGTCGACATGATAAACTCAGACAGCCTTTCACCTTGCTCGCTCCACTCCAAACCGTGGGTTCCGATGTGAAGTTCTTCCGGCGACCTTCGCGGTCCGATCTTGGCGTTGAAGTCGCCGACGATCACCTTGTAGAAGGTGTGGTCTTCCTTATAGAACTTCTCCAGCTCCACGTAGAAGACTTCGACCTCTTCGTCGTCGTAGTCGGATGTTGGGGCATACGCGACGAATACAGTCAAAGCTGACACGGAGCCGCATCGCTTCAGTCGCAGACGTCCGATTCGGGTTGTCAGAGACTCGTACGAATCGATGTTCATGGCCAAGTGCGTGTTGACGAGGACACCAACGCCGCCTACTCCCTCGTTCTCCGGAGTCGTAGGCGGCGTGTAGGGGGTGGTGTCTTCTCGTCTCGGTCAGTTCGATGACGCCGTACTTGATCTTCCTGGCTTGCATCATCAGGTCCTCGACGGATGCTTTCGATGCGAGCGTGCGGGCGTTGTAAGTGCAGGTCGTCATCCTAGTCCTTCTCAATTTGCGCAGCCTGGTTAGGCCCTGAGATTTTAGCAGCCTCTCCGTACTCGTCCTTTCCATCGCTGCAGAAATGGAGGCTCTTTCGGGGTCAGGGGAATGAGGCCCTTTAGTGCTGCTGTGTTTGACTTCCATACAACACGGCTCTGTCGTGCGGGCGAAGAACCCCGGGCAGCCAGCCAGACTGCCCGAAGGGACGGGGCGAGACTTTTGAGGCGGCCTCGAATCGCCTTACGATGTACTCCCAGTCTACCGAGTGCAAGCTTTTGGCCGGGCCGACACAGTTACAATCCGCACAGTCACGGACACATCCACACACACGAACATGCCGCTCCCACGCACAAGGAACGCGTCGACCCGACACAGCAGGAGCAAGGAGAACATCCACTGCATCCCACCTGCGTCTCTGGGCAGTACACGGTCGCATTTGGTTCGCGTTTAGTTCCCCTATCCACCACCCGGGGACGCGCCACGTGTCCCTGCGACAAGCGGCCCGGAATCCCTCTTAACAACAGAACTCGAAGGCTCTTTATCGAGGGAGATCCGTGGCAAAACTTGTTAGAGTCCAAAAAACCTGTGAAGTGTCTTGCTGATCTACAAGTACTGAATTCGAGTTGACAGGAATCTTGCAGTGGGTGAAAACTCTCCATGGGACAGCTATAAGACTCATCAAAGGAGAAAACAGGCTGTACGATGAGTTAGTCGTCCCAGACTTTTTCCATATCGCTGATGTGATACTTTCATGGCACAAGACGATCATAATAGTTTTGCTGGGAATGTTTCTTGCGCTCATGATCGGCTATGCGATATTCCGGACCTGTGGACTTCGCATAATTTTTGGACTTCTACGGTTCATCCTCAGGATTGTCCTTGGATTTGTGAAGCTTACCGTTTGGATTTCTAAGCACATCCTACAAGCTACTCTGGCTACATGCACACGGGAACAGCCAGCAAGGAAACTGAAAAACTCTGAGATTTCTTCTATCGCATGAGCCGCCTGCTTCAATAATTGTACCTTCATTGTAACACCACATTCTTTTTTCAGCCATGGAAAAAGCACTGCACCCGCCACGAGCAACACCGGCAAAGTTCTGACACCACCTGCTAAGACGTCCGCCAAGCCTGCAACGCCCAACTTCAAGACTCCAGTTTCGCTCGTCAACGCTGGTCGTCCCAATCCACCAAAACATCCTGTGAAACCAAACGCCAAAAGATCGGATTCAGTTCCAACAACGTCGTCGACAAGATTGCGCTAACCGTCGTCATCGTCATATGATGAAGATTTGCCACCCAAGGAGGGCCGTGCATCAGGGACCATGCTCAAGGAGCTTTTGAGACGAGGTAGCAAAGTTCTCTAGCAGGTCTCCAGCAAGGTTGATCAACTCGCACCTGCGGTTACTGTTTCTTTATCACCAGAAACGAAAGAACATTTGCAGCGCCTTGAAGAAATGATGAAATCTTATCACGAACAGAATGTCAAGATGCACAAGGCGAACGAGGACAAAATCGACAAGATTGGATTGAAGGTGGACCTTCTCACTGCTCGTTTCACTCAGATGGAGAACGAATTCAAGGAGCGCTGTAAGGCAGTAGACCGAGAGGAGAGCGACGAACGCCATACTGATCAATGGCAGCAGTTCTACAATGAATTCAAGCAGCTACATGAAGAAGTGTCCACTCTCAACCATTCGCAGTTGTCTTTCGATGTCAAAGGCCTCAACGCACGTTTCAACGAGATCTCCTCGCGTTTTGTCGACACCGACGCCTTGAAACCAATGCTCAGGAGGAACCCAGCTCGGAGAAGGAAAGGATTCGGCGGCAAATGGACGCGACTGCGCGAGAACTCCAAGAAGTTCAAAAGAAGCGCTCGAAGTTAATCATGCGATCGAAAAGAAGTGGCAGAAAGGCGATCTGAAGGAAAAGCGTCGGAGCCTCCAGTCAAAGGAGGCAAGATTGGAGCAAGATATGCGAGACCTTCAGCTACGGCTCAAGCGAGAGATGGCTGGGAAACGCTGTAAATCGGAAGATGCAAATCGATTGAAAGGACCTGATCACCCTCAGGAAAAAAGAAGGGAAAGGGACGCAGGCCAAATCAGACAATACGAGCGTCATCGAACAAGCAAGGAAGGACCTGAGTCGAGACAACGTCGTAGTTCCTCCCCAGCTTCAATCAATCGGGACCGCGAACAGTCGAGGACAAAGTAGCGAGGAGGCGACAATGTCGTGGCCGGGAGTGTAGATGTTCCTCCATATTCTAGTAGTTTTGCTTGATTTCTTATGTATTTATCTATGCAGGCCGATTTCCTATCTTGTATTTCTTAACGGCTGACTCATCATGTGCTCTGTTCGATTCCTTATCATTAAGCTGATCTGTCAATGAATTCAAAACATTTGCAGAAACATCCGTTTATCTTGTTTATATCTCGCTCACATACCAGCCGGCTCCGCACATTTATCCCGTATAAAAGGATCCCGCTGAGCTGAAAATTTGTGCCTTTTATATTTGTTATATATTTATTGTCATTGTTAATAAAAGTTTAATTACCCAAGTTTGAGGTACCACCGATGCGAGCTGTAAACCACTGAACCACCGAAACGATCTTAGGAATGTTAAACGGCTCATCCATTTCGGATTTAGACGTTGTTACGACACAACAATCTTCGATGTATCAACAGCACATTATCATTACATTACCAGTTGATAGAGTTTCTTTGCGCTGGCGGGATTGGTGAGTACATTCGCGCAGATGTTGTATCGTTTCCTGACACACCTGTTGTTCCTGTAAAGAGGTGGACTCGATGTTTTTGAACGAATGGGTATCACAGAGTCAGAAACATTTCGAAATTCTTTCAAGCCTTGGGAACGACGAGTTCGTTGAAACGCCCGCCCACAAGAAGGCATTTTATATCAAACCTCGTAGGCAAGGAGGATTGAAAGAAATTTACTCCCAAGATGCCAGGTCTCAAGAACGTCGAACTTGGGAGTTATTGATCAAACAATTGTTCAACTCTGAAGTAGGCACATGTAGGAATCTAGATAATGGAACTTACTACCTTACGGTAACCCAAAACGAGGCGTCGGATGTAGTCCATTCACAATAAACCGGCAACCCAATTCTAGGAAGAGCGTCTGCTTCACTTCGTGTGCAGATTTGTCGTAATCCAGAGTCTTGTGTTGCTGGTCGTGGGTTCGAGAAGTGACCGGCCAAATGGTTTGAAAAAATTTGGATAATTTTAAAGAAGTGTGGACTAGCAGCATTCGGCTTTTCAGCATAACCTTACACTACTCATTACAAGAACAAAGTACCCTGGTTAAAACTACCGTCTACTACTTTAGTTTGTATGCCGTTGACGTAAAAGTTAAAATTGTTCTGTTAATGCAACCAAGCCTAGTAGCAGGCTTTTAAGCCTAAGCAGTTGTTTGTGATTAAATTTATTATGCGGCTGTTGTTTTCGGAATGCAGATATTTTCTAGCCTTTGCAGCTGATCACGTACGTCACGGTTGACCCATTAGTGGGTCGCTTCTCATGGGTGCCGCACTATTGGGCCGAATCCGTGGAGCTTGTACCGAAGTATCTGTTCACTCTCTCGTTAGCGCTTGGCCTGCTGAACAGTGTGCCTTGTTATGCGCTGGACGGGCAGTATATCGTCATCACTTGTGTCAACTGGACGTGTAAATCGTTTTCGAGACGGTGGGTTTTAGTTTCGTATCCGTTATCTTACTATGTATAATTCGCTTAATCCGTCGGTCACGTTGTCAGTCACGGGGAGGGGGGACTGAAGCCAAGATATGCCTGGGACAGTGCGGCGTATGCCAGCCGGGTTTTCTTTCAGCTTGGTGGCTTTCAGAAGACGTGCCGAAGACGTCGTCCAACGTGCGTCGGGATTCGGAAGACGTGCCGAAGAGTCGTTCAACGTGCGTCGGGATTCAGAAGACGTGCCGAAGACGTCGTCCAACGTGCGTCGAGATTCAGAAGACGTGCCGAAGACGTCGTCCAACGTGCGTCGGGATTCAGAAGATGTGCCGAAGACGTCGGCAACCGTGCATGGCGAGCCGTAGACGTGCCGAACACGTCGGCGGTACAAACTTCAGGCCTGGGGTAATCGAGGTCGCTGAACACGAATCTGAAGTCGACCGATCGATATCGATCGATATTATCGATTTTTTGAGGATGGCGTTTAAGTGGCGCGAAACTTCGGCCTTGGTCGCTGAATCGAAGTCGTAGGCGGCCGCTAGGCCGCCGAACGACTGGTCAGATAATAAACGAGCGATATGAAGGGAATGAGCTACTACGAGCTTCAACTGATTGAGGGACATGTGCTCCGAAGATGGAGGTGGACGAAACATTAGACAGAAATTGTGTACAATATCTTATTGTGTGACATACAATTCATGGTTTAACATTAAAGGACATGTCAGTTTACCGTCATATCCACATGCTTTCAGACGACGACAGCAGCTGATTTCACTTATTTTATCGCTGGGGACTCTGCTGCTCGGCGCCAACGTTCTCATCGGTTTCGTAAAGATGCTTGTGTAGAATAGTCTCCTTGCTTTGAATGCAAGACACCTTCGTTGATTGATGGTGTTAGAGATAAGTCCTATCCCCTGTAGTTTCAGTAGTTCGAGGAGAGGGGGAGCACTGGAACCTTAAATGAGTTCCAGATGACATCCAGCGAACTGATAATGTTTCCTCGAGAATTGCAATTAGATTCAGGATGAGAAATTTCCAAGCAGCCCTATTCGCCCTATTCTGCGGTGCCTGCCCTAACAACGCTTTTATACGTCGAACTGTTCTTTTAACTAATGCTAAAGATTGAACTGTTCAGTGTTAACAGTACGTCGATGTCAAGGAAGATCCTGTTGTTATTTTTTGTACAACCGCTCAACGGTTAGGCCTTGTGAGGCTTCAGAGTTATAGTCCTAATTAGAGTTCATTTGTCTAGTGAATTATGTGGCAAACCTCTGTTGCTGAAACTGACATCAATAATGGCATATCCTCTGATTCTAGACACGTCTCTTACCGACTTTTGTGAATATTCGTGCTTGTCATGGAGTATTCTCCGACCATATTGTTGATTATATTCGATAGTTTTTCCATACCAAGAAGGGCTTTCTTCATAGAGGAAACTTATCAGCGCACTCAGTCGTTGCTAGATTACCTTTAGGCCGTGAATTGCTTCCATTCTCATGTACATTTGGTACTTTCGATAGTTCATTGTGCGCATTCGGGTTTCGAATTTCCACGTCTAGCAACTGTGACTGTATGCATGAGTGTCGCCCAATGCTTCTGGTGAATCTGTTGTCCAGAAATTCCACAGCATTGTTGTCGTTATGAGTGCGAGCGTTGTCGCACGTTATTTAACCTAATAAAGATTTAATTTATCTATGCGCAACTGCTCCGTCACGCCTATCGGCGCGCCTCGCACTTGCGTGCTTCGCGAGATGTTGCAGTATCGCTATGTTAATGGAAAGGATAGTCACTTCAAGGTAGCTGCTCTCTTCCTACCCTAGCAGTACAAAAGGCAGTACTTGAGAACCATGGTCTCTAATGTTGCTCTACCTTCCTTTATGCACAATGCTCCGTCACGCCTATCGGCGAGACTTAAGATCAGATGGGTAGTTTTGCGGTATGGAACCATCCAGACCCCTTCCCAACACTATGTCCAACATCGGCATCATCTCCAGACGGTTCAGTGATGTTGTTGCCTGTGCTAATCCTTCGCCCTCTTGGTTCTTCGACAACCCTCCTGATGTCCCATAGCGTGGTACCCCACTTCACTCTAATGCCAAGTTTACTGCAGGCACCTTGATTCCTCATCCTTAAACGGTCTGATATGAGCCCTTGAGGCGTGGTGAATGATGACCGTTTCACCATTATGGGTTGTTCAGTGGATAGCGAAATGCTGGAATAACGGAAGAGTTGGGGGAATGAGATTCATTGAGGAAATGTCGTTCCTCTAAGCGTGCAGGTGAACGTCTCATAAGACAGGACACGTATGTCCAAAGCGAGTGGTATCAGCACACCGGGAACACTCCGCACTCTCGCATTGAAGCGGGTACGGTGCCAGCTGCTTCGCCTTCTCGATCTCCCGATGGGAGGATCACCGCAGACGGTGATACTCCCGGCGAGGGCAAGCAGAGTGCTCTATCGTTCAACAGAATGAAATCCACTGTCGTGACGATAACGAGCGACCGACCTCCCGATGGATTTGAGACTCACTGTAGACGGCGATACAGTCAATCTCAGGCAAAAATCGATAGGTACTGAGCGTCTGCTCGATTTTGGTCACACGACGAAAAGCCTTACTGTCAGAACGGAGGACGCACACCTCTTCTAATGCCATGTTGAGCAGAAATTTCTTCAACGCGGAACCGCTACAGCAGCGACGACCGGCATTGACAGACAAACAAGCTAACGTTACTTCCAAGCTACAGTCAACAATATCGGTCGATATCAGCCTCCTGATCGAAATTACCGGAACTCGTCTTCCATTACTGGTACTGTCTCCCTTACTGGAACTGGTCCAAAATTACTGGTACAGGTCCCCACTACTGGTCCTCTTTACTGGAATTGGTTTCTCTCAAAGATCCCCTTAGCGGACGACGTGTTCGGCACGCCTTGCGAACCCCCAGGCGCGTAGAACACGCCTGGGTTCTTTCCGCCATTTTCGCGCCCCTTAATTTGTGCCCGGTAATTTTCCCCTATTTTATCTCTCAGGTGGATAGTGTGACTTCATCGCTTAGCGTGTTATTATATAGTATGATAGTTGTAAGTGATTTTAGCGTCTTGCATTAAATTGGTGGAGAGATTGGCTCATCCGCTTTACTGCTGTTATTCGACGGGTTTTGGGCAGCTTGACAAACAACAAATGGAAAGTGCTTTCAACTTGATTGTCATTGATTGATTTTTAGGTGGGACCTTTTTTACAACCGCGGGAGTGATGATAAATGACATTGCTCGAAAACTCAGTATAACATAGCCCCCTTCAAAGTGGCCAAACCCAAAGCTTTGACTGAGTGCCAATGATGTAAAGTCTTGTCTGCAGATAGCTTGATAACAAGAGCTCAGCCTACTTCCAGAGCTGTCAATGAAGCTTGTGGAGAAATTTAGTGCTGGGAAAGCACATGGGAGTAGAAGTTTTGTGACTTGTAGCTGCTAGACGTACCACGCACTCTTCCAAAGTGCTTCTTGCAGTTCTGCCTAAACATGTCCATGTCGGAGCGTGCGTATGCTAAAACAGGCACTCCCAGAAATTCGGGCACTCGAAGAAGCTTATTTGCCGATGATGCTTTCAGACACATTTATGACGTGTTGAGAAGCATGGTATTGGGAACGCTGTGTGCTAAGGCATGGCCGGTTTTGTCTTGAATCCAAAAAATGCTTAGAAAGTTCACATTGTGGTCGATTTTATTATGTTGCGGTTACGTGCATATTTCATACATGTAGTAAACTGACCTCATTGCAGTTTCACACGTTTCGTCAACCTAAACTGCACTACCAACACATCTATCCTCGCACTACTAAAATGGCCATTGTTCAGAGCATGTTCCGCCAGCTGCATTAGTTTCTTCCAATGACGACTTGAATTCTCCATCGCTTCTGGCTTGGCTTCTCGCATTGCTTTGTAAAATAAGTGTGTGTCCGACAACATGCCTAATAGAGATCGTCGACCGTCAATAGCTCGAACATGTAGCGCTCAAGAACGTAACAAGGTTCCCTTTTCGGTGCCCTTTATAACGGATGCACTCAGCACCCAAGTGCGGGACTGTGTTCACAAGGCCGAGCTAGACGATCTCGTAAGGGTCGCTGAGATACCTCCCGCCAAGCTTAAGACGCAACTTGTTAAAAACCGTCTCTATGACAGCGTGAGTACTACTCCTTCCCGCATGGTCTGCCCGTACGGTAGGGAAGGCGAGTTGAAATGCATAAAATGTTTCATATTTTTTTATAAATTGAAAAACTAGTTAATCAGTTAATTAAATAATGTTTTAAAATAAAAAATACATTGAAAAGCGCAAAAATATTAAATAATAAAAATATATAATTTAAAAATATATAAAATTTTAAAAATTAAAAAAATAAAAGCAATAAAAACAAAAATTACCACCTGTCCACCTGTCGTCCCGTTGATCATCGACTTGCTCGAGCGGGCGCCAGTAGCGTCTCCATTCGTCCCTGTCGCGTGCCAAAGTGCTTCAATGGATCCTCCTCGCTCGAGGGATACGAAGAGCATCATATCGGTCGTTCAGGGCTTTCACGAAGAGGTCCGACCAACGCGTTGGTGGGCGTCCTGGTGTTCTTTTGACATCCCGCGGAATCCAGTCGGTGACGGCTCTCGTCCAGCGGGTGTCTGCGAATCGCACTACGTGGCCGACACACCTAATTTTCGACAACTTGGCCCACGCGACAGCGTCTCTGATCTTCGAACGTCGGCGAAGCTCGGAACTCCGGAGGCCTTCTCTCACTTGCGTGAGTCGTGTCACTCCGAGCGTCGTCCTCTCGATTCCACGCTGCGCGACGCTGATCGCGTGTTCATCCTGCTTTCGTATAGCCCAGGTCTCTGAGGCGTATGTTAGGGCAGGAAGAACAGTGGAGTCGAATAGGTGGGCACGGAGTCCGACGCTCTTCGTCTTCTTCACGACTTCTTCGACACTCTTGAAAGCTCCCCAAGCCGCTCGTTTCCTCCTGCTCAGCTCTGGCGCTAGGTCGTTGGCGATATTGACTTCGCGACCCAGATAGACGTAGCTGGAGCATTCGGAGATGTTCGTTCCGCTGAGCGAGAAAAGGCATCAGAAACTTGTGCGTTCCTCATTAACATCGTCTTCGTAAGATTCAGCTGCAGTCCAACGTTCCCACATCACGATCGAAGTCGGCCAGCATCCGCTCCGCCCGGGGTGTTATGAGCACGATGTCGTCAGCGAAGCGAAGATGGTGCAGCTGCCGGCCGTCGACCTTCGCACCCATGTCTTCCCATTCTAGTTCGCGCATGACGTTTCCGAGGGTGGCGCTGAAGAGCTTCGGGGATATGGTATCCCCTTGCCGAACCCCTCTCTTCACGTAGATGACGACGTCATTGTAGAATGGAGAGATCTTGGTCGTGAATCCACTGTACAGCTCTCGAAGGACTCTGATGTACTGAGTAGGAACACCCTGAGTGAGCAGGGCGTCGATGACCGCTTCAGTTTCGAAGGAGTCGAATGCCTTCTTCAGGTGGATGAACGTAAGGCACAGCGGCAGCTTGTACTCTCGCGACACCTCGATGAGCTTCGTAATGGTGTGTATGTGGTCGATCGTGCTGAAATCCTGCTTGCTCGCATAGCTGTTCTTCGTCCATCGTTCTGCTAATCCTATTCAGGATCACTCTAGTGAACAGCTTGTAGACTACGGACAGCAGGCAGATCGGGCGATAGTTGCCAATGTCGTGCACGTCTCCCTTCTTGTACAGCAAGACGGTCCTGCTGGCCTTCCACTGATCGCGAGATGGAACCACGCACTCCGACAGGTAGCGTGTGAAGAGCCGCGCCAGGGTGTTCATGAGCGCTGGCGGGAGGTTCTTCAGGTGTTCGGGTCTGATCCTGTCGGGACCGGGTACTGTACGCTTCTTCGGCGTGTGAGATGGCGTGTCGGATTTCGGAAGGGAGAACAGAGGGAACGACGTATCCATCCTCCGGAAGATGGGTGGGGCAGGTGGACGTGGCTATCGAAGAGATCGAAGTAGAAGTCGTGGATGACCTTCTCCATGGTCCTTCTGGAAGAGCTGACGGTTCCGTCAGGACGTCGGAGAGCGGTCATCTTGGTCTTGAAATTGGCGAAGTTCCGGCGGGCATTGCGGATGCTGAAACCTGCCTCTGCAGCTTCAGCCAACACTTCCGCCTTCTCTCCTTAAGATCCTCCTTTATCGCCGCTCTGCATAGCTTCACAAGCTCGTACGTCAGTTGGTAGTTGCCTGACGCTCGTGCTGCTCCACGCTGGCGTATCAGCTCGAGAGTTTCCGAAGACAGGCGTCTATTGGTGGTCTTCAAGCTCTCGGCTCCCTTAGCACTATCGCGGAGACGGTGCACGAAGTGTTCGTATTCCTCGTCGATATTGTCCATAACGGTATCTTCCCAAAGGCCGGAAGGAGGCGGTGGTCCGATCCCGCGAAGGAGGCGGTGGTCCGATCCCGCGAAGGAGGCGATGGTCCGATCCCGTGTAGAACTTGGGGACAACGGAAACGTCAGTCAGGCAATACTTTCGGTTGCAGATGATGTGGTGTATCTCATTGTGGAACTGGCCACCGAGGGATTTCCAGGTCCATCGTAGGGAGGGAGGCTTCTGGAACTGTGAGTTTCCATGGATGGTCTTGGTCGACATGATAAACTCAGACAGCCTTTCACCTTGCTCGTTCCACTCCAAACCGTGGGTTCCGATGTGAAGTTCTTCCGACGACCTTCGTGATCCGATCTTGGCGTTGAAGTCACCGACGATCACCTTGTAGGTGTGATCTTCCTTATAGAACTTCTCCAGCTCCACGTAAAAGGCTTCGACCTCTTCGTTGTCGTAGTCGGATGTTGGGGCATACGCGACGAACACAGTCAAAGCTGGCACGGGGCCACATCGCTTCAGTCGCAGACGTCCGATTCGGGTTGTCAGAGACTCGTACGAATCGATGTTCATGGCCAAGTGCGTGTTGACGAGGACACCAACGCCGCCTACTCCCTCGTTCTCCGGGGTCGTAGGCGTGTCTTCTCGTCTCGGTCAGTTCGATGACGCCGTACTTGATCTTCCTGGCTTGCATCATCAGGTCCTCCACGGATGCTTTCGATGCGAGCGCGCGGGCGTTGTAAGTGCAGGTCGTCATCCTAGTCCTTCTCAATTTGCGCAGCCTGGTTAGGCCCTGGGATTTTAGCAGCCTCTCCGTACTCGTCCTTTCCATCGCTGCAGAAATGGAGGCTCTTTCGGGGTCAGGGGAATGAGGCCCTTTAGTGCTGCTGTGTTTGACTTCCATACAACACGGCTCTGTCGTGCGGGCGAAGAACCCCGGGCAGCCAGCTAGACTGCCCGAAGGGACGGGGCGAGACTTTTGAGGCGGCCTCGAATCGCCTTACGATGTACTCCCAGTCTACCGAGTGCAAGCTTTTGGCCGGGCCGACACAGTTACAATCCGCACAGTCACGGACACATCCACACACACGAACATGCCGCTCCCACGCACAAGGAACGCGTCGACCCGACACAGCAGGAGCAAGGAGTCCATCCCCTGCATCTCACCTGTGTCTCTGGGCAGTACACGGTCGCATTTGGTTCGCGTTTAGTTCCCCTATCCACCACCCGGGGACGCGCCACGTGTCCCTGCGACAAGCGGCCCGGAATCCCTCTTAACAAGAGAACTCGAAGGCTCTTTATCGAGGGAGATCCGTGGCAAAACTTGTTAGAGTCCAAAAAACCTGTGAAGTGTCTTGCTGATCTACAAGGAAAAACAAAAATTAGTTATAAGTAAAAAGCAGAAAATTAAAATTTTAATTTTTTAAACAAATAAAATATAATAAAATAAATAAAATTTAAAATGTATATATGTATATATGTCTATGTGTATGAGTATATGTGTGTTTATATATCCTACTATATATAAAGTAGTAAGCGTGTGTGTGTGCGTGTGTGCGTGTCTGTCCGTCCGTCACACTTGAGTTGGGGCGCGGCATCCGAACACGTCGGCAACCGTTCATGGCGAGCCGCAGACGTGCCGAACACGTCGGCAACCGTGCATGACGAGCCGTAGACGTGCCGAACACGTCGGCAACCGTGCATGGCGAGCCGCAGACGTGCCGAACACGTCGGCAACCGTGCATGGCGAGCCGTAGACGTGCCGAACACGTCGGCAACCGTGCATGGCGAGCCGTAGACGTGCCGAACACGTCGGCAACCGTGCATGGCGAGCCGTAGACGTGCCGAACACGTCGGCAACCGTGCATGGCGAGCCGTAGACGTGCCGAATGCGTCGGCAACCGTGCATGGCGAGCCGCAGACGTGCCGAACATGTCGGCAACCGTGCATGGCGAGCCGTAGACGTGCCGAGCACGTCGGCAACCGTGCATGGCGAGCCGTAGACGTGCCGAACACGTCGGCAACCGTGCGTGGCGAGCCGCAGACGTGCCGAACACGTCGGCGGCACAAAACTTCGGCCCTTGGGGTAATCGAGGTCGCTGAACACGAATCTGGAATCGACCAATCGATACCGATCGATATTATCGATTTTTTGAGGATGGCGCTCAAGTGGCGCGAAACTTCGGCCCTGGGGGTAATCAAGGTTGCTGAACACGAATCTGAAGTCGACCAATCGATATCGATCGATATTATCGATTTTTTGAGGATGACGTTCAAGCGGCACGAAACTTCGGCCCTGGGGGTAATCGAGGTCGCTGAACACGAATCTGAAGTCGACCAATCGATATCGATCGATATTATCGATTTTTTGAGGATGACGTTCAAGCGGCACGAAACTTCGGCCCTGGGGGTAATCGAGGTCGCTGAACACGAATGTGAAGTCGACCAATCGATATCGATCGATATTATCGATTTTTTGAGGATGACGTTCAAGCGGCACGAAACTTCGGCCCTGGGGGTAATCGAGGTCGCTGAACACGAATGTGAAGTCGACCAATCGATATCGATCGATATTATCGATTTTTTGAGGATGACGCTCAAGTGGCGCGAAACTTCGGCCCTGGGGGTAATCAAGGTCGCTGAACACGAATCTGGAGTCGACCAATTGATACCGATCGATATTATCGATTTTTTGAGGATGGCGCTCTAGTGGCGCGAAACTTCGGCCCTAGGGGTAATCGAGGTCGCTGAACACGAATCTGAAATCGACTAATCGATACCGATCGATATTATCGATTTTTTGAGGATGGCGCTCAAGTGGCGCGAAACTTCGGCCCTGGGGGTAATCAAGGTCGCCGAACACGAATCTGAAGTCGACCAATCGATACCGATTGATATTATCGATTTTTTGAGGATGACGCTCAAGTGGCGCGAAACTTCGGCCCTGGGGGTAATCAAGGTTGCTGAACACGAATCTGAAGTCGACCAATCGATACCGATCGATATTATCGATTTTTTGAGGATGACGCTCAAGTGGAGCGAAACTTCGGCCCTGGGGGTAATCAAGGTTGCTGAACACGAATCTGAAGTCGACCAATCGATACCGATCGATATTATCGATTTTTTGAGGATGACGCTCAAGTGGCGCGAAACTTCGGCCCTAGGGGTAATCGAGGTCGCTGAACACGAATCTGAAATCGACTAATCGATATCCTACTATATATAAAGCAGCAAGCGTGTGTGTGTGCGTGTGTGCGTGTGTCTGTCCGTCCGTCCGTCACACTTGAGTTGGGGCGCGGCAGCCGAACACGTCGGCAACTGTGCATGACGAGCCGTAGACGTGCCGAACACGTCGGCAACCGTGCATGGCGAGCCGTAGCGTGCCGAACACGTCGGCGGCACGAAACTTCGGCCCTGGGGGTAATCGAGGTCGCTGAACACGAATCTGAAGTCGACCAATCGATATCTATCGATATTATCGATTTTTTGAGGATGGCGCTTAAGTGGCGCGAAACTTCGGCCCTGGGGGTAATCGAGGTCGCTGAACACGAATCTGACGTCGGATCAATCGATCCATCTCGATTAACATAAAGGTCAGAAGGCCTAGGGAAGAATAGGAAACCCGTAGCGGCCATGGCGTCCTATCCTCGGGGTTTGGGGGCGAAGCCCCCAACCAGTCGTAGGCGGCCGCTAGGCCGACGTACGACTGGTATATGTATAACATTAGGTTAATAATTAATAACAATATGTTAAAGATTCTATAATGAAGTGCAATTGTATTAAAACACAAGTGTTGACTATATTTTTCAATTGTAAAACTTAGTTGCTAGTACATGTTAAAAACAATTTTAAAAATATTACGCCCAATGCAGCACTAGCGACTAGATTAATTAGTTATCTTCTTCACTGATGAGCCTCGGGGTAACTAATTATAAACATGTTTTGTATGAAGGTAGAGACGAAACAAAACATGTTTAATGTTGTTGTTGTTATTGTTGTTGCTTTGATTGTTTTGTTGTTTGTCTTCCACCTGTGATTGCTGTAATGTTTAGTAATTTTGATTACAGATATACACCTGATTCTTTCTAATTCTGTTTGGTTGTTGAGGCATTGAGTTTAGAACTGTTAAAGTACTTAGAGATTTAATTAATTAACACATTAACTGATTCTATTGACCCTGGAGGGCGCCAGCTGGAGGGCCGCTGAGGGGCTGAACCGAAGGGAGAACTCATTCACCCAGTCGTTTTCCATACGGGGGGTGTCCAACCAGCCGTTCGGCTGCTTCAGTCGGGTTGCCTTACTCCCTTTTCGTTTCATTCTCTCATTAACTTTCGGAACTCTTGTAGCTTGAAATGATCCTTGGACCAGTAATTTCTCAAACTCTTTTTGTCTTTTACAGGCCCTGAAGAAGGCGGTTACGCCGAAACGTAAGCCCATAACAATCTTGGCTCGACAGCTTCACAACATCTTACACCACTGCTAAAGATTCAACGACAGTAGGGCATGGAACATCTGCATATTGTTAGTTACAAGGGCGACACACTCAGCTGCGTGCTTTTGAGATATGAAGCCATTCAACAGTTTAGGTGCAAAGTCGGTCTCCTCCCGGTCTGAACGGTATGAACGGTCTGAACGGCCTGGATCTTCTCCGCTTCAGTCACAACACCACTACAGACCACTCTCTCGCCCCCCCCCCCCATTCTTAAACGTTCTAGGTCAGACGAAGACCGAAATTATGTATAGCTGATGCTAGCCGATTTTTCTCGCTTTCTAGAACGGCCTTCTTTTAGAACGGAGAATTGCCACTGTGACAGCACTCCGAATTTTTCTGCTCGGGAAACGCTTTGCCTGACTGTCACCTATCAACAGACCAACAAAGGAACGGCAAGCTCCGACCAAAGCAAAAATCGAACATATCGATTGATATTGATCTATCGCTTCAGCGAAACTGCACACATTGTGAAACCCACGCATGAGCCATCATGTCTGCGTCCACCTTCCCACTCCGATTGCTACACGGTTTATTTCGGCTTACGCCCCAGGTAGAAATCACCCTCATACGATGGCGCGGCGAAGCACCAAATGACTAATTCGAATAGTCTTTTTTCTCTGATCTTCCTAACGTTTTTGAAATCAAACTGAACATCTTCCAGATCAAAACGAGCCTCTTCAACATTTAACTAGGGACTCCAAGAAGGTTGGAATAATTTTTTGCTCGAGGAAAATTTAGCATGACTTGTAGTTTTAATTCGCCTGCCCACCAACTGAACGCGCTGTTTGAAATTTTATAAAATTCTCACCTTTTGAAAAGAAATAATGGAGTAAAGCTTGTTTTATAGAGCAGGAAGCCGTCCGCTTTTTATGCTAAGAAGGAGATTGCGTGCGTTGCTCTCGTCCAATACATGCGATTTTTATTCGATTGTTAGTAAAATTTCTGTTTTTTCGTGGAGACCTGTAAATGAGGCAGCAAAAACAATTGTAAAGAACACACATATCCTCGCTTTGTTGTTTCAAGCGGCATTTACGCTACCAATTAAAAATCACATCGAGCTAGTCGAGGCATGGCGTGATCTCTTCTTTGAATGCACTAAATGATTGCTGCTTTGCGCTTTTTAAAACAACATTTACTATTTTTCTCAAACATTATCATTTTGTAAATTTATTACACTTATTTGAGTTTGAGGCAGTTCAACTTTTTTCGAAAGTTCACCGAATTTTCATTGAACAAAAATTATTGCAACCGCCTTGGAGAGTCTGTAGTTTAACCTGCAAGAACCTCTTTTCGATTTAAAGCCTCAATATTCACGTAAGATGAGAAGTACGTCTTCTACCTTAACCCTGCCAAGCATCTTTGGATCTGCGGCCGTGGAACGGTTTAGTGGAAGCTGTTTACCAAACACACGACGATGGACTCCAAAGCCATGGTGAGCGAAACAGAAGAGATGGACCTGCGACTCGCTCTTATTCATTCGCAGCGCTTCAAGAAGGTTCTCCTCTTCGACAACGCCGCACCCAATTGGGAACAAGTAACCACGGAGAAGCTTGGCCAGCTGGGCTACGTTCACATGCCTCACCCACCGTATTCGCGGACATCTCTCTATGCGACTACCACTACTTCTTGAGCCTACAGGACTTCCTGGTCGGAAGGGACACAAGAACCCAAGCAGTCCTTGACAACCATATCGAGCAGTTGATCAACACCAGGTCCAAGCAGTTCTCGAAGGATGGGATCAGGAAGTTGGCTGACCGATGGCAGCAAGGTCATTGCCTTTAATGGCAAATACATTCCTCAGCATCGTTGAGTTGTAATTGAGTTATAAAGAGATAAAGGTTTTTTCAATTTATCTCATTACTTTTGCCCCCCCCCCCCCTAGTATGTCCTAAGAGAATGAGTTAGTGTAAAAATGTGTTGGCTAGCCATACCCAATGTAGACACTCCAAGTATCAAATATCGATAAGCCATGTGATCAGATGTCAGAATTTCAACTGGTTAAACTCACGACTTCTTTCAAAAGTGCGACTAAGCTTCTACAGCGTTTCATGCTCAGCCTTCGCAGAATGAAAGGTGAAAAGCCCAGCATTGTAATTATATATTTTTTTGCTCAAATTTTTCAACCAGTTCGGGCGCCAATATTTTGACGCACCAGATCGAGCGCTGAGTGGAAGCCTTCTTCGATCATAATTGCGCTGACCTGACATGCCCTACAGAGACATTGCACTCGGCTGCATGGCCAACGAATCCCTCATTTCTTTTTCTCGTAACTACAGGCCTATTCGATTTTATGCAGCACTCCATTATCGATCCATGCTGCCAAATCTTGACGAGTTTTTGGGTTTTCCAGAGTGTGCAGATCTGAGATAATAAGGCGGCCGCTTTAGCCGATCCGCACTCGCAAACCCCGGCGAGAGTAAGAAGTATGCGAGGGTCCCTAATGCGAGGACGGCATCAGGACAACTGAGCTAGTCCGAAGGTCCCGCAACGTAAGCAAGACCCGCGTAGCAACATTGAATGTAGGTACGTTGACGGGCCGCTTGTACGAGTTGGTAGAAGCACTGGAGCGAAAAAAGATTTCTGTGTTGTGCAGGAGACGAGGCGGTTTCCTGCAAGTCAAGGACATAGGACGAGGTTTTTCGGTATGATCGTCTCCGAAAGTTTCCGTGACGCGATAGCAAGCATAGAACGTTTCACGGCCGCTTGATGAAGATTGTTGTCGCCGTAGAAGAGCGACGATGTCATTTCTTTTCCGAGTGTGCTCCGCAAGCAGGTTGCTCTGAGCAAAACAAGAACGAGTTCTGAGTTCTGGTCCCTGCTTAATGAGAAGACAGCGGAAGCGTATTCATAAGATATGCTTGTTGTGGCAGGTGACTTTTATGATCACGTCGGAGCGGCGAAAGACGGTTTCTACTCGTGGTGGTTTTGGCTATGGGTCATACAACGCCGACGGCGAACGTATTCTTGAGTATACAGATCACACGACCTCACCGTCGTGAATCTCAAATTTCGAGAGTGTGACTCCCGCCTCATCTCGTTTTATAACGGGAAGACCAAAATGCGGATTGACAATGTCATTGTTAGGCGTTGCGATCAAGGTCTTGTCACAGACACCAAAACCGTGCCGTATGAGACGGCTGCCACGCAACATCGGCCACTAATATGCTCGCCGAAGATCACACCTCCGAGGTGTAAACATGTGGCGGTGCAGAATGGCTAGAATCAAATGCTGGCGAGTGAAAGAGAAGCGAGCTCGAGAGCTCCCCAAGATTTGCAATATGGCCGTGTTGAACGATAAAATGCAAGTCACATGCTTGAGATTTTGAGGAAGCGTTAGTTTTATCACAACTTCCACAAGTAAAAATATACTACTTTCAAAAATTGCTTTACGAAATGTCCGTATGAGGCGCTTTACAAAAAGCCCTGTGAGTTTATTTCGGATATTGCTGTGGTGTTAATGCAGGGTGCATGGCAACAGATTAGATTTTACTTTCTAGGACTGACGAAAGCTCAGAGTACGAACTTTAATCATTAACGATTCTGGCTACTGCGTCGAAAGTTTGATTATAGAAAGCCCTGTGAGATTATTTCTGTAGCAATATGGTTCAACGCATTTATGTTCTCCTTTAAATGTACATTTGTATGTTTGTTTTCGCTATTGTTTAGTAATAAAAATATTGATCTTTGCCTATGAATATTCACAGTGCAGTAGCAATATGAGGGCCAAAGACCTCTATGGATGGGGCCTAAAATAAGTTCATTAGTCTTTACCTGACGAGCACTGTTAAAAGCGCGACGAAATTCCGCTCATTTGCAAATCCGCTCCCCATTTGAACTACCGTCTAGACCACCGTAATCCGGCCATCTGTATCTTCGACCGCCAATCTCTTGGTCAAAATCAGGTCACCAGGCAGTGCTTGATGAGTACACCCATTTCCACCTGCAGCTGATCTCTCCCAGTGTCTGAGCCACGCGATGAAGATACCGCTGTTTACTCATCACCCGGCCATTTTTCAGCCGTTTACTCATCACTCGGCGATCCACTACTGTTTCGTGTCACCGCTTATTATTTTTAGGTATCCTTTGCTTTTATATACCTGCGACGTTTTTTGGAAGACGTCGTTTTGATGATATTTCTTTCTTATTTCAGAGGTTCTCGACCTTTGAGCTCAAGTCGCTCGACAGTTGGGAACCTCAGCGACATTGCTGAAGGATAGAAGGGAATTAGTAAGGGCTTCAGTATTTTTGATTTTTTATTACACGAATTAATAAGCTCATGCGCAGATAAAAAACGTCGCACACAAATACTAGGTAGGTACAAATAAAGTTTCTAGAGAATTTTCCCGGATAACGAAAGAGAGAATCATTCTTTGCAATTTTCGAGCCGTAGGAGGCCACACTGTTCGTTTTTTTGATTTTTTGATTTGATTTACTTCTCTAGCTGTACCCTCCTGCGACTAGGGTAGATCCGAAAGGTAAGCAAAACACCAAGACCTCGCATGTCAACCAGTGATGACGCGAATTTGCGTATGTATGCAACTTCTCGTAATCGCGGTGCTAGTCGCGTGGCGTTCACAGCACCACGACTTTCTGAGAAGGGAACAACGGGAGCGTCCAGTTGCATCGACAGTGGGGTTTGCATTGCTACGCGAACGCAATAAACGAGGCCTTAGTGCACTCTCTATTCGTTATCTGCGGCCTTTTAGCTAGCCTTTCACTTATGTTGCCATTGTGGTTATCATTTCTCGACCACCGAGTTGCTTGCTGTGCGACTTGGACTGTTGGGCTTTTGGCAGTGACTGCTGGAGTGATTTGTTTGGAAACACTTCCAGCAGGCCCCTTTTTCCTTCAGGACTACCAAACGCTGTTGGCGGTCGGTCATCATTCTGCACGCCATCAAGCTTTGTTGGTTGTCTTACCACGAAATATGCAAAGGACCGATTGGCTGTGGCGCTCAGCCCTGCTGTCACGCTTCTTGCACGAGTCGGTGGTACCTTGTCGTTGTCCAACATAAGCCTTGGCACATATTTCCTTTTCTAACGCATCCAGGAGTTACTCTATTTTGAGGATATCAGCGTTTCGATTTTTAGAGGTGGCGATGCTGGCGAGTTTTGCGCAACGGGAAACTTTGTTATATCGCTTGGTCTACGTGCACAATTGAGAATTTATGTCCTTTATGCACCGACAAATGGTTCAAAGAGCTTCACGCCTCAAACAACTCCCGTAAATTGCGTCTTTGGTGTGACTGACTTAAACGTGAGGAACTGGATTCCCCTGCGTTCAGGTATGCGATCGTGCTTCCTTTGCTTCCCCGTCAGATGAGTTCCTTCTACAAGTTCATGTGGCTAGGACTCCAACCCAAGCAGCCCTGACTGGCTATACATGACACTAGAGGGAATTCTTCTTCTTCTTCTTTTCTTCTTCTTCAGCGTTTCTCCAGCTTAGCGGCGGGGTCCGCTCTTCGTGTATGGTGGCGCCACTTGGCACAATCAAACGCTTGATCGGGGTGGACACCAAGTTCCCTGAAGTCCATGTGCAACGTATCAAGCCAGCGTTGCCTGGGCCCTCCTTTAGGCCGTTTTCCGGGCACATCTATGTTGAGGCCAATCTTCCGAACGGTGTCGCCATTCGCACGAAGAACATGACTGTACCAGAGTGGGCGAGATTCATGCAACTTATCGGTTATTGGAGCGACGCAAAACCTTTCCCGTATGGAGGCATTGCGAATACGATCCAAACGCGTGACACCAGCTGTCCAGCGCAGCATTTTCGTGCCCATTACGCTGAGGCGGCTCTCAACATCCTCGTTGCAGGCCAGCACTCAGCACCGCACATCGCTACAGGTCGGTAGACGGCTCTGTAGATCTTTAATTTAAAGCGCTCTGGTATGTTTCTATTGCACGAAACGCCTGTCATTGAGCGCCTTCGGACCACGCTGCGCTCACGCGCGACTTCACCTCGAACTTCAGGCATTAGAGAGAATGAGAGCTTATGAAGACACTAAACTCTTTTTAATCTGTGTTACCACCTCTTCTTAATCTACCTCCAGGACCGACCTGTCATGCGCACCAATCCTCTGCTGATAGAAGACGGATAATAAAGGAGATTTGAGGATGGACCGCTTGTGAAGGCTCAATACTTGGAATCGTTATATGTGATCCCGTGAAAGGTGTCAATTTCGGTGGTGTCCGTCTCTCCACGTGGTGCCACTGGAAACTGGTCGCTCTGCGAGCTAAGCAAAACACGGACAATCGAATGCAGACAACAGGCCCTGACAGGGCGGCCCACGAACATTCTGTGTCACATTATATAGTTGATGACGTTACAGAACTCTCGAGATAATGCTACGGCGTCCTCGGAAGCCGACGCGCACTCGCAGAGCCCGGCGAGTGTAGGAAGTATGCGATGGTCCCTGATGCGAGGATGGCAATAGGAGCAACTGAGCTAGTCCGAAAGCCCGCAACGTAGCTGGACGTTTGTAGTAACGTTGAATGTGGTTACGTTGACGGGCCGCTCGTGCGACTTGGTAGAAGCACTGGAGCGAAGAAAGATATATTTCTGTGCGGTGCAGGAAATGAGGCGGTTTGTTGCAAGTCGAGGGACATTGGCCACGGTTTCAAAGCCGTTCTATTTGGTAGTCCCAGGGGCACCAATGGTGTCGGCATGATCGTATTCGTACGTTTACCTGGCGCGACTGCAAATGTAGAACGTTTCGATGACCGCTTGATAAGCGGTCATTTTTGTCGCTGTCGAGGACCGCTTGATGAGCGGTCATTTTTGTCGCTGTCGAGGACCGAGATGCTATTTCTTTTCCGCGTATGCTCCGCAGACAGGTCGTTCAGAGCAAACCAAGGACAAGTTCTGGTCCCTGCGTGATGAGAAGACAGAGGAAGTACGGTCACAAGATATGGTTGCTGTGGCAGGTGACCTTAATCGTCACGTCGGAGCAACGAAAGACGGCTACAGCTGTCATGGTGGTTTTGGATATGGGTCGCGCATCGCCGACGGTGAACGTATCTTGAGTATGCAGACTCACATGACCTCACCATCGTGAATACCAAATTTCGAAAGCGTGACTCTCACTTCATCTCGTTTTAAAGCGGGAATGCTAAAACGCAGATTGACTATGTCCTTGTTAGGCGTCGCGACCAAGGCCTTGTCACAGACGCGAAGACCGTGCTGTATGAGACGGTTGCCACGCAACACCGTCCACTGATCTGCTCGCTGAAGATCACACCTTCGAGGTGTAACCATGCCGAGCGGTGCGGGTCGGCTAGAATCAAATGGTGGCGACTGAAAGAGAAGGAAGCGGCAGTGATTTCTCGCATTCGGTTGCCGACGGTAACAACTGTCGACGAGACCTGGAAGGATGCTTGGGCTGCACGCCTCGAACTCGGCACAACGAAGCCTGGACGGCGTTGGGTCGACAAGCAGGCTTGGCTGTGGAGTGACGGTGTCAGAGAGAAGGCCCGAGAAAAAAAACGGCTGATATATCGGTGACAAACAGCCTGTAATTGGCGGAATTATCAAGAAGGGAGGAAAGCGGCGAAGAAAGCAGTGACTGCTGCTAACGCCGCATACTACGCCGATGTAAGCGTAAAATTGGAAACGCGCGATGGTGAGCCTTATCTTTACCGACTCGCCAAAGCTTGCTATCGCCAAGCAGAAGGCATCGAGAAGTTTTTTGCATTAAAGACGAAAGCGGTCATCATCTTCTGATGTGTAGTAAGAGGGCTGAGAAAATTAAAGCAGTCCTGAGAAAGATGAAGTCAAGCAAAGCCACTGCTTCCGACGATCTGTTAGCCGACCTGTGGAGGTGGAAGGGCTGGTGCTCTGCTGGTTAGCTGACAGAGTTTATCAAGCAGGTTGTTTCTGAGAAGAAAGTGCCTGAGAGTTGGCAGCAAAGCACATCCATCCCGATTTGGAAGAAGTCCCGCGGACTGCACTACCTACCGTCCAATTCGCCTTCTTTCGCACACCATGACAGTCTTTGAGCGAACTGTCAATGGACGCATCCGGGATGCCGTCCAGCCTTCCACTAATCAGTGCGGTTTCGTTGCCGGCTGTGGTACCGTTGATGCCATACACGCTGTTCGACATCTGCTAGAGAAGAACAGCGAGAGACAGAAACCTTCCTAGACTTGGAGGCCTTTGACCGCGCTCCGCGAGGAGTGTTATGGTAGGCGTTGCGACGACACGGCACCCTGAACAACTTATCGAATGGGCGCGCATCCTCTACTCCTGCTCATTAAGTCGAGCGCTAGCACCAGCGGCCACCTCGACGGTGTTCCTAATCTTCGTCGTAGTGCACCAGGGATCTGCGCTCTCCCCACAGCTCTCCGTGATCGTCATGGATATAATTTTCCCTTAGATTTAGATCTCCAAAAGGCAGCTCCTTGGACGTTGCTATATGACGATAATGTCTGCTTGCATGTGAAGGTAAGCCGAATTCGAGCGACAGGCACATGAGTGGTGCGAATGCTTGGCATTGTTCGGTCTTAAGCTAAAGGTCAAAAATAAGAAGTACTTGGCTTGACGACTAATGTGAACGAATCTATTAAGTTCAATGGCACTGAACTCTCACGAGTTACCTCTTTCAAGTATCTTGGATCAACGGTCATGTCGGATGGCAGTCTAAAGTTGGAGGTGAATGCGCGCGTGAGTGTGAGTGTAGCCTGGTCGAAATGGCACTCGTTGAATGGGATACTCTGCGACAAGGCAATACCTTTGCACCTCAAATCAAAGGTTTATAGAACAGCTGTCCGTCCAGTAGCGACGTAGGGTACTGAGTGATGGCCCGTAATTAAGGAAATTGAGAGCCGCCTCAATGTAGTGGAAACGAAAATGCTACAGTGGACGGCCGGAGTTACGCGTTTGGGCCACTTTCGGTAAGACACCATAGGACAGAGGTTCTGTTTTGTCGCGATAGCCGGGATGGTACGGCCACGTCCTTCGAGCTAACGACGACACTGTCCGAAGGATTGACCTGAACCTTGAGGTCCCTAAAAGCGTCTCAGAGAACGCCCGAAGCAATGCTGGCTGGATACGTTGCACTTGGAGTTAAAGATAGCTGGTGTGCATCCTGATCAAGATTCGATCGGGAGATTTGGCATCACCAAATCAGAAGAGTAAACCTCGTCAAGCGGAATATACGTTAATGAAAATGATGAGTGCTTTGATTTTTAACGAGGATATCTCTCACACTCTCGTGTGGAAACTTCTGGAGCATAGCTTCTCTCTACATGGGATCGCACTTGTCCCCAATGTCGCACCCACCTAATACCGTTTGATTGACTGGGGTTTTTATCGTGTCAAAGCATTCTTGACAACCATGCCCTTGCTTTTACGCAGGCCGCAAATCGAAATGTTTTCCGCACTACCGTTAACCTGCTTGTTGGCTTATTGCTGAACCGCTTGGTTACGGTATCTACAGTCCTCTGATTATTATCGGGTATGGGATTTATCCTTCTGAACATCCTTTCTGCTGGACGGTTGATGCTTTCTTTGAGCAGGGCAGTTCTTTCAATAGTGGAGATCTCACTATTGTCGTGTACTAACGTTTGGAACGCTGTACTCAGGAAGCCCTTATGGGTTTCCACTAAGCTCTGGCAGTTTTACTGATTTTGCCCTCACTCAGCGTAGCCCCTTGCCAGTTGTTTGGCACTACTGCCTTGTTCATTGATGATGTTGGAATCTCCATCACTGATTTGGGATACACCAAGATCTGATGCCGATATTCTGAGCCTTAAGGCCCCGGCACACTCGGCAGCAGCGGCAGCGGCAGTGGCGGCGGCAATTGCCTAAGCATTGGGGCATCGACTCTCGCCAAATCGATGCCTCTATGCTTCAGCATTTGCCGCCGCCGCTGATATGATAAAATCCTTCCATTTTGTCAACTCTGCATAGTTTCGCCTGCCAATTTTACTTAGACATGAGCTAAAAAGCAGTGTTAGCTGTGCATTCTTTTAGACGTTTTTCATCGTTATCAGTATATATTTTCGTTTTTCGATTTCTTTGTGTATACGCTTTATACTTTTCAAGAAGCTCTTTAACGGTTTCTACGCCAGCCATTATAGCTTCTTATTTTTGGAAGAAGGGGGACATTTTCTTGGCTAAGTTCTGTTTTGTTTAAACAAAACACTCTTGCGCAGCTGTTGTTGGGCACGGAATTTAGGGCTTATTAGCACGAAAGTATGGAAACATCCCAACAATCTTCTTGCACATGTGCAACGTGTGAAACAAACTATTAGTTGCTCCGAAAAGATCAAGTTAGGCTAGGCTTACTTCTTGCCTAGTTTTAGCCGATGCACAGGATAGGTCCTGATTTATGAGCGTATGATGGCGCTCTGATGTACCAAGAGTGTTATGGCTCCTTTGTGATTACCTCTGCGAGAATAATGACTCGGAAAGAAGGTTTATTCGGGCAGTAGTAGCCAGAGGGAAAATGGTATCTGAAATCAGTGTGATTACCCACAAGCGTGGCTCTTTCTATCTGGCGAGGTCAAGCTAATACAAACGCTTATATGAGACCTCGTCCTTAAAGTGGCAGATGGGCACCACTGGACTACGGAAAAGGAGCCGACAGTTCTGGCGAAATGCCAACAAAGGAAGTGAAAAATGAGATGGGGCGCGCGGGGTGTCCCACTCCACGTGACCTCTGTCGTATTTGTTATATCTTTGAAATATAAGATACCGGGAAAAAGGCCTATCAATCGCAGAGCTCCAAAGAAGAACCTGCGAACTAAAATAGATTACATCATCAAACGTAAAACCAGGCCCCCGAACAGAACACCACCAAACGTACAGAACCACACCACCGGTTCATGCGGTAACGGACCTAGGCTGCCTTCCGGATGGTGCTCAGAGGAAGCACCCGCTCGAGTCAAGTATACTACTCCAAGGGTCGGAGGGTTGCGAATATGCTCGAAACAGTAGTATACGAGATCTCATGCACATTGGGATCTTCTTCGGCACATTGCGCGGAAGAGGTGGCAGCCCATCAGTATTCAAACACAAGTACGAGGTGACGTGGCATTTCTCACGTGTAGGACGAGTTTTTGCCCGTTTAGTTCGCTCGAGACGTAGCGTTTGACTTAAGCCCTTCCCGTTGCAACCGGAATTGCACGTACGTACGCGTCAGGTTGTGCAGAACGTAGGAAATTCCACGTTACCATAGCCGACTGCTACGTTCTGCTAGGTGGAAGCCCACAGGCTGCCCCTCTTCCGCGCATTGCGCCTCTTCTTTTTATTCTCCTGAGCGTTTAGTCCCGCCCGCCGCAAGGTCCGCTGTTCTTGTGATACTTCGCCACCTCATACTGTAAAAGGGCGTCCTCTGGCGTGGCGCCGACTACGTCGAGATCTTTCTTGATGACACCCTTCTACCTTTTCCTTCGGGTTCCTCTCGGACGCTTTCCGGGTGCCTCGAAATTTAGGGCCAACCTCAGGTCCTGGGATGATCCTCCGCTCTTCTGAGGATGTGTCCGTAGCACCTCAAGCGCTGCTCCCTCATCTTCAGCTGGATCGGTGCTGTCTTCATTACTGCCCTAACATCCTCATTTCGTACTCTATCCCGACGGGTCTTCCACAAGCCCACCTGAGCATCCTCATTTCCGCCGCATGCAACTGTCGCTTGAGCGCTTTACACGGGGCCAGCACTTACTGGCGTAGAGGAGGACAGGCTTCACTACTGTTTTATATAGCTTGCCTTTGAGTGTCCTGAGGCACCTACGGTCGCAAAGGATTCATGTGGACTCCCCCCATTCGAGCCATGCTGCATTTATCCTTTTCCTGACCGGCTGCGAGCAACGATACTCACTCGCAGCCACGCGTGCGGTCGCGGTGCGGCGCTGCAGCAAAGGGTTCCTCTAGTTATCGCAGGGATGCGTACGAGTTGCACGATGCGCCCAGCGTGCTACAGCGCGAAGGCAAGTCCCGAACTACCGCTGAACCGTTTCGCCTAGGCAATAGAAGGAAAGCAACAGATTGCGAACGGTTATAGTGGAACGAGTTATGCCTTCTTAATCTAACAAGTAAGCGCTTGCTGAGTGCTCAGGAGTGGTATGAGTCCTAAAATACAGACCGTGAGAGGTAAATAGGTGAAAAGTCCTTTTATAGGGAAAAGAAGAGTAGTTCGTTTGTCTATAGAGGGTCCAATTTTTCTGCGAAATTTTTATACGCTACCTACTCCACTACACTATCTACTAATATTCGAGTGCTTCTACCGTCATCAGATTCATTTTATTTGCATACTATACGAATGACTTTCATGGGCTTTTGGTGCTCCAAAATTACAAAATCATCCAGATTGTATTTAGTTTGCTAATTGGACCTGGCTTAATGCCACTCGATTAATGAACACTATTATGGTCTCACATTACACCACTATATTCAGTCGTCCTGCCGTTTTCTATCTACGTTTTGACCATCAGTGCAACCGTCTGCACACATACTAGCGCTTCAGCTGGCCCAGGCTCGGAACGTCGGCGTAAACTCGTCCTAAAAGCAGGCGGGGCATGGAGGACTCCGCCCGGCCGGCGCACGCGCGCGCGACCGCAAAAATGAGTATAGCTGCCGCCCCCTTCCTGACCACCTGGTTCACATCAGACAGGTCACTTCCGAGGTAGCGGAGTTCTTACATCTTCTCGATCGCCTCACCTTGGCAGTCTTGGATAGGTGCACTGTTTACAGCTGATTAACTTCGTCTTCTACAAGTTCAGCCGCGTTGTCTGCGAGGGCTCCGTGCCACAGCTGCACCTTCTCCTCCAGCTCCTCATGGCTGTCGGCTACTAGAGTAGTATCGTCCGCGTAAAGGATTGTCCTGAGAGGGCCTTCCTCAAGGTGATTCACTATGCAGTCAAGCCTCAGCACGAAGAGGAACGGACTCAGAGCTGACCCTCTATGTGCCCCCACCGTCATATTCACCTGCTTCGTCATCCCGTGTGGAGTTCGTACATGTCCTTTATAACCACGATCAGACGTTCCGGGACAAAGGGACAAACCTCGCTCGAAGGGATTTCCAGAGCACGGCCTGGGGGCTTGTCGTAGGCCTTCTCCAGGTCTAGGAATGTCATGGGCAGGTTTGTTTCTCCCGATAATTCTCCATCATCTGGCGAGCGATGAAGATTGCGTTTGTGGTGGATCTCTCACCATCAGGCATGAGCCCCCACTGCTCCTAGTTGATGGTAACCATCTCCCTCAGCCTCGAATCGACCAGTCATTCTTAGACGTTCATCATGTGAGGGATCAGTTCGATTCCTCGGTAGTTGGAGCACTCGGACGCGTCCCCTCTGCTTAACTTTTTCACGACACGCGCGATTTTCAGGTGACTGCCGCCTGGAACAGCGCGCATTTTTCCCGCGTGCTGATTATTTGTATTGTTTTATTTATATTATTTGTTAGATATGAAAAACAGTAACAAATGAAGTTTCTTATGAACCATCTTGACTGTAGATATTAGTGGACTCATTGATTAATATTGTACTATTAAATGCTTGATAATTTTCCGTGAATTATTTTTGTGATGGACTATTTTTGTGAATGTCGTGAAAGGGTTAAAGGTGGGGTCTATGGTGCTTTCCCTCCAGTAATCCGGCATCTTACCCTCTGTTGGTAAAGAACTGTGTCAGCCAATTGACTACACAGTTCACAAGCTCCTTCCAAGCCTATATTGGCACCCCATCAGGCCCACAACTGCTTTCCTGAGCTTTATATTCCCTATGGCGTTGCTAACCTCTTCCTCCGTCTAGGATGGGATGGGTCTCTCCGTTGGTTGTTTTTCTTGGACTTCCCGGCGAGGGACTTCTTTATTCAGGAGCTCCTTGAAGTACTCCCATCTTTATCTGACCTCGACTGGCTTCCTTAGTACCCTGCTGTCAGCACTCTTCACCATCTTGACCACTCAAATGTAGACGCATACTCTATGCCGTGTCTTAGCCAGCCGATTTGCGAACTTCTCTTCCTGTGGTCCGTCCAGCTTTTCATATAGGGCATTCATCTCCGCGTTCTTTGTTTTTGCTACAGCTGCTTTTGCTACGCTCTCCAGCTTCTTATATAATGTAAGACGCTCGGGTGCGCTTGCCTTCTGCTACTGCTTATAGGCCTTCTTCTTTTTCATCACCGCAGTCTACATCTCGTCATTCCAGAACCATGCAGCCTTATCCCCTTTGGTTCCTCCCTTTGTTTCACGGAGGGTTTCCTTGGCATGTCGTAGGATCGTTTGGGTCACCCTCCTCTCGTTTATGGGAACCGTTGGATCGGGAAGACCTGCTTCGAGCACTGTCCTTCGTAGCTCGTTCCGCTCTGCACCCCGCAGTTTCCACCATCGGAATCTGGGTTCTGTTCTTACCTCGGGTTTGCTGGATAGAGGTATGGCCAGATCTGCTACCAATGGTCTGTGCTGTAGTGCTCCATCTTCTGCCGGAAGGATCTTCAGATCCCGGTCCCTGACGGTTTTCAAGGCACGCCTTCGCACTAGGATGTGGTCGACGTCCGTCCTTCTTCCTCCGCTATCATGGGTCACCTTCTCGCCCTCCATCTTCGCGAGGAAGATGCTACAGAAAACCAAGTCGTGGAGACAGACAGGTCGAAAATTCTTTCTCCATCTGGGTTCACCAAGCCGACCTCTTTACCTCCATGAACTCTTTCTACTTCTATTTTGCCACCTCCTACGTGCCCGTCCATGTCCCTGCTATGGATAGATAGTCGCCTTCTGGTACGGACCTTATGGCCTCCTCGAACTTAAAGTAGAAGTCATCCCTGTCGTGCTCGTGGCATCCGGTTTGTGGGGCGTAGAGGGGCATGATAGTCCAGTGGACTTTGTTCGTGTCCGTAGTGACATGATGCGGTCATTTATCCTTTGGACAGCAGATACCGGATCCTTGAGAAGTCTTTGACCAAGGTCGTTCTGCTGTCGGTAGCCTTCGCATACTGACTATAGAACTCGGGCGAGGGTTCGCCGCGTCGCTTCTGGGTAACGTTCTAGCCCTTACACTGATTCCATTGCGACTCCTGATTATGGTTTGTGACGGGTTCCTCCATCAGCCGCCTTGTCAACCCGGGCTTGACGCTGGAACCGTTGCCACCTTTGCAATTTCTGCATGGCATGGCGTGCCGGACATCACATGAGGTGACATCACACACCGATAACCGTTTGTGATGTCTACCTCCCTTCTCACAGCGTACGAAGTTCGTATCGCTCCTTTTGTGCCTTCGAGGCGCGCTATGCTTCAGACTTCGCTAGACTTCCGAAAAATTTGTGGAGCTTCTTATCAGCTTGGGAGACCTTGCCGGAGACTGAAAACCCCGCTGTTCATCGCAGTTCGACACCCCTGTCACCCCCACGCCACGATGAGGCGCGTGGGAGAGCTCGCATATTGGGCTGAAAGGCAAGAATTGACTGGTAATGGAGATGCACCGTTTCCGTTGTTCATGGGTGGATTACGCTGTTGAGTCCAAAAGGCCTCAAGAGCCTTTCTGGTCCCTATCTCATGTTCAAGATACAGCACTGTGACCTAATATTTAAGTGCTCTCCGGAATGGGTTTCCCTTCGCTGCCTGTCAAGCGGGCTTAATAAGCCATAATAATAGAATATTATATTCGGTGGCGATGTCTGTTCCTCCACGTGGTGCCACTGAAAACCCTTCGCTTTGCGAACTAAGCCGAACGCAGAGACTCGAGTCCAGGCGGCAGGCCCTTGTGACAAGCCGCCCTACGAAGACCCGTGTCACATCACATGGTGCACGTCAGTTCACCTATATCGAGATAGTGCTACGGCGTCCGCGGGAGCCGATGCGCATTCGCAAAGCCCGGCGAGTGGGAAAGTAAGCGAGGGTCCTAGATGTGAGGACGGCAACTGAGCTAGTCCTAAGGTCCCGTAACGTAGGTAGGCCCCGCGTGGAACCGCTGAATGTGGGTACGTTGACGGCCGCTTGTGCGAGTTGGTTGAAGCACTGGAGCGAAGGAGAGTTGATTTCTGTGCGGTGCAGGAGACGAGGTGGTCTTGCCGCAAGTCAAGGGACAAAGGAGTCAAGGTCGTTCTATGTGGAAGTCCCAGGACCACAGTGGTGTCGGAATAATCGCCTCCGAACGATTTCCTAATTCCTAACGATTGTAGTAAGCTTTGAGCGCTTTGACGATCGAATGATGAAAATCGTTGCCGCCGCTAAGGAGCGACTCTATCACTTTTTCTCTGCGTATGTTCCGCAGATTGGCTGCTCCGATCAAGCCAAGGATAAGTTTTGGAGCCTGCTTGATGAGATGACGGCAAAGGTACCGTCGAAGGATGTCATCGTAGTCGCTGGTGACCTTAATGGGCAGGTCGGCGCGACGAAAGACGGGTACAGCTGTAATAGTTAGGGGTCGCGTAACGCTTGTTGTGAGCGTATCCTTGAGTATGCGGAATCGCCTAATCTTACCATAATGAACACAGTATTTTGTAAACGCGATTCCCACCTCATCGTTCAATAGCGGGAGCACCAAGACTCATATAGACTTAGGGATCGAGATCGAAGTCTCGTCACGGACGCGAAGGTTTTGCCGTATGAGACGGTCGCCCCACAGCATCGACCGCTGATCTGCACTTTGAAGCCTCTCCGAGGTTGAAGGATGTCGTGCGATGCGGTGCACCAAGAATCAAGTGGTGACGAATGAAAGAGAAGGAAGCAGCTGTGAGAGGAAAGTGCCAGAGGGTTGGGCCAAAGTACGAAGATTCCGATTCGGAAGAAGAAGAGGCAGTCATGCAGACTTCTCCTGTTACCGTCCGATTCGCTTGCATTCGCACAGCATGAATATCTTTGAGCGAATTTATGACACCGCCCAACTTTCCAGCAATCAGTGCGGCTTCGTAGCTGGCTGTGGCACCGTTGATGCCATGCACGCCGCTTGCCTCCTGGTAGAGAAGCATCGCGAGAAACAGGAGCCGGTGCATATCGCTTTTCTCAACCTGGAGAAGGCCTTCGATCGCGTACCGCTTGAGGTTATATGGTACGCCCTGCTACATAATGGAGTTCCTAAAGAGCTTATAGAGTGGGTGCGAACCCTCTACTCTTGTCCAAAGAGTCGAGTTCAAGCTGCAGCTGGAACCTCGATGGAGTTCCCAATTTTTGCTGGGGTACATCAGGGTTCTGCACTTTCCCCACTCCTCTTTGATGTCGTCATGGATGCCACCACACGACATCTTCAGAAGGTCGTCCCTTGGACGTTGCTTTATGCTGATGACGTAATGCTCACTAGCGAAGATAAAGGTGGACTTGAGCGAGAAGTGCAGGCATGGTGTGATCGCTTGGAATGTTTTGGACTCAGATTGAACGTGAAGAAGACCGAGTACCTAATGACGGACGTTACTGAGTTCAGCTCCATCAAGGTTAACGACATCAAGTTTCCACGCACTTCGGTCTTTAATTACATGGGATCAGCAATAGCGTCTGACGGCAAACTGATGGTTGAAGTGAATTCACGCGTGAGTGCGGCTTGGTCCAAATGGCGCTCGTTCACTAGTGTACTCTGCGATAGTAAGATGTCGGAGCGCATGAAATCGAAGATCTACAGAGCAGTTGTTCGGCCGGTAGCAATGTACGGCGCTGAGCGTTGGCCTGCGACAAAGGAAGTTGAAACGCGCCTCAGCGCGTATACGACGATACGACTTAGGACTTGTACGCCCTAATGATGCGGTGGTTCAGCGGATGTGATGGCGAGTACAAGAGATGAGACAGAGTTTATTGAGAGACCAACTGGTATATATACAGGTGCAGAGAGAAGTGCTGTGCGTCCGCTGTATGGTAGCGTCACGCCTCCTGACCTCTCAAGGCTTGAGCATCATCGTAGACGATAGACGCTGATATTCCCGGCGAGGCCAAAACGAAATCTTTGAATTACACGAAGAAATGTAATTCAAGCATGACATGATATGCATGAAAATTATGACATCACGATGCCTGCGGCGATCGGCTTGTGGTGTCTTGCAGACCATAAGGACCGGATATCTAGAAGACTCGAGTGGATGTCGACGGTTTGAGGTCGACGGCTGCAGAATGCTTGTTGAAAGCTGGTTGAGAGTTGTAGACGGCGACGGCGGTATGGAACAAAGGAAACATGACAGATTTTAAACATAATCTTTGTTCTGGCCTGCTCAAAGAACACACAATACTAATCATTCCAACCCAAACCATTACAATAAAAATAATAAGTTTACTAAGAGTAAGGTTAATGGTATTAATATTTTGAATAATTTTGGGAATGACAACAAATGCAATAATTGTTCTGAAAATTGTAATATTTGCACAATAATTAATAAAACTGAATATATTCACTCCTCAGTTACAAATTTAAGGATTAATACCTATAACAAAAACAATGATAATTTCAATATAAGTAATGTTGTATATTGTATAACATGCAACGATTGTCAAAAACAATATATTGGAATTACAACTAGAAAACTAAAATACAGTATTAGAGAACATCTATCCCAAATTAAAAATCCAAAAATTAATAAATATTTATATACACATTTTGGAAATAATTGTAATAGTTTCTCAGTTAAGATAACAATTTTAGATTCTTTAGAAGATAATGCAGGCAAGGATATTCTTTTACAAAAAGAACTTCTTTGGATTAAATTAATTAATACAGCTTATCCTTTTGGTTTTAACGACCATATAAAAGGTTACGGAAATATATCTGATATTGATAACCCTTTAACATATAAAGAAAATCATCCGTTTTATAAATTAAAAATTAGAAAAATTAGGAAAAGAAATGGTAAAAAGAATAACAAACGAGAAAATACTAACATAAACAATGCAATCGACTTTAGTGAATTTCTTAACAGATTTAGTCAATTGAATTCGATACCAGAACTGTATAGATACATTAATACTTTTAAGAAAAAATATCTTCAAAAAGTTATAAGAATAACATGTAATAAAGAACGTCTGGATAATATAGATCCAAATAATTGTAGAATTCTCGTTAGTATGTTATGGAAATTTTATTTTAACGAAAATAATAGTAAATATTCCAAACCAGAACAAAAACACAACAACTATATTAATGTTGGAACCACATATATAAACAGTGTTCTAGACAAAGTTAACTTGAACAAAATGTTTAATAATAGCTATATACGTGAAGTTATAGAAAATAATTCGAATAAAAAAATTTTACCTTTTAGATGTATATTTAAATCACAACCTTCTTTCTCCAAGAAAATGTTTAATTATAATACATTAATTAGAAATACAAGATTGTCAGAATTAAATTCAATCTTTAATAGTAAATGCTTATGTATCGAAGAAAAGTATAAAAAAATTTGTTGAAAAAACACATGAACATATTATCACAGGTAATTTAGAAATAATTTCAGATAAAGTTATTAAAAATTTAATTATAAAAGGCACGAAATTTGTCCCAAAACATAGTGTTTCAAAAGAAAACATACAACTCTGCTTTGAAGATGTTTTTTCTTTATTTTTAGACAAAATTAAAAATAAATATAAGTTAAAAGATTTTCACCTCAATTTGATAAGACAAAAACTTAATATTTTAATGAAAAAGATATGGAAATCTTTGCTACATCATATTACTGTGGAAAACAATAGATCTTTTAAAAAATTGAATACACATAATGTAGAATACCTAAACTTTTTAAAAGAAAATTTTGTTATATGCCCTATTGACAAAGCAAATGATAATTATAGTTTTATTTGTAAAAAATTCTATTTAATCACTTTGGCGAAAGAAATGGGAATTGTTTCAGAAAATAGTGAGTTAAAAATTTCTAACTTTAATCAAACATATGAAATATATAACAAAGAAAACGAACTTGAAATTATCAACAGGCATAAAACGTTATGTTTAAATAACAAAATTAAGGTTGATGGAACAGAAAGAGTTCCATTGATATATTGTTTACCAAAACTACATAAAAATCCAGTCAAATTCAGATTTATTACTGGTGCGTATAACAGCTCCTTAAAACCTCTTTCAAAAGAAATAACTATAGTTTTTACGTTTTTTAAAACAGCACTTTATTAAATATATTAATATAATTACATCAAGAAATAAAAATTTCATTGGTTATTGGTCTATTAATAACATAAATATATCTGAAAAATTTAGTAAAATTAATATAAAAAATTGTAGACTGTTTTTAGCAGATTTTACTAATATGTTTACTAGTCTTCCACATAATATTATATTAAAGAACATAAAAGAATTAATAAAAATATGTTTTCAAAATGCAGAGAAAAATATATTGCATACAATGGACACAACAACATTTATTACACTAATAATAATACACTGAATAAATATAGATATTATACAGCTGAAGGTTTATTGTTTTTTACTGAATAATTGCTCAAAAATAGTTTTACAATTTTTGCAGGCACAATTTGTAAACAAATTGAAGGAGTACCTCAAGGCTTAAGGAAGTAATTGCAGTCCATTACTTGCTGATCTTACATTATCAATGTTTGAATATAAATTTTGTAAAAGGTTAGTAACACAAAATCGTTACATAAACATACATTTAGATACATGGATGATATTCTTATAATTCACAATAAAAACAAGCAACATATACAAGAACTACTTTGTGAAACATACGAAAGTTCCCTTCAGTTTGAGACAACACATGAGTCAGATTGCGACTGCAATTATCTCGATCTAAATATCAAAATTGTTAATAATAAGATAGTAACAAGATTATACAATAAAACAGACAATTTTAAATTCCATGTAATTAGATTCCCACGTTTCAATTCAAATATATCAATAAAAGTTAAAAAATCAATCATATTTACAGAAACATTAAGATTAATTAGATGTTGTACTGCTTTCAAGGATTTTGTTGAAAACCTTATCAAGTTGATAACTAGACTTATTAAAAGTAATTATCCAATAGATATAATTATAAGAAATATAGTAAAATGTTTGAATAGAAATAAATATTTATTACAAAAATATGATCAGGATAATATACTACATTTCATTCCTAATTTAATTTTTAATTATAATGTAAGATTTAAACACAAAAATAATAGTAATAACATTTTATCTATAAATCAATAATGTTATGTTTGTTAGGAATAACTTCAAAATGAGAGCAAGAACTACATTCTGAATGATAATGATAGGTGTATGGATATAGTTGATAAACTTTAGCATAAACTTAGTAGGTTTCATTTTATCGAAACTTTCATTTCATCGACACCGTTTAGTGTGAGTGGTAAGTTGTAATTTAAAATTTACAGAATTGCACATAAAAATATTTTTGTAAAAATATTTAAAATAAATAAATAAATGAAATAATTAATAATAGAAAAGTTTTGAAAACAATTTCTAAAAAATAATATAAATAATTTTTAAAATTTTTCCATAAATATTTTTTGAAAATAATTTAAAAAATTAAATAAATATATATATAAATAAAAAAATAAAAAAATATAAATAAATATGTAAATACGGTTATATATAGAGAAGTAAAAGAAACGTTCATTAACATCAGTTTCTTGTCAAGTGTAACGTATTTTACAGTTTTAAGACTTGTGTTTTAAGAAATGTGTTGTAATATTAAGCTAAGCATTATTAAGTTACCTGTTTTATTTTGTTGTGTTAATTTCATGTTATAACATAGGTTGTTAATTTTGTTTTGATTTGTAAAATTTAGTTGTTAGTACATAAGTTTAAACACATAAATAATATGCCACCTAATATTGTACTAACAACTAAATTAATTAGTTACCTTCTTCACTGATGAGCCTCGGGGTAACTAATTATAAACATGTTTTGTATGAATGTAGAGGCGAAACAAAACATGTTTAAGTTGTTGTTAGATGTCGATATTTCGGATGGTGTTGTTGTCCTTTGTCCAAGATTGTTGTGTCATTGTATTCTATGTTATTGAAAAGTTATGAAAATAATAATTTTAATTAAAAATAACAATAATATAATAATTATTTTAAGAAATTTAAAGCATAGATTTACACCAAATTCTATTCATCAGTACAATACCCATTTTTGAAAAACCGTGATTCACCAAACATGTGTAATTCCGGCGGTCTTACGAGAGTTTCTCTCTTAATCTTCGCCAACTTAGGTCCGAAAATTCCGCGACCATAACCCGTCACTTTTTTTTCAATATTGACTTTTTGCGGCACGGTTTATTGGGTAATTGAGAGTATATTCTTGGAGACCTGGCCAACCCAGCTAATAAAGCAGTGGACCTGACCTATGTTCGCGCGAAAGGGCATGCCCCATTGCAGGCGCGGTTGCTTGATAGACGCAACACCCTTCTTACGTTTAGATATGGGTGGTCTTTGTTTCAGTGACTATTTCCGTACTTCGTTAGCTACTGTTCGCTTGAACCCGCTTTTGTTTGCAACAGTTAGCTTGCTGGTTGGTGACAAATGGTTAAAAGTTTGAGGTGCAGCAAAAAGTGCACTAAGATATGTAAAAATTTTCGTAGAATAGCGCTGATTCCTGGCATGATTAGCATCACCTGCTGTGCGATAATGGCAGATTTGATGGTTTCGTCGCAATGAATTCCATGGAGGTCCTTGTCTGGGCCCCTTAGGTTCTTTTTTGAAGCACACTGATGCGTGTGCATTTTCCCACATCCGATGCAGTTCAGCCTTTGGCAGTTAAAGCTGTCGTGCCGTGAGGAGCAGCATTTCCAGCATCTGTTTTGCTCCTTCAAAATTCTTCTACGTGTTGATTTGTCCAAAGCAGTTTTGCATGAGAAAGACGCATGCTTACCAATACTGCAAAAGATACATCCCCGATTTAGTTGAGGTCGCGGAGAGTCATATCTACGTGGTGTTGATTAGCTTCAATGTTTTCGTAAATCGATTGGCTACATTGAAACACTGAGGGTGTTCGAACTGCGGCAGCAGCTATACTGTTATTTTGAAAGCAGTGCCTGAATTGGATCCTATTCCTTTCTTTACTGCACCTTAATTCGTCAACACGTGCCCTTAAACTATATGTAAGGTCGACGGCTTCTGCAGTAACCTTGTGCAGTTGAGATTCTTGCTTAATTTCCTCTAATTCAACCATCAACCCTTTTTCTCTGCTTTATCTTTGCAGTTCATGTACTCAACCCTTAACTCGATAAAAAGTTTTTGAAGTCTTTGCTCACCCTGTTTTAATTCTCTTATGCACTCTTCTAAGCGATCTATAGTAGATTAGCATTTCTCATAGTTAAACTCACTTTGAATTGTGCAGTTTAGGCCAACTGCGTGCCCTCTGCAACGCGTTACTAAATAATGAAGCGCGGTTGAGCTCAACATGATTGCTGATTTCCTTGAACGGAATGCCATTTTTAAAAAATCCTCTTTTAGTGTTGTTAGCTACGGAGAGAAAAGGCTGCTCCAGGTACTTTTAGCGTACGGGAGACTAAACTTTCTGATTTAGAAAGTGCGATCGTGAATAGAATCGACTTTGTGCTCCAGGTATTTAACTGGATACTTATTCTCTTGGATTCAAAGAATACGATCTTATTCGACCGGCTTTATGCTCCAGGTCCCAAAGCTGTTACACTTTGACACGGGAGACTTAGGCTTGTTAGGCCGTTGCATCAAATGTATATGACGATACGGCGAAGGACTTATGCGCCCTAATAATGCGGTGGTTCAGTGGGTGTGATGGCGAGTACAAGAGATGTTTATTGAGAGACCAACTGGTCTATATACAGGTGCGTCCGCTGTATGGTAGCGTCACGCCTCCTGACCTCTCAAGGCTCGAGCATCATCGTAGACGATAGACGATGATACAGCGTCATGGAGACGAAGATGCTGCGCTGGACGGCTGGAGTCACCACGCTCATGGACCGCATCCGAAACGATGTCAATCGGCAGAAGTTCGATATCGCGCCGATATCGGACAAGGTGCGAGAAGCTCGCATACGATGGTACGGCCACGCTTTGTGTGGAAAGGAAGACAGTGTCCGCAAGATAGGCCTTAACTTCGAGGTAATAGGAAAGCGGCCTAGAGGGTGCCCGAAGCAGCGCTGGTCTGATACGTTACATATTATGCTTGTGCTCGAATAATCGAATTCGAATAACTATTCGAATAATTTATTCGATTTCGATTTTCGATTATTTGATTATTCGGCCACGGATCTCCCTCGATAGAGGGCCTTCGGGCTCTCTTGTTAAGAAGCATCTCGGGCCGCTTGTCGCAGGGCCAAGTGACGCGTCCCCAGGTGGTGGATAGGGGAACGAAACGCGAACCAAATTCGACCGTGTACTGCCCAGAGACGCTGTATTTGCAGGGGTTGGTCTCCTTGCTTTTGCTGTGCCGGGTCGATGCGCAGCTTGCGCGTGGGAGCGGCATGTTCATGCACAGTGTGCCTGGATGTGTTCGAGCCTGGTCGGATTGTAACTGTGTCTGCTCGGCCAAAAGCTTGCACACGGTAGACTGGGAGCACATGTAAGGCGATTCGAGGCCGCCTCAAAAGATTTTTCGCGCCATCTGGTCGATACTTATTCCGACTATAGCCGCATGCACACTCGGCAGCGCCGAGTGTGCATGCGGCTATAGTCGGAATAAGTATCGACCAGATGGCGCGAAAAATCTTTGGTGACCATCACGCCGCGCAGCATGGCGGCGCAAGTAAACCAGGCCTAAAGCGATTCGAGGCCGCCTTAAAAGTCTCGCCCCGTCTCTTCGGGCAGTCTGGCTGGCTGCCCCGAGTTCTTCGCCCTCACGACAGAGCCTGACTAGCTACCCGTGTGTACTCCAGTCAAACACAGCAGCACTAAAAGGCCTCATTCCCCTGATCCCGAACGAGGCCCCACTTCTGCAGCTATGGGAAGGACGAGTACGGAGAGGCTGCTAAAGTCTAAAGGCCTAACTAGGGTGTGCAAATTGAGAAGGACTAGGATGGCGATCTGTATTTACAACGCCCGCACGCTTGCTCGGAAGCATCTGTAGAGCACCTGATGATGCAAGCCAGGAAGATCAAGTACGGCGTCATCGCACTGGCCGAGACGAGAAGACACCACCCTCTACACGCCGCCTACGACTCCGGAGAAGAATGTACCTCGAAACATGCGACAGCAGGGGAGTAGGAGGCGTTGGTGTCCTCGTCAACACGCACTTGGCCATGAACATCGATTTGAACGGGTCTCTGACAACCCGAATCGGACGTCTGCGACTGAAGCGATGTGGCTCCGTGCCAGCTTTGACTATATTCGTCGCGTATGCCCCAACATCCGACTACGACGACGAATAGGTCGAAGCCTTCTACGTGAAGCTGGAGAAGTTCTTTAAGGAAGGCCACACCTTCTACAAGGTGATCGTCGGCGACTTCAACGCCAGGATCGGGCCACGAAGGTCGCCGGAGGAGCTTACATCGGAACCCACGGTTTGGAGTAGAACGAGCAAGGTGAAAGGCTGTCTGAGTTTATCATGTCGACCAAGACCATCCATGGAAACTCACAGTTCCAGAAGCCTGCCTCCCTACGATGGACCTGGAATCTCAGTTCCACAACGAGATCAATTTCGTTGTGGAACTCATCTTCAACCGCAAGTTTTGCCTGACCGAAGTTTCCGTTGTCCCCAAGTTCTACATGGGATCGGACCACCGCCTCCTTCGCGCGAGGTTCCGCTTTTCGCGTCAAGGAGAGAATTCCGCAAAGTTCAAGAACAACCATCAACTGGGACTCCTCTCTTGCAGGCCTTTCGGAAGATATCGTCATGGACAACATCGACGAAAAATACGTCCGCTTCGTGCACCATCTCCGCGATAGTGCTAAGGGAGCCGAGAGCTTAAAGACCACCAAGAGACGTCTGTCTCCGGAAACTCTCGAGCTGATACGCCAGCGTAGAGCAGCACGAGCGTCAGGCAACTACCAACTGACGTCCGAGCTTGTGAAGCTATGCAGAGCGGCGATAAAGGAGGATCTTAAGAAGAGAAGGCGGAAGTGTTGGCTGAAGCTGCAGAGGCAGGTTTCAGCCTCCGCAATGCCCGCCGGAACTTCGCCAATTTCAAGACCAAGATGACCGCTCTCCGACTCCTGACGGAACCGTCAGCTCTTCCACAAGGACAATGCAGAAGGTCATTCACGACTTCTACTCCGATCTCTTCGATAGCCACGTCCACCTGCCCCATGCCATCTTTTGCAGGATGGATACGTCGTTCCCTCTGTTCTCCCTTCCGAGATCCGACACGCCATCTCGTCGGTGAAGAAACATACAGCACCCGGCCCGACAGGATCAGACCCGAACACCTGAAGAATCTCTCGCCAACGCTCATCAACACTCTGGCGCGGCTCTTCACACGCTACCTGTCGGAGTGCGTGGTTCCATCTCGCGATCAGTGGAAGGCCAGCAGGACCGTCTTGCTGTACAAGAAGTGAGGCGTGCACGACATTGGTAACTATCGCTCGATCTGCCTGCTGTCCGTAGTCTACAAGCTGTTCACTCGTGTGATCCTGAATAGGATTAGCAGAACGCTGAACGAAGGACAGCCATGCGAACAAGCAGGATTTCGGAGAGGATTCAGCACGATCTACCGCATACATACCGTTACGAAGCTCATCGAAGTGTCGCGAGAGTACAAGCTGCCGCTGTGCCTTACGTTCATCGACCTGAAGAAGACATTCGACTCCGTCGAAACTTAAGCGGGGTGCAATCCCTGTCAGGGGGGGGGGGCCAGTCCATTATGAATTGTTAACGATAGCTACGCATGTGTACATACAACATGCAATACAACATATGAATGCCTTAACTTACCTGATCCCCTCCCTTGGAAATGTCCGAGTGTTCCGCTGAAACATTGAAGAAGTTTTAATACGGAACCATGCACGGTGGAGGAGAGGGGGGGGGCACTATGCACTACAGCACGGTTATGATCCAAAACTCTATTTGCTTTGGAAAGAAATCGCAAACCGCTATGCACTAATTGATTAAGATAATAACGTTGCTTTAACGTGTTTTCGGGGTTTTATAGTATTGTAATTGTTACAAGTTTCTGTTCAATTTGCTGTGTTTTCATTACTCCCTCCCCCGACTAGGAAAGCAATTTAGAAAGCCGATTTTGGTATTGGAAGGACAGCAATGGATAATGTAAGCATATTTATACATGATATGTTGTGGTGCATGTTGCATTTCTTTAAAAGTTGAAATGGACTGCCCCCCCCCCCCCTGACAGGGATTGCACCCTTAAGCGGTTATCGACGCCTTGCTCAGAGGGGTATCCTCGAAGCTCTTCAGCGCCACCCTCGAAAACGTCATGCCGAACTAGAATGGGAAGAAATGGAAGTGAAGGTCGACGGCCGGCAGCTGCACTATCTGCGCTTCGCTGACGATATCGTGCTGATAACACCGAGCATCTGTCAGGCGGAGCGAATGCTGGCCGACTTCGATCGTGTATGTGGGAACGTTGGACCGCAGCTGAATCTTACGAAGACGATGTCCATGAAGAACGGACAAGTTTCTGATGCCCCATTCTCGCTCAACGGAACAAACATCCCCGAATGCTTCAGCTACGCGTATCTGGGTCGCGAAGTCAATATGGCCAACGACTTAGCGTCGGAGCTGAGCAGGAGTAAACGAGCGGCTTGGGGAGCTTTCAAGAGTCGAGAGAGTCGAAGAAGTCGCGAAGAAGACGTAGAACGTCCAACTCCGTGCCCACCTTTTCGACTCCACTGTTCTTCCTGACCTAACATACGCCTCAGAGACCTGGGCTATGCGAAAGCAAGATGAACACGCGATCAGCGTCGCGCAGCGTGGAATCGAGAGGACGATGCTCGGAGTGACACGACTCAACTGAGAGAAGATCTCGGAGTTCCGAGCTTCGCCGACGTTCGAAGATAAGATACGCTGTCGCGAGGGCCAAGTTGTCAAAAATTAGGTGGCTGACGACGTAATAAGCTTTGCAGACACCCGCTGGATGTGAGCCGTTACCGACTGGAATCCGCGGGATGTCAAGAGATCACCATGACGCCCATCAACGCGTTGGTCGGACTTCTTCGTGAAAGCCCTCAGCGACCGATATGACGCTCTTCGTGTCCCTCGAGGGAGGTGGATCCAGTGGAGCACACTGGCACGCGACAGGGACGAATGGAGACGCTGCTGGCGCCCACTCGAGCAAGTCGATGTTCAACGGGACGACAGGTGATACAGGTGATTATTCGACGACCCACAAATTCAAATAGTTATTCGAATTCGACTATTCGAGGGTCGCAAATTCGAATAATTGTTCGAATTTCGAATATGTGGTTGTTCCGAGTGTGGCATAATTATCACTTTTGTAAGCGATGTTCATTCCGGTGAGAACTGTCTTCGATGGCACACTGTCGAGGAGCTCGCCGTCACAGAAACGCATTCAAATATTCATTTAATCCTATACGCGGACAAACAAAGTAATTTCAAATATGTACATTCCATGTTCGACTCTCGATGAACCTTGGCATCTTTGATGTTGCAATAGTCCAGTAGTTTGTTTAGCGTAGCCAAGATTGGTACAAGGCTTTATTTCGGCTGACGTTTCGGCGTTGTCGCCTTCTTCAGAGCCTGGAAAAGTCGAAGTCATTTGAGAAACTACCCTCCCAAATGCCATTTCATTCTGCAGGAGCCCATCCAAAAGGCTAAGAGACCAAGAGAACGACAACGTATAAAGTCAGTAAAAGGCTAACCTTTATGAGTGGACAAATGAGCCACTGACACCCTAGCTGAACGGAAGATGGGTGAATGACATAGAGCCCTTGGGACCACATGCCTTAGGGACCTAACGGGTCATGACCCAGAGGTCAAAACCCACACAGGGCGACGTACGGCGCCAGCTCCTGGGTCACAGCCAAGCACTCGTCCTTCCTATTGATTTGGGGGACCTCGCCGCAACGTACAGCGCCTCGAGAGTTCGGCGCGCCGAAATCTCATCTTCACGCGCAAGGATCTTGACCTCCACCCCAAAACAGCTGTTCGCATGCCGCCGCACCCGGTGCTCGCCCAGGGGAGTTGAGACGTGGGACCTGCGCAACCCATCCAAGTGTTCCTTGACCCTTACACACAAGGGTCTACCTGTTTCCCCCACATACTCTTCCCTGCATTCCAAGCATGTAATGAGGTATACTACCCAAGACATAAGGCAGTCTCCCTCCCTTCCGAAAGGGCAAATAACGCACGATTGTGTTGTGCACAGTCTGTCGTACAGACGATTTCGGACCAGCTGCCCTTTCAGATTTGTAGGAGGTACTGCTATGACTTACTTCGTCTTGAAGGTCTGCTTTTTGAATGCAACCACGTATTGCTGCAGTCAATTGGTCCAAAATGAAAGGGACGCAGAATGTCACTTTCGACTGGTCGTCCTGTTGGCCTCTTACAATGGCTGATAGCCGGTACCTCCCACTAGCCCCGCCAGTAGGAGTGTATTCGTTTTGTATCGCAATGCTGCGAGCCAAATCCATCGAGCAGGACCTTTCAGCGCCTTCAGACGATACCGCGCGAGCAGTATGGAACATGTTTTGGACGACTGCCTTTTTCATGCTGGATAGGTGAGCCGAAGTGCAATGAACAATGATGTTCCTATTTGTCGGCTTTCGGTACCACCTGGTCCTGTATATCCCATCGGAGATGAACCTGCACATTGAGGAAGGCGAGCCAGTTCTCCGTAGGCCTTTCACGTGTGAACTTGATGTGTTGTGACTGCCGGTTTAGTAAGTCAAAGCACGTGTCCATCTCAAGCTGAGTTGGACAGATGACGAAACAGTCGTCAATGTAGCGGCAGTAAATGGTAGGCATTCGTTCTAGAACGGACCTTCCACCTTGGACATGAATGCTACTGCGAGAACTGGAGCAAGTCTTTGGCCCATGCGAGACCTCAAATCTGCTTCTAGTACTCAGCCGCCCACCGGAATATGTTGCACTGCAAACACTCCTTGAGAAGCTCCATCACCTGCGAGACGGTTAAGCTGTGCATGTTGACACTAGTGTGGTGCTCATTGAGGATTTCCAGAACTGCCTTCAATGCGCACTCGTTGGACACATTAGTGTACAGTGATGTGACGTCGAACGACTCCATCACGTACCCCTTTTCCAGTCTAGCTCTCCTCAGCGTTTCGAGGAATTTGCTAGTATTAGGCAGGTGGGCTGGTATAAATTGGAGCAATTGTACAAGCACAAGGTTGAGGAAAGGCAATACGGTCAGTGGGGCCACCAACATTGCTAATGATGGGTCTGACCTTGAATAGTGAAGGATCGTCAGCCGAGATGCCCTCTTGGGGAAGTTTATGGGTCTTTATAAGGGTGTACAGTACCGGACAAATAGGAAGGTCGCAACGAAGTCTTGCTATTATACCTTTAGGTAGATTAGCTGAGCGTGCCACTTCTACCCATTTCCTGTTAAGTCTTCGGTACTGTCGCCTAAACTCCTCAGGGCTAGAACGGCTGTAGACAGATGCCTCTTGAAGATGTAATCGAGTAATGGCTCTGTCCAGTTCTTGTGAAAGCACGACGAAATCCCCACCTTTGTCACTTATCCCGATTTTTATGGCGCCTGATGAAGACAGGTCCCGAATTTCCCGAAGCCCCCGCCTTTGTGCAGCTGAAAGTTTTGAAGGCACACGCTTTCCAACGATGCCACGCAGAACGGTGAAAAGAGAGCTTGCAAGCACGCGGAACTTGGAGTCCACGGCGATGTTGGGCTCCTGAGACCGTAGATACGTGGATGGGAAGGGTGGGGGCGGCATACCTGTGACACCAGCTAAATCAGGACCAGTAGCCTGCGCATCGATCTTTGCTTTCCACCGCAGGCGATCATGTAGAGACTGCAGGCTACCCACGACTCTACGCTCCATAGCGTGGCACATAGAACGAGCAGGCGCGAAACTGGGACCCAAGTCCAACACCGACAACGCGCCTGAAGATAGTGTTAGGTCGCCTATGACAGTGACCCGCGGGCTACGTAAGTCATCACTTCTCCCACTACCGCTTAGGACGTTACTTGTAAACTGGTTAGCGACTGATATCTGCTCTCTACGTCGTCGTTTCTGATCTAATAGCCTTGTGAATCTCTCCCGCAGTTTTACTTTGGCATTAGAGCGGATAGAGTCACAAATGTTCTTCGACTCACCCACGATCCTCCTCCAAAGGCGACTCGGCACGTACTTTTCACAGCATGCCTCCTTAGCGATACATTTCTTCACCATAGCATACATGTGGTCTCTCTTAAAAGAAATACATGTCTTCAATATATGCATGTGAATCGATAAGATCTTCCTGTCGTCCTTTGGATGGTCGCATGCACCGAACAGTCGGTTACGTTGTATGAAGTTTGGGATGACTCCCTCGCGTCGGCAGCGAACCAGAAAGTGGATGGTTTGCCTCGCCAAGACGATCTTCTGTCTTAGCGAGAGGACTTCCATGACGAGTCGACTGCAGCTTGCTGGTACGTCTCGCAGTACATTCCATGTTCGACTCTCGATGAACCTTGGCATCTTTGATGTTGCAATAGTCCAGTAGTTTGTTTAGCGTAGCCAAGATTGGTACAAGGCTTTATTTCGGCTGACGTTTCGGCGTTGTCGCCTTCTTCAGAGCCTGGAAAAGTCGAAGTCATTTGAGAAACTACCCTCCCAAATGCCATTTCATTCTGCAGGAGCCCATCCAAAAGGCTAAGAGACCAAGAGAACGACAACGTATAAAGTCAGTAAAAGGCTAACCTTTATGAGTGGACAAATGAGCCACTGACACCCTAGCTGAACGGAAGATGGGTGAATGACATAGAGCCCTTGGGACCACATGCCTTAGGGACCTAACGGGTCATGACCCAGAGGTCAAAACCCACACAGGGCGACGTACGGCGCCAGCTCCTGGGTCACAGCCAAGCACTCGTCCTTCCTATTGATTTGGGGGACCTCGCCGCAATGTACAGCGCCTCGAGAGTTCGGCGCGCCGAAATCTCATCTTCACGCGCAAGGATCTTGACCTCCACCCCAAATTAGCTGTTCGCATGCCGCCGCACCCGGTGCTCGCCCAGGGGAGTTGAGACGTGGGACCTGCGCAACCCATCCAAGTGTTCCTTGACCCTTACACACAAGGGTCTACCTGTTTCCCCCACATACTCTTCCCTGCATTCCAAGCATGTAATGAGGTATACTAAAAAACGTCTACTACGGAAACGTCAGCCGAAATAAAGCCTTGTACCAATCTTGGCTACGATAAACAAACTACTGGACTATTGCAACAATTTCAAATATGGTTCAAACACAAGACAACAGGTGACTAGATAAGTAATTTGTGGCCTGCACGACAATCTCAAAAATAACAGCAAACTACAAGGTTTTTTAGAGATACCCTTCAACCAGTATTTTATATTCCATTTGGGCGTTTGGTATATTGTTTTCCTTCAAAAGCTTCGAAAATTTAACCCCTACTTCATGGGTGAAAAATGAGGATCTAACCTTGCTTTTTGCTCTGGGATTTGAATTTACCATTGAGCACCTCTTGTAGGAGAAGAGACCGAATAAAACTAGAGAGGTACCATACACTTGTCTACTTGTAAACCATGGTTAGATTATATTTTTTCTATTATACGATACGCAAGAGTACGTTGGTTAAGGATCATCTTCCTGGGCAAGGCCTAAAGTGCCGTGGCATGCTGTTGTAATTATATCCGTGAACTCCTATCCAAAATTTTCCAGTGAAGCTGTTCCGCACCAATTCAAGTGTAGGTACTTCTCTTTGGATTAAAACTAAACACGGTGGTAACGTAGTACAAGTATAGTACAGGTGCTAGCACATAGTACAAGTACAAGTGCTCAGTCACGCGCTTGTGCGCGATGTTGCAGTGTCACTAAGCTAATGAAAATCACTTCAAGCTGGTTGCTGTACCAACGCAGTCTTATTCACTTCCCAGCAGTATAGATAGTATTATTTGAGAACCTTATTAACCTTACTGGGCACGTGTAGCGCAGTCGGAGGAGGTGCCGGCTGTCGCGTGCACCCGATACCAGGCTCCTGGTTCGGAATTCCCGCCCAGGCCAACCAAGCCTTCCATCCCTCCGGGGTCGGTGAATTGGTACCAGACCTATGTGAGAAGAATAGAGGGCTGACTTGTTAATCGGCAGATCATTGTATGGCCAGATATGCATTCAAATCGCCTCCACGACATCCAGAAGTAGAATGCGTGGCGCATCCCAAAACGTATTGAGTAACGCCGCCCTTATCCTTATCCTTTATTGTGTTTCAACCTTGATCAGGTGAGTAGTTTTGCGGTATGAAGCCACCCAGCCCCAGCCCACCCCCCCCCCCCCCCCTCCCTCTCCACCACTACGCTCAATATCGGCATCTGCAGACGGTTCAGTGATGTCGATGCTTGTACTGATCAATGCCTTCGTCCCCAACCTCCTTCGACAACCCACCTGGTGCCCCACAGCGCGGTCCTCCACTTCATTCTAGTCCCAGATAGAATGCAGACAGCTCCACTTCCCAACACACAGTCGACCTCAGGCAAAAATTGAAATTCTCTATAGGTATTGAGAACTCCGCCGTTGCCGGTCCCAAGCCCGGATGAGAAAGGAGGAGGGTTGGACGACGGGCTAGCAACCGGTCTCCGTAAAATCTTTTAGCTACAAGAACGATGAAAACTTCTGTTGAAAATGAAACTGAAATGCCGGATGCTAGCTTTATGACGGTTTCCCCGATTCTAGCGGCGCTTTTTTCACCTAGAACACCAACTCGTTTTGGTACTTGGAATGTTCGCACTCTGTTTCAAACAGGAGGACTCGCTCAGCTACTGCGGGAATTCGACGGCTACCGCCTTGATATACTCGGAATTAGCGGGATGCGATGGACTGGGAATGATCGAATCATCAGCTCTGGAAAGTCCATAATATTCTCGGGCGGCTCGTTGCACACAAATGGAGTGCGATTCGTACTGAGTCAACGTGCCAATAATGCTCTCGTCAGTTGGAAACCAGTCAATGAACAAAGCACATCAGATTCACGGTGATGCAGGTGTATGCACCGACTGGAGATTCTGAGGATGCGAAAAAGGACGAATTCTACGAATGCCTACAGCAAACGATAGATGAGACGCCTCGACGCAACTTGAAGATTGTAATGGGTGACTTCAATGCCAAACTAGGCGGTAATCAGACAGGGCTGGAAAAAGTTGTAGGACCGTTTACGTCAGCTAGCGATACAAATGAAAATGGAAGTTGACTCATCACCTTTTGCAGCTACAACAATCTCTGCATTGGCAACACTTATTTCTTACACCGTCGGATACCCAAAGCTACGTGGTCGTCGCCGGATGGAGGAACGGTAAACGAGATTGACTTCGTTTGTATCAGCAACAGTTAGAGAACATCCTTACTAGATACACGAGCATATCGCGGCGCAGATGTAGGATCCGATCACTACTTGGTTAGAGCAAGCATGAGACTGAAACTCAAGCAACAGAAACGACATTGCATTGCTCGTCCCTTTGACACAGCTCGACTAAAAGATCCCGTCGTCTCGACAAACCTCTCCATTAAGCTGCAAAACGATTCCGCTTGCTAGAAGAGTTCGACAACTGCACAGAGGCTGAAGAGCAATGGAATATAATAAAAGAAGCTACTCGTGCTTCTGCTGAAGAAAACATTGGGAGAAGGAGAGGCACTCGTAAAGAACAGTGGATAAGGCACGAAACGTGGGATCTAATAGACGAGCGGAAACGTACGAAGCAAGCAAAGGACCGATCTAACTTGAGCGATGTGGTTAAGTCTGAGTATTGCCGGAAGTACGCTGAACTCGATCGGTTAGTCAAACGATCATGTCGAGCCGATAAAAAGAATTTGCTGACGAAAAAAGGTGTAGAAGCACAAAACGCTGCCGAACGTGGTGACTCGAAAACGTTCTACAGAATCGTGAGAGAGCTAACAGGAACACACACAGCTCAAACACACCAATAAAGGATCGAGGCGGCAAGTTGCTCGTCACGGACGAAGAACAGATCGAGAGATGGGTTGCGCACTTCAAAGAAGTCCTGAACCAGCCGGAACCTAGTGACACATATGACTTTCGAGATGAGGAAGAGGAGAGCGTTCTGGACGTTTACATGGGCGACATAACATTGGAGGAGACGGATAGAGCAATCAAAAGTCTGAAAGGTGGTAAAGCGCCGGGCCTCGATGAAATCTCCGCCGAACTTCTCATGGCAGGAGGCAGAGCAATGACCACTACATTGACGAGGCTATTTAACATATGCTGGCAGCGTTTAGAAGTTCCGGAAGACTGGAAGAGAGGAGTCATTGTCAAAATACCCAAAAAAGGTGACTTATCAGAATGTGGAAACTGGCGAGGAGTTACATTGCTTTCTATACCCGGCAAGGGGTTCTGCTTAATTCTACTAAATCGACTACGAACCGCGGTAGATGAAAGACTTCGTGAAGAACAATGTGGATTCTGAGGTGCTAGGTCATGCAGCGAACAGATGTTTACCCTACGGAATGTCATCGAGCAATTATGGAATTTCAGGCGCAACTTCTCATCAATTCCGTGGATTTCCGGAAGGCCTTCGATAGTATACACCGTGAATCGCTATGGTCAATTCTTAGGATTTACGGTGTACCTCAGCCTTTTGTGGAAATCTTCAAGAAGCTGTACAAGAATTCCTCATGTTGCGTCAGAACGAATGCAATGCACACGACATTCTTCGAAGTTGTTACCGGAGTGAGACAAGGATGTGTACTCTTTCCTCTTCTGTTCAATGTTGCTCTGGACTTCACTATGAGGAAATCCATGAAAGGTGATGAAACGGGTATCAAATGGAGCAGGACACACTGCTTAACAGACCTCGATTTCGCAGACGATGTAGCCATCATAGCCGAGAACAACGGTTTACTACAACAGGCGACCACAAACCTCGCGAACGAAGCCGAGAGAATTGGACTACGATTAAACCCGAACAAATCGAAAGTGATGAGCATAGGGAGAACAGATATGAACGTAGATATCAACGTTGAGGCATCACAGCTCGAAACTGTCCAGAAGTTCACATATCTTGGAAGTACCGTGTCACGCGACGGGAATGTGGAATCAGAAATACTAACGAGGATTGTGAAGGCTTCATCTGTGCTTCGGAAGCTTGGCCCAATCTGGCGCTTACCGTCAATCGCGTCGAAGATAAAGCTGCGGCTTTACCACTCAATTGTAGTCCCGATTGTTGCCTACGCGAGTGAAACATGGGCCATGTCTATGAAGTGCGCCAAAAAGCTAAACGCCTTCCACCAGAGATGTCTTCGACGGATATTGAGAGTGCGATATACAGACCGTGTGACTAATTGTGAAGTCCTAAACCGGAGCGGTTCAAGTAGTCTTTCTGCATTAATCGCACAAAGACGTCTACGCCTCGCAGGACACGTAATGCGAATGCCTGAGTACCGATTTCCTCGCGTAGCCATGTGTTGGATTCCTGAAGGTGGTAGCAGAGCGCGTGGTCATCCGAGAAACACATTTAGGCGAACATTCGAAAAGGACCTTCAACTACTAAATATTTCCAGAGACGAAAGTGAAGAGTTGGCACAAGACAGGTATCAATGGAGAAGTCTCGTCGCCCGATATGCCCAACAGCATGGGAGGAACTAAGTCTAAGTAATAGGTATTGAGCGTCTGATCGATTTTGATCTTACGACGAAAAGCATTTTTGTAAGAACGGATCGTTCCCACCGCTTCTATTAGGTTGGAGCAAAAGTAATGTAGGTTTTTTGTTTTCTTGGATTCAACACTATTTTAAAAAGTAAACTAAGTCCTTAATAAGGAATTATACATTGCTGGAAAGGTTACTACTGCGGTTTCTAAGTATGTATTAGGTTGTCCGGAAAGCTCTCAGCGTTTTGAGTGAACTACCATAACTTTCTCAAATCCTATCGGATTCAGTCGAAACAAGCACAGTTCGATGATATACACTGAGTACACTTTGCCAACGGGCACCAATCGACCTATTCCATCAGATAAAAACTAGGTGGTCGAGATTCGACAAAATTCACAAAGCTGTTTTGGCTTCGTCCTGATTGGTGAAGGTTTTACCAGCGAGAAAGTTCTCCAATTGTTTGAAACGGCGGCAGTCCGTTGGTGAGAGGTCTGGAGAATATGGCGGGTGAGGCAGAACTTCAACCCTTAATTCGTTCAATTTTCGAAGTGAATTGTGAAACGTGTGGGCGGACGTTATCGTGCAGAAGAATCGGTCCCCTTCTGTTGACCAATGCTGGCTGAAGTTGACGCAATTTTCGGTGCATTTCGTCGATTTCCTTACAATAGGACTGTGCTGTGATCGTTTGGCCTGGTGCCAAAAAGTTGTAATAGATCACACCAGCCACCGACCACCACACAGTGACTATTACGTTTTTTGGTGGAGGTTCGATGACTATTACGTTTTTTGGTGGAGGATCGATTTTGGAAAATGCCTAGGGGGTTCGTCGGCGTCCAACCACTGTCCGGAACGTTCCGTGTTATCAGGCAGAATCCATTTTTCATCGCAAGTGATGGTTCGATCTAAAAACGGGTCAGTTTTGTTGTGTAAATGTAAAAAAGAACAGATCATGAAACGTGACAATTTTTGCCACTCACTCAACTCGTGGGGCACCCACTTTTTGAGCTTTTTCACCTTTCCAAGGCGTTTTAGCATCCGTAACACCAGTTTTACTGACGTCTAGCTCTCCCGCGATCTCACGAACTGTTTGGTATGGCTCAGCTTCCACCAATTCCTTCAACACGTAGTCCAGGATTGCTCTAGGTCGTCCGCTATGGGAGTCATCATCGAGACTCTCTCTGGTCCGAAATCTACTAAACCACTGGCTCACAATGGTTTTTTCAATATTATTAGGCCCCACGCTTGATTGATTTGTCGAGCTGTCTCGGCTGCGAATTGTCCCAATTTGAAGTTGAAATAAAATATCGTTAGGAATTGCTCTTTCGACATATTTCAATAAGCCTTTCAAGAACAGAAATATAAAACAACGTTAAAACATTATTTATTTATTTATTTATTTATTTATTTATTTATTATATACGTGGATATCCACGCGATTAAATATAACAACACTCAACAAACTACAATCCAGTGTAAAAGAGAATGGAATTTAAAAAGAACAGGCAACACTAGTACTATTCATGACACAAACAAGCTCTCTAGGTGGATGGCAACTAACAAGCTTCCTGGAGATACCGGTCGACTAATATTTTGTACTGCCTTAGTGAGTTTGGCAACTTGTTTTTCTTGGAGAATCTCAGGAATTCAATGCCGGCTCGACTAGTAAAGAACGAAGACCTTACGTTACTTCTTGCTCTGGGAATCTGGATCATCCACTGCCCTCCCCTTGTGTTGGAAGGGGAATTGAATAAAATTCTTGAAGTGAAAGGCACAGCATACCGTTTAGCAACTTGTACATCATGATTAGATCATACTTTCTTCTGCGACAGGCAAGACTGCGTAAGTTAAAAACTTGATTTCTCGTAACCGCTGATGGTATGGCGGCGTAGTCCAAGCCATAAACTCTTATCCATAGCTTCCTTGTAAAGCTGTTTTGTACAGATTCAAGCCTAGCAATTTCTCGATTGCACTTAGGATTGAATATAGTGGCGCCGTACTCTAATATGGGTCTAACATACGCTTTATATGCTAGCAATAAATGAACAACAGAATTTGTTCGTAGTGCCTTAAATATACTGCATACAACTCTATCAGCCTTCTTTGCTATGACTTCACAGTGATCTTTAAAGGAAAGTTTTGAGTCTAAAATAAATCCAAGATCACGCAAACTATCAGCATTGTTAAGTGCTAACTCACCAATGTGATAGTTGTTCCTATTATGCTGCTGTCCGAGGTGAAGAACCTGTGATTTTGGCCCCGACAGTGGTAAACTCCACTTTTTTGACCAATCGACAATAGCATTTATTGCAGATTGCAGAGCAGTGTGGTCTTCTCCGCTAGTAATGTTCTTATAAATTTTTATATCATCAGCAAACATCTTACACGTAACACCATATTGATTAACCAATGAGGGAATTTCCGCCGTATAAATAGAAAACAGAATTGGGGATAAAACCCCACCCTGAGGAACACCACTGGAAACTGGTAGCGATTTGGAGAATGACTCATTAACTCTAACCTGGAAGGTCCTGTCAGATATGAAATTTTTTATCCACTCAGTTAATCTTGGGTGGACTCCTATTCCTTTAAGCTTGTTGATCAGCTTAGCAGAAGGGACCTTGTCGAACGCTTTCGTAAAATCAAAATAGACAACATCCACATCCACTTTTTGATCAAGCGCATGTGTCCAGTCATTAAGCGTCGACAACATCAACGTTTCAGTGGACCTTCCGGTTCGAAAGCCATGTTGATCATTGGGCATTAAAGAATTTGACTCAAGATGAGTCACAAGAGCAGCTTTGAGTTTCCTTTCGAAAATTCTAGCAAAAACGGAAGTAATACTAATGGGACGGTAATTAGAGACAAGTTGGTGAGGTGTTTTCTTTGGAATAGGTGTAACAAATGCGTGTTTCCAACGACAAGATACTTCTCCTGACATATAACTAGCATTGAATATGTGCTCAAGTGGGTACGCTATTGCAATAGCAACTCTCCGGATAAAGTATGGTGGTACGTGATCTGGGCTAACGGTTATGATGCTGGTAAAGTACATAATGCGGCGTAAATTTCCTCTTTGTAGAACCAAATGGAATTTTCCATACAGAAGGAAGAGCTTGCGGCGCTAGATGACTCAATATCATTGTGCACTCCGAAAAGGACTTTTGTAAAAATTTTGCAAGCATAGAAGCTTTGGATAGGTCAGTTACAGCTGAAATTCCTCCATCATCTTTCAAGGAAGGAAATCGTTCAGTCCGCTTTAGGACAGAATTCAACAATCTGTAAAGAGATGGTTTTTTAGCATTTTCAAGAATTTTCCTTTCGATATACTTGTTGTACCGATTCAATTCTCGGTCGAACTTATTGTTCACAGTTTTGAAACGATCAATATTATCTGTACCATTAATGCGTCATGCACGTTTATTTTTACTTAATAATAGACGAATGAAAAATAGTAACACAAAACGATGAGAACTTTCCAGAAAGCCCAGCATATGGAATTTGATTGAAGTCGCTTGTTTAAAAAGTAACTTGGTTTTTATTTTCAGATGTTCAAACGCGATTTTGTTCAAATTTTCCGGCTTTAGCTGTCGAGGAACTTCTTTTTGGTTCAGCCACTAGGCAACGCGCCGGTCGTTGGCGTTGAGCAAGACAGGCCGACCTATCTCAAAACGACGATTTTCCTGACTTTCGGTCAATTTAGTTTCCTGGTCTTCCCAGTTTGCTTCAAATGGTGAACAACTGTAGTGTGATCGCCGTTGAGGTCCTCCGCAATATCTTGCGTGGTTTTGTTCGGATCAGATTCGACTGACGCCTTCTATGGATCATATATCGGCTGCCATGTGGTTCGTCTTCGAGGTTGGTGTTGCTGGCACGAAACTTTTGGAACCATTTCATACTGTACATTCGTTGACACTTCCCTGGCCCCATACTTCGTTTATATTGTGAGCGGTCTGAGCAAAAGTCCGCCCCAGTTTCAACTCGCAGAAGTAAATTTCACGAAAATCGCGTAGTATCTGAAATAAAAGCCATATTATTTTTTAAATAAGCGACTTGAATTAAATTCCATGCATATGTAGAAAGCGCATATAATGAGCTTTCCAACAATATATAATACCTTATGAAAATCGTCGTTTATTAAAATTTAGCGTTGAAATCAATACGACAGAAACCTGCATTTCTTTTGCAACAATCTAATAATTCTAGGTTGGACAGGAAATTTTTCCACACGCTACGGCAGGGAAGGACTTCATAACTGCCACCGACATACAAACAAAGAAACGTCACCTTCAAGCTACAATCAACAATATCGATCGATATTGACCTCTCGATCAAAACCTTTCACTCGCTATAAGACATGTTTTCTGCATGCCTCCATCATTGATGAAGAAGGTTGTTGCATCATTAACTATGCTAACCAGTTGGTTAGTACATTTTTGATTCTATTCGTGTAAAGAATATAATCTTTCTACAACACTTCTTCATCTAGAAACAGCTTGGCTGTTCGAAAATCAAAAGGGGCCATGCACTGTACTACCGAGGTCGAAAAATAACTAGTATGAAAATTAGTTATTCATACTTCGCTACGGGTTGTTGATCATGATTCTGACATCGGTTTCTAAATTTCCGGTTTCTTATGACAGGCTAATCCTTTCACGACGCGCGTGATTTTCGGGAGACTGCCGCGTATGACAGCGCGTATTTTTCCCGCGCGCCGAATGAATACAGATGTTGGCTTGCTTAACCGGTAAATCAAAAATGCTTTCCGCTTACAAAGAGCTCGATGAACGTAAATAACATTTGTTGCGATGCTTCTGTTCAAAAACGTGTTGGAAATGGCGATAAAGGGTCTCACTGACGATAAATCGCAAAACGCAATAATGCTGGCGTGTGCGGGAGTCGAACCCACGACCACACTTCTGTGAAGCGAGAACACTTCAACTGGGCCGCCGCCGAAGGTGGCCAGGCCGCTAACGGCTATGGTGATTACTAAACACTACGTCCACGCTGCATCAACGCACGCGTCGCACAATCGGCAGGCTTTGGCCAGCTAAAACGTGCTTATGAACTCCATTTGGCAAATTTGATCTACATATTTGTAATCAGCGCTTCGATCTCTTTCATAGGACGTAGGTATCTCTCCGAAGCTCATGGGAAGCTGAGGGCATTTCGCAGTTAGTGGTTCCTCTTTTACTGGTCTCCCTTACTCTTCCAAATTGCCAAGCACGTTGGGCGACGTCTGCGGTACGTCGAACTCCAACCAACTTTGGACGCCTTCGGCACGTCGGCAGAATTCCGACCAACTTTGGAGGACGTCTTCGGCATGTCTTCTGAACCCCACCAACGTTTGATGACGATTTCGACATGTCTGCTGAACCCCGGCCCACGTTGGACGACGTCTTGGTTAAAGGAAAAATCTCACCGTCCTTATTATGTTTGCAGTTTGTTCGAATATTCGATTATTCGTTCGTTCGAATAGCCGAAAATGGGGTTATTCGATTATCGGGAAATTCAAATAACCGAAAAAATGAGGTTCTTCGATTATTCGTTCATTCAAATTTTCGAAAAATGAGGTTATTCGATTAGTCGTTCATTCGAAAGAGCACAAGTATATTACATATGGACCTGAAGGTTGCTGGTGTCCACTCTGATCTAGCGCTGGCTCGGAAAAGATGGAGTCATGACACCGGAATAGCGGACTCCGCTACGAGGCGGGACAAACGCTGAAGAAGAAGAAGAAGAAGAAGAAGAAGACGACGACGACGACGACGACGACGACGAATAGAATATTATATCACCAGCAAGATGTTTTTTAGCTCGGATGCCAAGCAGCTTCCCGGTTTCTCCAGTATACAAATCACCGCACGTTAAATACTCTAACTGGTATATGACGCCTTTTTGCGGCCAGTCTTCTGTCCTTCTATGCGTGCAAGTCACGTAATCCTGCATTATACACATGCGATCATATATATATATATATTTCCCTGCTCGCAATACGTATTGACGCACAGACGCATTGCCTCTCCAAAAAGGAAGGCAGTGAAGGGCAATTGATTTTGTTGCTAAACGCGCTAAACGTGTTGGAAACGTGTGGCGCAGAGCTTCGTGGCACTTCGTACGTATTCAGGTAGGCTATTTTACAGACTAGGACATCTGGCATACTTCCGAGTCGCTCCAGCAATTGTTAGAATCGCTGCGCTTTGCACAGCGACGTCAATCTCAGCAGATGTCGGTCCGCGGAAGGCGGGAGTGGCCGGGTCGGCGATTGACCAGGTGAGGGATCCCGGCGCGATTCCCGCTCCGTTCAAATCGCCTTCTTTCCTCTCTCCTTGTAGAAAGACCTGAGAAACGGGATCGGCTCTAGTGTTGCGTGTAATGACCTTTCAACTATACCCCGTTCGGAATCTTTCCCAGCCCTTGTTCTAATAAGGGAAGGATCTGAAGCGTATGTTTGAACGGGGAAGGCGAGTGGTAAAGGAAAAATTCCACCCTTCAGTTAGTATAAAACTGTGCTTCCTTTTTGCCAAGTCGTTAAACCCAAGGAGTAGGAGGTAGTTGAAGTTAACATGGTCGCGGCGGCGCGGTGCTGTCACGTGCGCTGGGGGATCTCTTGTACGCCCACGATATGACTGTATTTAAGCAATTTGGGGCGCAGTGGATAGGGGGTTGTTTCATGCGAGAAGGTCGGAGGTTCGGGAGGGGGGGGGGGACGGTCAGGAGGTACATCCGCCCCTGCTGGGGGCGTGCGATCTTCCTCTCATCTCCCTTGCACACCCATCCCCAACCCCCTAGGCTTCACCGAAAGTCTTATGGCTGCCTTACGAAACCTTTGACACGCAAAACAAAAGTTTCCGGTCTTCAGAACAGCGTCTGTATCTCCTGATGCAACGCGCCCCAGCAGGGGCGGGTGCAGGGTCAAGCGTGGGATTCGATTTTTGCCAAAAATTTACGACCACTGCGGATTTGGTACGACCCCCTCCCTTGTCTACATCACCGTTTTTCTTATCTGTGTTTTAATTTTCAAATCTTTATGCCATTTTAGTACCCTTTAATAAGTTCCTAATTCCAGGTCCAGCATCAACACAACGGTGATCGTCCACAGAAAAAGACGCGTTATTTATGGATTGTTAGAACTGATTTTTTGTTTGAAAAAAAAGATGATTAACGTTTCGAATATGCTTATTTTGATAATAATATTTTGATTGTTCTACAGTTAGAAATAAAGATCTTTGCCAGTAGTTTTCGAAATAATCAAAACGACTTCAACTTTTCAGATTTTTCGAGGCTCGCATGCATACAACACCTGCACTTCTACCTGAAGGACAAACATCTGCATCAGAAATTGTACTCTATAAAGATTCGAGTGTTAATTGCTAAGGATTTCCCTACAAAAGTTTTTGAGACACTTCGAATCGCCGACGGAAACGCAACTGAGGAGTGGACTTCTCGTGGAAAAAATTCTACTCTCTGAAGAAAAGAACATCAGAGATTGAAACTGTACTGTTCAAAATTTTTGGTCATGGTTATTGCACAGCGAAAAACCCAAGCTTCTTCGCAGCGATCTTAGGCCGAATTGTATTCAAATTTTTCGTTTTTCCTGAAAGAATAAATCTTTTCTACCTGAAACAGGCCTCCTATGCTGTTGAAAATTTCTCACTAGAAGTTTCAATTCATGATCAATGCATAGTGAAAACCATGATTTTCTGAATCGAACAGGTTGGGTCGACCTCTGGTCGATCTGGCTCCGATGTCATTGGAGCGACAAAATTGCACGTTCACAATAATTATCATAAATCGGTAAGTTTTTAAAGTTTGAAAAAACCAATTATTTTTTGAAAACTAGAGGAAATATGCTTTTTGCCACATAAGAAGCAGCCTTCAAGAATAAGGACTTCATGCGGGGCGGGTAAGGTTCATTTTCTGACCAAAGAAATTGAAAAGATTTTGAATAATTAATCATAACTCGCTAAGTTTTTGAACTTTCCAAGAACTTTTTGAAAACTAGAGAAAATGGGCTTTCTTATCGTCTATGAATCTGTCTTGAAAAGGGGGATCTTCATGCGGAGCGGGGGGGGGGGGTCGGTCGATTTTTCGACCAAAAATCGAAACCCCCGCCCCGCATGAAGATCCCTTTTTTGAAAACTGATACATATACGCTAAGAAAGCGCGTTTCCTTTAGTTTTCAAAAAGTTCTTGGCTTTTTTGAATTTCCAAAAATTAACCGAGTTGTAACCATTTTTGTGAAGAAGGTCTCTCAGACTCTGGTCGACTCTGCTCCGACTTCTTCACAAAAATGGTTATAACTCGGTTAGTTTTTGAAAACTCAAAAAAAGTTGAGAATTTTTTGAAAACTAGAGGAAATGCGCTTCCTCACAATGTATAAATCTGTCTTGAAAAAAGGGATCTTCATGCGGAGCGGGGGGTCGATTTTTGGCACGTATTTTCGCAAAAATTGACCAAAAATCGAAACCTCCGCCCCGCATGAAGATCCCTTTTTTGAAAGTTGTTTCTTTAATGGTAAGAAAGCGCATTTGCTCTAGTCTCCAAAAACTTCATGGCTTTCTTGAGTATCCAAAAACTGACCGAGTTATTATCGTTTGTGTGAAGTCCTTCCAATGAAGTCGGAGCAGAGTCGACCAGAGTCTGAGAAAACTTCACAAAAATGGTTACAACTCGGTTTACCTTAGAAGTTCAAAAAAGCCAATAACTTTTTGAAAACTAGAGGAAACGTGCTTTCTTGCCATATATGTACCAGTTTTCAAAAAAGGGATCTTCATGCGGGGCGGGGGGTGGGTTCGATTTTCAGCACGTATTTTTGCAAAAATCGACCAGAAAACCAGCCTCTCCGCCCCGCATGAAGACCCCTTTTTTCAAGCATGATTCATAGACGATAAGAAAGCCCATTTTCTCTAGTTTTCAAAAAGTTCTTGGCTTTCAAAAATTCGAAAAACTTACCGAGTTATGATTAATTATTCAAAATCTTTTCAATTTCTCTGGTCAGAAATTGAACCTTACCCGCCCCGCATGAAGTCCTTATTCTTGAAGGTTGCTTCTTATGTGGCAAAAAGCATATTTCCTCATCTTCATCTTCTTATTCTTATTCTTCAGCGTTTGTCCCGCATCGTCGCGGGGTCCGCTCTTCTGGTGTTACGACGCCACCTTTCCCGATCCTGCGCTTGATCAGGGTGGACACCAGCTACTTTCATGTCCGTGTGTAACGTATCGGACCAACGCTGCTTCGGGCGTTCTCTAGGCCGCTTTCCAGCTACTTCCAACTCAAGGCCTATCTTGCGGACGCTGTCTTCTTTCCCACCAGGGGTGTGCGTTAAATTTTTTTCGGTAAATTTTTAACGACCACTTTTTAACGAAAAAATTTTGCGTTAAAATCGGTAAATCCGGTAAATTCGTTAAATGAAATGTACCTTAGCTGCAATCAGTTTGGCTGTATTTTAGTATGTAAAAAGCCAGATCTTTTTCTTAATTGATTCTTTTTTCGACTCCATCTGCATGACAATTATATACCTCAATGCCTTCATCTTCTAAAAGCAACAGTCTATCATCAACAAAATAAGCGAGAAGAACCATTAAGATCTGAAACCAAACAGCAACAGGGCCTCTAAAATAGGAAATTTCTTACTATGCCTGGGTCCTTTAGCTGGTGGAAAGTCGTCCACCTTCTGGGAAGATCCAAAGTGCATCGTATCACTGCTCAACGTTTTTTGAGCTTTTTTCTCTTTTTCCCCAAATTTTTACAAAACATGAGCTCGCCAAGTAGACTTTTGCAGCCGAACATTTTTCTATACTGCCATAGTTGTTCTGGGAAACTACAGAATGTTTAACGACCACAGCGAATCCCTTGGTACAGTCCGTATTTGTAGGATATCTATGAAGTGTTGTTATCTTTCCTAATTCTTCCAAGTAGGTTCGCCACTCCTGCCACTCATTTACGATTTCTCAGCAATTGACCAATCAGATCTTCTTCTTGAAGGACCTGGTTCCAATCTGTCCTGCACATTTGCGTGAGGTTCGAATGTGCTTTGAGCTTTCGATTTCTTCCCATTTTTGTAGAGCACATTTTGGATTGATGAACTGTTTTATAGTAAATTCGTAAATTAGACGAAAAAAATCCATAGACATAAACAAAATACTTGTTAAAGCCGGACCTGCACCTTCAAAGATATACCATTTCCGTAAATCTTTAAAAAAAATCTTCATGCAATGGACTGCATGTCAAGTACCAGTTTTTATATTAACCTGTCTAATAAATGACAGAAATCGTTCATCGACTTCATATCTTTTTTTATGTTATTCTAGTACTTTTAGCCACATATTTCACTGTTTCTCGTGCATACTGGCTGTGCTTCGTCCAAAAAAAAACTGCAAAGGAAGTCCTTGAAGAGGACGAAATAGTTAAGAAAAATCGTTAACATGCTGGGCATAAAATTCAGTAAAAGCGAAGCAAAGACAATACCCGTAGCCGCGCTCTATCAATTAGGCGAGGCTCAAAATTGCCCTAATGTAGTTCTACAGTCACCGGCTGATGGTGCACGAAAAATTCCTCCAACTTTCCGGAAAACTTGCAGAGAAGAGGGAACGAACCCATCTCTTCCCTTGTTTCGTTTCTTGTGCCTGTTTTTTTCTCGCATAGTTTGTGTTTCGTAGAGTTTTCTTCGGGTTTTTTATGCCTTTTCAACCCCACCTATGAAACAAATATCACAAAAAACTGTGGAAAACTGAATGGTTGGTAATTATAAAAAACTAATATGTGGCAATCAAACGCAAGAAACAGACCAGGAAGTCGAAAAGCACGGAACGACAGCGTAGAAAAGTGGGGTCGCACGCAGATAAATTGGTCAAGGAGCAAGGAAAATGCCAACAATTCTTAAAACTCGAGGCCAATATCGATTACCTACCCTGATTCGAGTAAGCAGAAGGTTTCCTCGGAATACTGCAAAAGCTCATTCAAAGAGGTCCAAAATGCATTCACATGGAGAGGAAGCAAACTTCTAAATTTGGTCATAAAATGTCGTTAATGCAGTTTAACGGAATTTTTCGTCGTTAAATTTCGTTAAAAACTTTTAACGAAAAATGCCGGTAAATCCGGTAAATCGGTAAATCGTTAATCGTTAAACGCACACCCCTGTTTCCCACGCAGAACGTGGCCGAACCATCGCAAGCGAGCTTCGCGCATCTTGTCAGCTATCGGCGCGACACCGAACTTCTGCCGAATGACATCGTTTAGGATGCGGTCCATGAGGGTGACTCCAGCCGTCCAGCGCAGCATCTTCGTCTCCATGACGCTGAGGCGTGTTTCAACTTCCTTAGTGGCAGGCCAACACTCAGCGCCGTACATCGCTACCGGCCGGACGACGGCTCTGTAGATCTTCGACTTTAGGTGCTCTGGTATCTTCCTATCGCAGATCACGGCAGTCAGCGAACGCCACTTGGACCAAGCTGCACTCACGCGTGAGTTCACTTCAACCATCAGACCGCCGTCAGACGCTATTGCTGATCTCAGGTATTTAAACACCGAAGTGCGTGCAAGTTCAGTACCGTTAATCTTAATGGAGCCGGACTCGTTCACGTCAGTCGTTAGGTACTCGGTCTTCTTGACGTTTCAATTTGAGTCCGAACCTCACCAGACGGTCGCACCAAGCTTGCACCTGCCGCTCGAGATCGTATTTCTCTTCGCAAGCGAGCATCACGTCATCAGCATAAAGCAGCGTCCATGGAACAGGCTGCTGAAGATCTCGCGTAGTGGCATCCATGACGACAACAAAGAGGAGTGGAGAAAGCGCAGAACCCTGGTGCACCCCAACAGAGATGGGAAACTCCATTGAGGTTCCAGCTGCAGCTTGCACTCTACTCTTTGGACAAGAATAGAGCATCCGCACCCACTCTATAAGTTTCTCAGGTACGTTGTGTTGTCGCAAGGCGTACCATATAACCTCACGCGGTACGCGGTCGAAAGCCTTCTCCAAGTCGGGAAAGGCTATATGCACCGGCTTCTGTCTCTCGCGATGCTTCTCCACCAGGAGGCGGGCGGCGTGTATAGCATCAATGGTTCCGCAACCAGACACAAAGCCGCACTGGTTGTCGGAGAGCTTGACGATTTCACGGATTCGACTATCGAGGATTCGCTCGAGGATCTTCATGCTGTGCGAAAGCAAGCGAATCGGACGGTAACTGAAGCAGTCCGCAGGACTGCCCTTCTTCTTCCATATCGGAATCGTCGTACTGTTGTGCCAACACTCCGGTACTTTCTTCTCCTTTACTACCTGGTTGAAGAACTCAGCCAACCACTCAGCAGGATACCTGAGCTTCGACTTCCAAACCTCGGCTGCCAGATCATCCGGCCCTGTTGCCTTACCGGGCTTCATCTTCTTCAGAGCCGCTTCTGTTTCCTCCACGGTGATCTTGTGAACGGGACCGTGAACAGAAGCTACAGAAGGGATGGCCGGATGAGGAAATTCCATAGTGGAAATTTCCTCAAAGTAATCACGCCATCGCTTCAGCGCCTTTTTGCTGTCTGTCAGAAGATGGCCGCTCTCATAATTGATGTCAACGAACTTTTCAATATCCTCGGTTTGGCGATGGCGGGTCTTAGCAAGTCGGTACAAATACCGCTCACCATCGCGCGATTCGAGCTTTCGGTAGACATCACCATAACGAGTGGCTTTCGCAACAACCACGGCTTTCTTTGCAGCCTTTTTCGCCTTCTGATACTCCTGCCAGTTGTCGGCTGTTGTCGCCGAGAAACACATGATACAGCGACTTCTTCTCTCGAACCTTCGCTTTCACATCGTCTGTCCACAGCCATGCCTGCTTGTCGACTTTGCGTCGTCCAGGCTTCGTAGTGCCGAGTTCCGACCTTGCAGCTTGGCTATCGCGTCGATTCCTTTCTTCCAAGTTTCATCGACAGTCGTAACTGCCGGTAACCGCACGCGAAAAATCACTGCTGCTTCCTTCTCTTTCATTCGCCACCACTTGATTCTTGCAGCACCGCATCGCTCGACCTGCTTCAGCCTCGGAGAGGCGATCTTCAAAGTACAGATCAGCGGTCGATGCTGTAAGACCACCGTCTCATACGGCACGACCTTCGCGTCTGTGACAAGGCTCCGGTCGTGATCCTTCACAAGCACAAAGTCTATCTGAGACTTGGAGCTCCCACTATAATATGAGATGAGGTGGGAGTCGCGTTTTCGGAAGACGGTGTTCATAATGGTGAGGCTATGCGATTCCGCGTACTCAAGAATACGCCCACCATCGGGGTTGCGAGACCCGTATCCGAAACCACCATGACAGCTGTACCCGTCCTTCGCAGCACCTACGAGCCCATTAAGGTCACCAGCGACTATGATGACATCTTTCGGCGGTACCTCTGCTGTCTTCTCATCAAGCAGGTTCCAAAACTCATCCTTGGCTTGATCGGAGCAGCCAGTATGCGGAGCATACGCAGAGAAGAAGTGATAGAGTCGCTCCTTAGCGGCGACAACGATCTTCATCAATCGATCGTCAATGCGCTCGACGCTTACAATCGAGTCACGAAATCGTTCGGAGACGATTATTCCGACACCGCTGGTGGTCCTGGGACTTCCACATAGAACGGCCTTGAAACCACTTCCTATGTCCCTTGACTTGCGGCTGGACCACCTAGTCTCCTGCACCGCACAGAGACCAACTCCTCTACGCTCCAGTGCTTCAACCAACTCGCACGAGCGGCCCGTCAACGTACCCACATTCAGCGTAGCCACGCGGGTCCTGCTTACGTGACGGGACTTTCGGACTAGCTCAGTTGCCCCCCGATGCCGTCCTCGCACCGGGGACCCTCGCATATTTTCCTCACTCGCCGGGCTTTGCGAGTGCGCGTCTGCTCCCGCGGACGCCGTAGCACTTTCTCGAGAAACTTGAGCTGTCATACACCATGTGATGTGACATGGGTCTTCGTAGGCCGGCCTGTCACAAGGGTCTGTCGCCTGCATTCGAATGTCCGTGATTAGCTTAGCTCGCAGAGCGAGCAGTTTCCAGTGGCACCACGTGGAGGAACGGACATCGCCACCAAAAGCATATTTTCTCTAGTCTTCAAAAAATACATGGCTTTTCCAAACTTTAAAAAACTTACCGATTTATGATAATTATTGTGAACGTGCAATTTTGTCGCTCCAATGACTCGGAGCCAGATCGACCAGAGGTCGATCCAACCTGTTCGATTCAGAAAATCATGGCTTTTTAACTGTGCGTTGAGTTGATACCTTTAGTGAGAAACTTTCAACTGCATAGGAGGTCAGTTTCAGGTAGAAAAGAATTTTTCTGGAAAAAAGAAAATTTTTGAATACAATTCCCTCTAATCATCGAAGATTGCTACAACGAAGCCTGTTCTTTTTACTGTACAATAGTCACGACCTAAGGTACAGTTTCGCTCTCTGATGCTTTTTTCTTCAGAAGGTAGAATTTTTTCCACGAGGAGTCCATCCATACTTCAGTTGCGATCGAGGAAAGAACGCAGTAGCCGTACGTAAACTGCCAGATTTCGGAGATTTTCTGGTGCCTCTGAAAAGTTCACAAAGCCTTAGTAAATGTGGATTCTATGCTTTAGAAAGCAGGTTCTAGAAAACATGAAACAGCTTCCGTGTGATTTGGGGGTCGACAACTTTCAAATGTTGCAAAATCGGTACGCCTGATCATATAGAAGAGCATTTCAGAAAAGCAAAGTTTTATCACTGTGGGTCAAACGGGCTTAAAATTTTATAGGGAACGATTTTGCTTTCTGATACTGTTCCCTGCAAAAGAGAGAAAGTTATTTTCGTGGCAAGTCCATCCTTCGTTCCCATTCCATCATCGATTGGAAGAGCACTTCAAAATTCTTGTAGCGAATTCACTTAGGTCGTCCTCTGTAATTAGCACTAGAAATTTTATAGAGTGCAATTCTGGAAGTTGATGTCGCTCCTTCAGGTTGAAAACTGCCGTGTCCATGGCATCCTGGAATAACCTGTACAAATTGAAAACCTCTCATTGACTAAGCATGCGGACAGAAAATCTTTATTTTTCACTGTACAACAATCAGCATTAAAAAAGTTTAATATACAGATCTATTTCTTAACTTCAGGAAACAAAAATGCTTCTAAGTCACCCCACTATCGTAGCCACATCTAAAAAAAGCTTATTAGTAGGCGTGAACATCACCTAAACACCTGAAATTGGAGAGAATCCTCTGTCAGGAGCCGAGAGAGTACGACCCCCTCCAGACGGCGCTACAGTACGACCCCCCCCCCCCCTTCGATTCCCAACCTTACGCTTGACCCTGGACGGGTGTACCTCCTGTCGCGCTGCCGATGTGACGTCGCTCAACATGTCTTCCTCGCACAGGTAGCTGTACTCTTATTCTCGTCTCTTTGATGGGCTTCTTAAATTACATGGCGATTCAAGCTACTATACCCTGAGGAAAGAGATTGAGATATCAGGCATATACCTTCAGCAACTGGCCAGATTCAGCCAACCAACATGGGCTTCTTCAGTTACATGATGTCATAGCGATTGGACTTGCACCAGGAACTGCTGCAACTTCTTGTAGCGGAACAGCTGAGTTGGAGCATAATAGCGTTGTGCTCTACTAGAGGTAAGAAACGGCACGCAAGCGAAGCGCCCATGGCTTCTAGAGACGCCGGAGTGGGCCTGTTCCACAAGGATCCTCTGCTAAAATCCACCAACGATAGGTAAGTTGGCTCATTGTTCACCGAGGCGTCGTAGGCTGGATTTTCTGTTGACTAGAATATTGAGAAGGGTGGCTGAAGTAGGTTCCGAGGTTGGGCGAGGTGAGCAAGTGTGCCTTCAAGACCACTCCGGTGTTCCTGATTAGAATGCAACACACGACCAGGTCTTATCGCCCGATCTTCGTCGAGCGCCAAATTAACGCGCTGCGCTCTCGAACGATGGCCGCACAGTTATTCAGCAGATTGTTCGTTCTTGAGGCCGCCTCTCATCTGTCTCTCCAGCTCAGTGAATCTGTTTCGCCGTCTTTCAACTTCATTACTTCAACTCTGGTCACGAGTTATTCTCCAGCTTTTCATAAGTAGTACTGGCTGTTGGACACATTTCATGAAGTAGCAATGACGTGTACAGACATACCCCTTGCAAACGCAGTTCGCTTCAGTTAACCAAGTGTATCAAAAGCACAACAAACACATTCACGAGGCCTTCTTCTCGTCACCAGCGCTTGGGAATATCCAATGCAGGAGTCGAGGCTGTCATGAGAAATGAAGTTTTTAGGGAAACGATGCACTCAACGGGAGTGCGAAATTCATTTCTCCCCGACAATCGAATGCGAGGAATAAGAGCTGCATCTTTCTCGTTTAATCGCCACCACTTAATACTTACTGGACAGCATCACTCGACCTGCCTCAGCTTCGCACGGAGGGCACGAGACTTCGAGACCGATCGTTGTAGGACCAGAATTTGTCCGTGTTTTTAATGCGTACATTTAACGGCCCTGATAGAGAGCCATCGGGCTCCCTTGTTAAGAATGACCTCGGACCGCCTGTCGCAGGACCACGTGGCGCGTCCGTTTGCTGTGCCGGGTCGACGCGCTGCTTGCGCGTGGGAGCGGCGTGTTCATGTACAGGGTGCCTGGATGTGTTTGCGACTGTGCGGAATGTAACTGTGTCGCCCTGGCCAAAAGCTTGCACTCGGTAGACTGGGAGTACATATAAGGCGATTCGAGGCCGCCCCGTTCCTTCGATCAGTCTGGCTGGCTGCCCTGAGTGCTTCGCCCGCACGATAGAGCCTGACTAGCTACCCGTGTGTACTCCAGTCAAACACAGCAGCACTAAAGCGCCTCATTCCCCTGACCCCGAAAAGCCCCCTCACTTCTGCAGCGATGGGAAGGAGAATACGAAGAGCCTGCTAATATCTCAGGGCCTAACCAAGCTGCACAAAATTGAGGAGGACTAAGATGACGATCTGTACTTAAAACGCCAGCACGCTCGCATCGAAAGCATCCGTCGACGACCTGGTGATGCAAGCCAGGAAATTCAAGTAGGACGTCATCGGACTGACCGGGACGAGAAGACACCAACCCCTACACGCCGCCTACGACTCTGGAGAAAAACTACTCCTCGGAGCTTTCAAGAGCGTCGAAGAAGTCGTGAAGATGACAAAGAACGTCCGACTCCGTGCCTACCTATTCGAGTCCACTGTTCTTCCTGCCCTACATACGCTTCAGAAAGTGGGCCATACTAAAGCAGAATGAACACTCGATCAGTGTCGCACGATGTGGAATCAAGAGGACGATGCTCGGAGTGACACGTGGAATCGAGAGGACGATGCTCGGAGTGATACACTCAGGCAAGTAAGAGAAGTTCTCTGGTGTTCAAAGCTTAGTCGACGTTCGAACATTTGAGACGTTGTTGCATTGACCAATTTATCAAAAATTTAGTTGGCTGGTCACGTAATGCCATTTGCAGACACCCGCTGGACGAGAGCAGCCACTGACTGGATTCTGCGGAGTGTCAAGAGAACACCAGGAGCCCACCAATGTGTTGGTCGGACTTCTTCGTGAAATCCCTGAGCCCCTAGCAGAGTAGTGGGGTGACGGCACAGTGTTTGCTTCCTACTCAATTACAGAAATTACGTGCCTTTTTACGTTGTCATCCCAGGTCGTCGTAGTACATATGTGAGTCATGTCTAATCGGAGTATGGGCCCCTTGTAGTCCTTTATCCTATCGTATCCATATCCTACTATATATAATAGAGGAGGGTTTTTTCGTCTGGTCGTAAGTCTGGAGAACTTCGTAAACGTTGCGGGCTCGATGGTTTAATCACCCGAGTTTGAGGCACGATCTCGACTTCTCTCTCCGGAAGGAAGCGCCGGGAGGTGAGGAGTCGTCGCTGCTGAGAAGGACACTTGAGACACTGCGAAAGAGATCTGCGCAGCGGCTCTGTCCGCGCAGGCGTTGGGTGGCTACTGCCTCGAAATGGCCTCCTTGAAGGCTCCTGTCCTCGCTACCGTTCAATTAGGGGACCTACAGCATCCTGCGGTGGTGCTGCAATTGTGCCACATGTACGGCTCTGCCGCCTGTGTGCTCTGGTCGAGGTCACAGCGCATTCCTGTTGCTGCTACCTCCGTTGTGTTCAGGCATAACCTTTTGATGTTCACCAGCTTCCGCCTTCACTTTTCTGGGAACAGCTCCTGCTGTGTTCATCCATACTGCCGCTGTTCATTAGTGTCTATACTACCGTCTGGCTACGCCGGGCCATCTGCCGTGTGAGTTTTCATTTTGTTTGTTTCTTTTCTAGATCCTTTTCAGTTGATGTCAGTGTCGCCGTGGTAGGAAGGCACATGTATGCCTTCCTACCACGGCGGGCATACATGTGCCTTCCTTCCTAAGCCTATTCACAGCAGAAGTGGCGTAACTCAGTTCACCATATGGCTAGAACGCACCAGTGCTGATTAAAATTTTGAATTTCGTACAACACAATACGTCGTATCGGGCTATTCTACATAGTGAACCTCCCGCCCGAGCCTTTTTGCGCCCAAGTCAGTAGTCGTAGTACTTATATCCACACTCGTGTGCTCGTCACCAAGGCTGACAACCACTTAACACGATGAGTCCACCCCCCCCCCTCCCCGCAGCCGTTTTGCGCCTGATTCTGTAGGCTTTAAGTAAGATTCTCCCATTCGAAGTTCGTTGGGTCGAATACATAAATTTCTCCCCCCCCCCCCTCCCCACCCCCAACCATGCTTCCTACTTATCGCTTGGACACTCTTCCAAGACGCTGCGATTTTTATTTGATTGACAGCAGAAGTCAAATAACAAGTACAACAGTGAGGAACAGACATATCCCCGAAGATCTACAGAGCAGTCTTCCGACCTGTAGCTATTTACGGAGCTGAGTGCTGGCCCGTTACCAAAGAAATTGAAAGGCGCCTCAGCGTAATGGAAACGAAGATGCTGCGGTGAACGGCCGGAGATACACGTTTGGATCGAGTACGCAACGACTACAAGCGGCAGAGGTTCGGTGTCACCCCGATATTTGAGAAGATGCGCGAAGCTCGTCTGCAATGGTACGGACACGTCCTTCGCGCAAAAGGTGACACCCTCCGAAAGACTGGTCTTAACCTGGATGTGTCCGGTAGGCGGCCACGAGTGCGACCAAAACAGCGGTGGTTTGATACGCTGCATCAGGACTTGAAAGGTGGCTAGGTTGCACCCTGATCAGGCATTTGGTCGGGAAAAGTGGCGCCAACATTCCAGGAAAGCGGACCCCGCAACTAAGCGGGACAAACGCTGAAGAAGAAGAAGAAGAAGAAGAAGAAGGAAAAGATATATTGCCACTTTGGTGGTTCATGTAAATGCCGTTTACACTATGCGTGCGTAACTGTGTGCGTGCGTGTTTCCGTCACAACTGGAGTGGTGGCACTGCGTATTGGAAACGATTGTTGAACATCGACATCGTGCATGGCGAGCCGAAGACGTGCCAAACACGTCGGCAACCGTGCATGGCGAGCCGTAGACGCGCCGAACACGTCGGCAACCGTGCATGGCGGGCCGTAGAAGTGCTGAACATGTCGGCAACCGTTAATGGCGAGCCGTAGACGTGCCGAACACGTCGGCAACCGTGCCTGGGTGTTTAGATGATCATCGACGGGAGACGTTCACAGCAGGGGAGGCAATCTATATCGATCGATATTATCGATTTTTTGTGGATGGCGTTCAAGCGGCACGAAACTTCCTGAGGGTAATCGAGGTCGCTGAACACGAATCTAAAGTTCGTTTTTAAACTATCGATTGCCATCAATCGATATTGATCAAATAATCGTTTTTTGTGGATGTCGTTCATTTTTCCCTTTTCTTCAAACTTGCCGTAGTCGACGCAGTTATGATGACCTTTCTTAGGAAACCGTGACATAGGCGGCAGCTACATTTGATGATGAGAAGTTATTACCACGGCGAAGCCGTCAAGAAGCCATCTGTGTGGCGAGAGGCCGCACGGACGGCTGGCCAATCAACTAAAAGCTGCGGTGAAGTTTTGGAGTGCATGGCGCTATCTCATCTTTTATCGTGTTATATGTTTGCTTCTTAGTTGTGGACTGTAAGCAAGGTTCTCACTTTCGAGGTTCGTTGTGTTGAGCGCACCAGTTTCTCCGGACCACCCATGCTTCCCACTTATCGCTTGGACACTTCCAAGACGCTGCGATTTTTATTCGATTGATAGCAGAAGTTAAACAGCAAATACAACAGTAAGGAGCAGACATTTCCCCACTGTGGTGGCTCATGTAAGTGCCATTTCCACTATCAATCAAATAAAAGCTGCAGTGAACTTTTGGAATGCTTAACGCGATCTCACCTCTTAATGCGCTATATGCTTTCTTCTTAGCTCGGTGTGAAAAGTTCTGTTGAATTGATGCTTATCACTCTGATAGCAGAACGTAGCAGCGTGCAAGTCAATCAGTATTTAATGGAACTATACATTACCAGCTTCGGTCGCCGGATCCGCCCGGCGTGGAGGTGGGACAAGAACTTGATGACCGCTGTTGACGAACCACCACAGACCACGAATCATGCCTTCTTCCTTTGTATATGGTGGGATTTTCTGTCTCTGATTTTCCTACTTAAAATGGAGAGATACTCAATGCCGCGATAATACTTAAAGGTCGATAATATCGATGAAATAGTTTGAAAAACGGTTTCGCCCCTACTTTCCGGGATTCGTAGTTCATCGCGGCAGCAGTGAATGACGGCCTAATGAGCTCAGGCGCCCGGCATGTTGACCGAGGCGATGACTCAGAACGACTGTATGGTCCAGCAACGATGTCCCGGAATTACACTGTGAGACCACGGTGGACAACTCGGACGGGTTTTAAAGGTTGTAAGTTTGTCAATCTCTGCTGAACTCATACCACTTTCACGTCCAATTGGACACTTTTCAAAGCAAATGCAACACTTTTTAAATCAAATTGGACACTTTTCAAATCAAATAGTACACTTTTCACGTCATATTGGACACTTTTCATGTCAGATTGGACACTCTCCTAAGCTGGCCTATGAACTTTGAAATCATATCGAACGTCTTCCGAATTGAGGCGAGCTTCTTACAGGTTTAACTAAAGACTCTACAAGATGGTTAGAATAATTTTTTGTTCAAGGAAAATGTAGAATAACTTTTTTGAAATTTTTTTACATCAGCTGCCGAATGAGTGAAATAATTCTATAATATTTTTATTATTTGAGAAAAATAAAAAAAATTAAAAATTGTGTTAAGGTGCAGCAAGGCAGCAATCATTTTGTGCATTAAAAGACTGGGTCGCGCCACTCAAAAAGTTCAACACAACGTTTATTTGGTTGATAGTGTAAATACTGCTTACATGCAGCAAGAAAGTTGAGATATGTGTGTTTATTACAATTGTTTGTATTGCACCGCCCGCAGATGTGAAACTGCATGCAAACAGAAATTTTGCTATCAATCGAATGAGAATCCAAGAGGGGTATGGCGCGATCTCTGTTTTGGCAATATAAAATGGCCGCCTTCCTGCTCTTCAAAGCAAGCTTCAAATCATTGTTTTTCCTCAAAAAATAAAATTTTTATAAAATTCCAAACTATATGTTCTCTTACTGGGAAGTACATTAAAACTTCAAAGAAAGTCATACTAAAATTTTCCTTGAATAAAAAAAATATTCTAACATTTTTGGAGAGTTTATAGTTTAATGTAGAATAAGCTCATTTCGATTTGGAAGAATTCGCTTTAATTTGAAAAGTCTTAATTATCTTTAGACCGTGTCCAATTTGACGTGAAAAGTGAACAACTTGACGTGAATAGTGTCTAATACATTCGATCGATCTCTTGTGCGCCCGCGATGACACTCCCGCTGACCGTGGTGCGGTGGGTAGCGCGTCGATTGACGCGAGAGGGTCGGGGTTCGGTTATTCTGCGTTCTGGCATACTTGGATTTCAGCTGACTCCTTGAGATTTAGGTGTACGCCACTTTGATGCATTTTTTGCGCGCTTCTCCACCCGTTTGCACTTCGCCGCTCGAAGAGCGCAGAAGCTACTCAGACACTCGTTGCGTCCCAGCCGCGTCCCATTACCGTCTCGTGAATTTCCTACACCGCGGAAGGGACGCTAGTCAGACGCGGACGGGACGCTAGTCGCCCACGGATGGGACGCTAGTCGGACGCGGCTGAGACGCAAAATGCGGCTCCGGGATTCACCGTCAGAGCGACAAGACGTGGGTACCAGCAGCGGTGAGTGTGATTGAACAGTTTAGTAGTACTTTCTTATAATGTTCTCTAGTGCTATACTATTAATACTGTTAACACTATTAAACAAGAATATAGTATATATCAAATACATATATCAAAGCATATACATATTACAAACATACATTAAAACATTTTAAACAACAATAACATTATTCTCCAAGTTCTCTCTTCGTAAAACTTCAGCATTTTCTTAGTGTGTACTGCTACTAATACTAGTATTGCTTCTAATACTGCTGTGCCAAACGAGGTTGTAGGGTAGACTAATTTATCGAGCGGCCTGATGTTCCGACCTGTTTGCCGTCTTCAGAGGCCTAAAAGTGGTTCGACTTTAGATTTGTCAGTATAATCAGTGCGGAATGACACTGTATGTCTCAGGAACCACTCGGCAACTAACGTCAGTGATAGCGACGTCGCTCCGCTTCATCGGTGGATCAGCGGCTGAGTTTACTTTTCATGCAGGGTTTTTTCGCTTTGGCACCTAGGACGATATCGGAAAGATTGATGACGAGGCGTTTGGTCGGGTAAGTGACAAATCTAAAGTCTTGAACCACTTTTCGGCCTCTGAAGACGGCAAACAGATCGGGACATCAGGCCGCTCGATAAATTGGTCCACCTTACAACCTCGTTTGGCACAGCGGTATTGGCACACTAAGAAAATGACGAAGTTTTACGAAGAGAGAACTTGGAAAATAATGTTAATGTTGCTTAAAATGTTTTAGTGTGTGTTTGTGATATGTATGTGCTTTAATATATTTAATATATAATATATTCTTGTTTAATAGTGCTAACAGTATTAATAGTATAGCACTAGAGAACAATATAAGAAAGTACTACTAAACTGTTGTCGTTCAATCATACTCACTGCAGCTGGTACCGACGTCTTGTCGCTCTAACGGTGAATCCCGGAGCCGCCGACAAAAATGGTAACTCCCGGCTGAATGGATCACTTGCCTTAGTAATAATATCCTGACAATTCATGCGTTTTACACCGGGGACATCTGAGGTTACCGTATAATACACGAGGAGTCATACATTTTTCGCAAAACCCATACATGACCGCGTATGACTTCTGGCTGGTAGTACGAACATGCAATTTTTCGCCGCGCGCGCGACGAGCCGCCACTGACGCATTTCTACTGGGTGGGCTGTTATGGGGGAGATGGAGCTCTAACAAACTTCCGAGTTATGCTACATTTTATGCAGATATGTGGCTTTTAGAAATGAAGCTTCTCGTCATAAAGGGAGATTAAGTCTTTTAACAGTGGAAGCCATTGTTTATTTCTCTGATTAGGTCATCCAATTCCCTCTCGAAATATCCATTCTCTCTGATTAAGTGATCCGAAGAACCGTCAAACAGCTGAGCAGAGGTAGCAAAAGAAAATTACGCAGTCATGAGAGCATTAGACTTCGAGACTGTAGCAGCACACACTATGCAGATATCGCGTTTGCCGCAGCAGTCGCCGCGGCTGCCGCGCGCTACCGTATGTTCAGCTTCCCATGATTTGTGCATGCAACCTCTGCTGTGGTCACGCCGTCAGTTAACCATACCTTTAGCGGTTTCAGGTGTCTGACTTATCGACTTTACCAGACGTTCAGCTGCATAGCGGCCGCCAAACGTCTGGTTGGGGCTTCGCCCCAAAACCCCGAGATTAGAACAAATCCCAATCTCCCTCCATTCTCCTTTAGGCCTTCTTACTTTTATTAAGTGAAAAAAACCGGTTTTACTATTTAGATCAGTGCAGCGGGATATGGTAGGGCAGAATCTTCACTGCTGCTATGGACCCCATCCACCCTCTATCGCTTGTACCCGATTTATTTTCCGATGTGCCCGTTCTATACGTGGCGAGAAACAGATCATGAGAGTCCCAGTCCGTAGTACTTAATCTGCAGAAACATAATTAAAACTAATCGGTATTGCTCGACAGGTTCCTTATTCCCCCTCACTCTCTCTAGTGGTCCTCCTTACTCGGAATCCCTATGCAGGTTGGACGTCTTCAGCTCGTCTTCTGAATCCCTAAGCTCCGCACTTCGTCCCACTCATACCCTGACGCGCTGTCCGCTGAATATATCGTAAACTTGGGAGATCCGCCGGCAAGGTTATAAGTTCCCCAGCAATCGCCATGATTAACCTGAAAGAAAAACCGGCTGGCATACTCAACACTGTCGTAAGCATCTCTTAGTATCAGTCCCCCCCCCCCCCCCTCCCCGCGACTGAGGTGACCCACAGATCAAGCGAATTAGTAAGATAAGGCGTTGGCCTTTCGTTTTCATTTTCGAATTTTTCGGTGATAACCGGCTTGGGGGTAACCTTGTACAGAGTGGTTATCCACCTTGATAGGAACACACATGTTCGCCAAATTACGTCGGAAATGGCCTACCTCAGGTCAGTACACCCCTGGGATAGAACACACCAGTGCTGTGTAAAATTTTTAATTTCGTGAAATACAGAACGTTGTTTAGGCCTGCCGTACAGACTGACCCCCTCCCGAGCCGCTCATCTCCGGAAAATTAGAAAATGGAAAACCAAAAATGGCAAACCCTCCAAAAATCGATAAGTCGAACACCCAAAACCGCTAAAGGTGGGCTCAATCCACAAGAAGCGATAGCGGACGCAGATGCAGACAGGCGCGGTTGCGACGATAACCCTCGAAAACTTCTCTTGTGGGACGCGGATGGGACCATGGTACGCAACGCCGCTAATAGGTACGCGGATGGGACGCAACGGCTGTTATGGGACGCGGCTGACCAGGATACTATCTCAACGGTAGGTCGGAACGGCGCAAGTGTTGTATATGGGCAGAACCGCCTCTCTCTGGGTAGTAACAAACTGCAGGTATCTCGACCCCAATACAACTCTGCGCAGAGTTAGGGGCGACGGAAGTCGCCTGTTGGCGCTCTGTTGATTCACGTGCCCCACAGCTGACGGACGCGCGCGGGATGAAGGCTGGTATCGCATACTAGCGCAGTGCACAGGTGGCGTAGTAGGGAAGAGCTCGGGCTCGTGAACGTGGGGTCAGGGGTTTGGATTCCGCGGACTGCGTTTGTTTTGTTTTTATCACGCATACCGTTAACAAGAATGGTCCAGGCAGGGTTACCGATTTCGCTGAAACTTCGTCTAGGGGGGTTATTTGCAGTGCTGATCACGAATCTGATATCCGTTCTTCACGATTCCGTCGGAGGCTACCTATACCGTTAACAAGGGTGGTCCAGGCAGGGTTACCGATTTCGCTGAAACTTCGTTTAGGGGGTTATTTGGAGTGCTGATCACGAATCTGATATCCGTTCTTCATGATTCGGCTGGATAATATAAGTACAGGAAGGCACAGGATTACATTCCTAAAGTTTCTGCCGGTGGCGGCAGGTAGAGAAAGAATAGTTAAGAACGGATGTCAGATTCGTGATCGGCACCCCAAATGACCCCTCAGACGAAGTTTCAGCAAAAAAAAATTTTTTTTTGACTGAAGTCTTGTTGGTGGAGTCGGAACTTTTAACTAGTGCCACAAAATATCTATCGTTACATAACTACAGCTTCACACAAAATAGGCTTAAAATAAGTGACACACAGAAGTGAACATTCTAGCTAATCTGTAGTTTGAAGCATATGTTATATGTAAACATCCTCTATAACACACTATAGTATCCCTAGGTGGATTACCTATATGATAAACATGGTTTTTGCAAAAGTGCAAAACAAACGCAGTTCGCGGTATCCAAACCCCCGACTCCTCACTCACAAACCCGAGCGCTTCCCTACGTCGCCCCTAACTCTGCGCAGAGTTGTATTGGGGTCGAGATACCTGCAGTTTGTTACTTCCCAGGAGGAGGCGGTTCTGCCCATATACAACACTTGCGCCGTTCCGACCTACCGTTGAGATAGCATCCTGGTGAGACGCAACGAATGTCTGAGTAGCCGCGGACTCCTCCTGAACGACAAAAGCAGTTTTCACACGGACAACTTGGATGGCACACACCCTGGAGTCCCTTCCCTAGCCTCGTTCTGCGCTCGAAGAACCTAGCCGCGGATTCCCCTTGAAAGACGAAAGCAGTTTCCACAAGGACAGCCTGGATGGCACACCCTGGATCCCCTTCCCTAGCCTGGTTCTGCTCTAGCTCAGTTCGCCACCGCAGAACCCAGCTGCGGACTCGCGCGTACCGCCAGCCCCGTTGCTGGCAATACGCGCTCCAGCCACACTAGAGCGCTCCAATTACACGGACCCCCGCTGCAAATCGTTGCCGGAGTACTGGTCAGCTTGGCATGGTGCCGAGGCGGCGCGCGGTTTTTCGTCGTGTCCTCTCGCGCGCCCCTCGCCTCCATGTTCGCCACACCCTGGCGCAGAAAGGCCGGACTCTGCCTCGCGCTTACTCTGCTCATCTGACTCTCGCCGCTCGCGCGTGGCGGAATTTTTTGGGGACCAGTCCTCACGTAATCACTAACCGACGGGTAAGGGGGGGGGGGCGGGGATACCCACGATGAAGCCTGCGTCTCTGAGTCTTGCCTTATCTCTATCTCACACCCCGCATACCGTTTAATAGTTGGTGGATCCGGCCCCTGTTCATCCTCGGCGATGGGAGCGACAGGGCGAATCATACGTATCGATTACCGAGCGATAGCCCGAAAAATTCGATACGTATGCTTTGCCCTGTCGCTCCCATCCCTGCGGTCGCGGATGGAAGTTGAAACGGTGCCTTATAATGAGACGCTTATTTTCATTCGCTCACTTTTTAGTCACGCTTCGGTAGCCGTTACCATTAGCGTTCTTTTATCACCCTAGCTGTTGATTTGAATGAACACATGATTTCCCTTCAGAATCGTCTTCCCCATTCGAAAGGAGCATCCTTAGCAATAGGGTATAGCTGAAGTCGTAGAAGCAGAATCCATCCTTGTGTCGAGGAGGAGCACTTCATTTTAGTGTTTGATCAACTTACAACCGGAAAAAAGGTTGACGGGCAAATCGGCCCCGTTCGTCCCCGCTACTGCTGAGTCACGTCGATTTGCGGCGTGTCTGCCACCTCTCGCTGCCTCTCCGCTATTTCGCGCGCCTCTACCGTCTCGCGTGGGAACATGCTCTTTCTTGAGCGCTTTGCACAACCGGCGTCTCATCATCGCGTGATATATTTCCACACCAATTGTACTGTTGGTGATATCACTGAGGAAGTAAACCGATCCAGCCACAACGGTCACTGAGTTTCTGCAGGATGTTCAGAAACATGCCTGAGACTTGTCTTTTGTTTGAGATAAATACTTTAGGACACTCTTTATCAAAGCGTTTGAAGTACAAATGGCAACATACGAATAAAAACTGCTGAATCGTGTGGAGCATGAGATTACGTTTGTGACCAAGCATATACCTGACTACAAAGGCAAGTGTGCTAACAGTCCCTCACGGAATGGGCAGGATAACATGCGTAGGGCTCTTCAGAGGAGTGCAACGAGGGGACGGGGTCACATTGAGAGCTAACTAGTGGGCAAGGTTGCTGGCTAAGGTATCAAGGTGATCCTTACACTCTCTTGTGGTAGGTGAGCGACTATCCGCCTGGAGGAACTGTTTGAAGCGTCTCATCTCATCGTGTATTTTATTTTGCCTGCAGGCTTCTGGACTTCAGATGTATCTTGTCGCCATTCCCCCATTTGCTATAGGCAGGGTCTGCGATTTGGCCATAGTTAACTGTGAGGCCAAAAACTGTAATAGAGCTGCCAAACCAGGGGTGCCAGTAGGAAACGCCCTTCGAAGTTTACTGTGGAACCCTTCAACGAAGTTCGCAGATTATGCTGCCCCTTCCGTGAGGGAACAGTTAGCTGTTTCACCATTGCCATCCGCTCTGGGGCTGTGAAAGTATCGCCTGGAACCATAAATATTGTTCTCTGAACAAGATTTGTTCTCATGTGTCGCCTTGCCGAAGCGTGGCTGTGCCATATCAGCTACTAAGCCTTGGATAACGCTGGTTGGAGTTCCCGTAGAGGGTTGTGCCCTAAATTCGTTGCACCTCTCGATCACCCTACGGCGCGTAATAGAACGAGGGGCGCTTCTTTGCTCACAGAAGTGGGGCAAACCGATCCGTTATGAAGTGTCCACTTCTGACTTTGCAGGAAGGCACAGGCTGATTGTACACCTCGCGCTCTCGATCCTTAAGCGATCGGTATCCACAGCACACAAAGGTGTTAGTCTTTCCGTCTGAGAGTTCTTCCACTCATAGCACAGATGACGATGTCGAGGAAGGATATATGTCACTCGAACCGGTTCGAACGACGCCATTTCGCAACAACGGTACTTCCAACATCTTTTTTCTTCTGGATCTCATGTGAAGTCTCTCCATCGTGGGAAAGCAATCGCATGAATTGCACGTGCGGCTAGAATGTAGGGTCGGCGGAGGCGCCGGCACTCTTCCGTCTGGGATCTGCCCCGCCGCGATGACTCAGCATGCTCGGGGCCGAGCTGCCCGTAATCCGGAAAAAAACCCGTCTGAGTTGCGCACCGTAGTTTCGGAGTGAAATTCAGGGAAATCGTTACGGGACCACGCAGTTGCCTGTCCCTCTGCTAATCAGTCGCTGCAGCTAGTGATATTTGCGTGCTTGTCCGGCACAAATAGGGTCAGGGAGGGGAGCTTCTGATGGGCAGAAAATCCCGCCCCCCTCCCGACCCTATTTGCGTCACTAATGTCCCTCATCCCTGGCTCCTGCGTATAGAGCCTGTAGTGAGGGCGCTCCATGGCTAATAAAAAACCAGGTTTGAACCTCGCAGCTGTGGGCGTTGCGCACCGGACAACTCGGACGGGTTTTTTCCGGTTGTAAGTGTATCGGCGAGTCTTCATTTTCTTCGATGATAGCGGCACAATTGGAAGTAGACTGAAATGCAAAAACAACGCAGTAAGATTTTCTACGGGAGGGCAGCGTTTTGGAATTTCCTATTCGACGGGCACACCATGCGTGTGTTCTAATCGGCTTTTGAGCTATGTACCTCTCCAGAGATTCCAGAAAGCAGTGAAGCATTGCACCGCTCTGTGTCTTTGTACGGTTGAAGCGGCGCTGACGGCCTCTGCAATTCGATGTTTTTCACCACGTCACGCTCGTTTGCACTTCAGGTGTCGGCCGTCGTACAGCCATGCTGATGAACATTGTGTTGAACGGTACGCGACGAGCCATCTTGCAGAACCGTCGAATGGCCTCGTTCCTCGTCAACGACGGCAAGTACGCCTTCTTGAAGGAGCTCGGGCTGGCCGAGAACAACTGCGGTGTGTTCCACGGAAAGTGGACCGCTTCGGGACCTGTCGTGCAGTCCTTCTGTCCTGCCAACAACAAGCCGATCGCAAACGTAAGTATTTCACGCCTTTCTTTCTCGTGGGCTGACATGAGCTTTGGTTTGGTTGTTGCACACCAGCTCCGCTATTCTCAACAAAAACGGCGCAAATAAGTCGGGGGGGGGGGGTCACCATGTAGGATAGCCCTACAAAACGGTTTGTGCTTTTTGAAACCGAAGTTTTTTTGCAGTACTGGCGTGTTCTACCCCACAGTGAAGAGATAGGCCATTTCTGATGTAACTGGACTTACACGTGGCTTCTTACCAAGGCGTACAACCACTGAGTAGGGTGTCCTCACCACAAGACATTCCTACTAGGGTACCACGTTTTCAAAACGGTTACCGTGACAACAATCGTTGCGGGACCATCACGTCACTGGTTCAGCGCTGGCAAACTGCACAGTAATTAATGATATAGCTGCGCTGCGGAACGACGGAATGAGGATGTTTTATACTGTTTGGGGTCTTGGATGGAGCATTTGGGAAGAATTACTACGTGGCGGCCCTCTAATGCTGGACTGCAAGAGTGCCCACGTTGTATCATCAGAACTCACTATGGTGTGTTCGTCGGCATGATAGGTGAAACAGATCATCATGACACTTAGCTGCAAGAGTGTGTCCGAGTTCTGCAACCCATAGAAGCGAAGCAATATGGTTAGATGGCCACCCACGAGAGGTCTGCCTCGAATCAGTCACTTTCACCTTGAACATCTTCTAGCTTGTCGAGCATTGTAGATCTAGGATGTTCAAGCAATATATTCACCACACATGTATGGCTACATCTTGTATTATATTCCTAAAGAATAAAACACATTTTCTGTGTTTTTGAAACCATGAATGATTGCGGAAGCGTCTCATTTACATTACGCCAGCCTTCCAGAAAAAACTAAGGTCTTAGCTTCAGTCACCCTCGATAAACTTCCAGCTGCGGGTGCCCGGTGGATGTCACTAGTCCACTTGCTAAAGGTTAGCCATCCTGGTCTCTATTCACCGTTTCTTTGGTCTAGTGGTCTCCTCAAACAATTTCCGTAAAAAGAAATGGCGTTTGGGGGATAGTTTCTCAGATTGATTTCGTGTCATTCCAGGCTCTGAAGAAGGCGAGAACGCCGAAACGTTAGCCTGAGTGCTGTCTGTGTTACCAATCTTGGAGTGGCTTGAGATAAACATTATTTCTGAACATCGTAAACTAAGGTCTTTTCCCAGTAAAAAAAGGTACTAGTGTACTTAGTGTACCGCACTAAATCTCGTTCAAAATAGGTCTACTAGGGGTATTCTGCCATGGGAAGAACGAATATCATAGTCGTTTTTTGCGGAAATGTCGTATAAGACCGCTATATTAAGCCTGAATCGCCCAAGGCCTTGCGAAATAGCGCACGCCAGGAAGAGACGCAGAGAGTGCGCCTCCTACCGATGCGCACTATTTCGCCGTCTTTAGTCTGCAGCAGAGCTTAGCCAGGCAGAAGCCTCGAAATCTCGAAAAGCCATGAAAGCTGTTCTGTGCTCTCCTCCGCGTCTGTGGTCAGCGGGCAGTGGAAGGGACTCCGGGGTATGGGCCCACTAGCCCGTGTTTAAATCGAATGCAGTATTATAAAAATCCGACTCCTGAATTTGACACCGTAACCCGGCGTTCGATTGGAGCGCGGTCGGTCCTTTAAACTCGTGACGTAATCGCACAGTATGGAGCGGGTGTCGACAGGCGCTTCGAACATCCTACTTTTACGATGTTTTGAAGGATTGGCGCAGTGGTGCGAAGTAATGTTAGGGCTGATCAAACGGATCTCGAAATACTTTGGCCTCCTCAGCAGGACTTTTGTATGTTGTTCTGATGGTCAACTGTGACATAACACTAGGCCTTAACTTAGCATGCTTGCAAGCACACTGGTGCGAACGATGTCTTGTAGATGTTTAAGTAGACCTCGTCCAAGAAGTTTATAGCGGCTGGAGCCCCTCCATAAGATGAGTCTATTAGATGGTAGGCTTGGTAGGTATCTAATGAAGACTGCCTCCACAATGGGAGATCTCGGAAAAGAAATTGTTTCATAGCTTCGACGTATCCTGTATCAGTATGCAGAGTGCTTCAAGCATCCTAACCAGGGATAGGGAAAGGTCTCTCATATTTATCTCTAATAGACAAGGCCTGTGCGTGATGGTAGCTTTTGCATCAGACACTGAGCCCTTGTTTTCCCTTATTTTCTGTATTTAACGCCAGAAATTGAGTCCTGGGCGTCTTCAGGTATTCAGCGAGGTTCCTTCGAGCCGTTTGCGGGCCTTCCAGGATCATAGGTAACATAAGGCACATGGCTGAAGGCGCGAATTGGCTCGGGAGGAAGTCAACATGTACTCAGTTGCTATCCGCATTGATAAGAAGGCGTATGTATGTCGAATTACAACAGAAACGGCCTAGCTCAGTCGTACAACACAAGACATAGTGCTGTCTTCACCCCTTCATTATACGGAAAATCTTACTGTTGAGAGTGAGAGTGTTCATGAGCTCATGGAGAGGAAACTGAGAGACATATGACCAATATTCTTCATCTCAATTTACTTCTCCAGCTTTTCGAGCTGTCCTAGAATATTTACACGGTATGTGTCGATTCATGCCACTCCACTGTCGTAAAAACGATAGGAAAGATCTTAGAAGCGTTGGTAGGCCTCTATTATGAATATTATGAGGACGTTCAGGCGTTTAGTTAGACCTCGAAAGTCTCAAAGAGAGAGCTTTCGTTGATACTTAGACAGCTCTTCATTGTGCTTAGAGAAGTTATCTGCTTGGAGGATATGAGTCGTGATTAGCTCCTTCACTCCTAAAAAGGTATTTCCCTCCCATAATTGGTCGCAACAGCTTCAGTGTATCCTTCTAGACGTGTCAATGCAACCGGGCTTAGCGTAGTGTGGTCGGTCTCAGTCCCTCTAGATTTCGTAGCTTGGATTCGTAGGCTCGCGCCCGTTTCGAATCTGCCGTACCGCGCTCGCAGGGGCCGGCCGGGTTGCGGTGTCAAAGTCAGGAGTCGGATTTTTATAATACTGTATTCAATTTAAACACGGGCTAGTGGGCCCATACCCCGGAGTCCCTTCCACTGCCCGCTGACCACAGACGCGGAGGAGAGCACAGAACAGCTTTCATGGCTTTTCGAGATTTCGAGGCTTCTGCCTGGCTAAGCTCTGCTGCAGACTAAAGACGGCGAAATAGTGCGCATCGGTAGGAGGCGCACTTTCTGCGTCTCTACCTGGCGTGCGCTATTCCGCAAGGCCTTGGGCGATTCGAACCTAATATAACGGGCTTATAAGGCATTTCCACAAAGAAACGATTACGATATTCGTTCTTCCCATGGCAGACTACCCCTAACAGATATATTTTGAACAAGATTTAGTGCGGCACATTAAGTAAAGTTTTTGGCACATTAGTGCCAAAAAGTCAGGCTCAGCAGGGTCCGATTGATTCGCACTTAGGCGGACGCTCTGAGTCATCGTCCCGACCAATGGCGCGCGGCCAGGCCGGGTATGACTCATACTATCTGGCGTCTCCTAGCGATATATAGCGTGGGTTTCTGAGAAACCGTGGTGAGAAAGCGTTCCGTTGCCGGAGAACTGGTCCGCTTGGCATAGTGCCGAGGCGGCGCGCGGTTTTTCGTCGTGTCGTCTCGTGCACTCCACGCCTCCCTGTTCGCCACACCCCGGAGTCCCTTCCCTAGCCCAATCTGGAGACTCACTCTGCTCATCTGACTCTCGCCGCTCGCGCGTGACGGAATTTTTCGGGACCAGTTCACATGTAATCAAAGCGTTCTCTTAGCTGTTTTATGTTCCGAAGAGGAGTACGCATGGCCCCCATGCACTTGTAAACAGCATCCTTTCACCTGTGTTGTATTCTGTTCTCGACTCTAGGCTATAGCTATCAGGAGGGAGGATGAATGCCTTTTCTGCCCAATATCTCAAGAGTGCCTTTCACTATCACCCGCTTCTTGACGAATACTGGAGTGAGGAATAGGTGGAGGATGGACTGAAGATCAGCAGGACTACTACTTTTCCAATATGCACTTCAAAAATAAGGAGGAGAAGGTCGACATTAAGAGCGGTGTAATATTAAAAATTGAAGCAATTTGTTTATAATGACGGTTTCGCGCAGTTTTCGCCACTGCCATCGGAAAATAACTGCGTTTGCTTCACGCTGTTCTCCTCAAGGCAGCTTATCCGGACTCCCATACCCTCCGTGTGGATGCAGACGTATGAGTCATCCGGCTGCCGGCCGGCCGCGCGCCATCGGTCGGCGTGATGACTCAGGGCGTCCGCCTAAGTGCGAATCAATCGGACCTGTTCAGCAGTTCTAACAAAGGGAAAAAATTGTCTCAGTGGTTGTTTTATCGTCTACAGAGGAAACCGTTGCTGCACCGTTTTGCGAGGTTCTCTCTGTGTAAACAGGAGAAGTAAGAATGATTGACCGAAAGGAATGCTTTGCAAAAACATGATCACCTGATTCTGTACCATTTGCTATTCGTTTCCTTGCAAAGGATTAAGATATTTGGTCTGCTTTCTTAGCAGTCTAAATCCGCACGCAACTCCTTTTTTTTATCATTTAGGCAGTCAGCTGCTTGTACAGGGTGCGTAAAAAGTATTGACGCACCTACTTTTTGTTTCAGCTACAGCTTTCTCTTTCTACCCCTCTAGGTTTTTATGTGCTACTTTTGTTGTCTGTATAGTGCTCAAAAAACACTCACGAAAACTGAAGAAACATGATCGTCATCGTTACGGTGGCTCTTTTTTTGTCTGTTACCCAAAGAGCTTAATACTTCCTTAACAAGAGAATTAGGCGCTGTTCGAAACTGTTGGTGAGGAAAGAGGTCAGCAACCCAAACGTCAGCCACGGCTCTGTCATAACAGATGATGATTACAAGAGGTTCAAGCACGTTAACGTTCAAATCCAAAATTATCAATCTCTGTCCGATAACGGTAAACAGATAACGCGCGCAGGTGTAGACAGCTTCTCAGACGAGCACAGCTTAAACATGAATCCGCTGGATTACTCTTTTGAGGCGATTTTGGAGAATCAGGTCTGGGCTACTTCCAGCAGAAGTGATCAGTCGCAGAAGGCTACCCTGTTCAAAGCACGGAACGAAATGCAAGCAAGCGCTTGCGGCGCGTGTTCATGAATTTTTCCGTCGTTTTCGCTCCTGTATTCTCAGTAAAGGAGCCAATGTCAATTACGAGTTATTCTATCTGTTTGCAAGATCATTTTCCATATTTCTCAAGTGAATATTTAAAAACTTACTGTGCATTACTATTTCCACAGCCGCCATTTACTGCGTCAATACTTTTTACGCACCCTGTAGGGTAGGGCTTCTGCATATACAATAAACGTCGTGAAGATTGTTCTTAGGTGACACTGTTGAGCACTCTTACAGGTGAGCACTCTGTTGAACCGTCAAATAGCACTTCCTCACAAATTTTCCCATCCAGAACCTCCGCTGAGTATGAAACCCCTCCTTTCCGTAGTCCCGTATCTCCATTATTGATTACCGTGGAGCTGGCATGCTGCCAGCGCTGCATCAGAGACGTGATGGTCCCGCAACGATTGTTGTTACGGTAACACGACGGTTTTGAAAACGTGGTACCCTAGTATGAACGTCTTGTGCCCTCACCCCCCCCCCCCCCCTCGCCCCGCCGACCCTATTTGCGCCACAAAAACTTCTGGGGCCAGGTTCATCAACGATACCGCCGGTATCATCTCACGGCGGATTCACATTGTCGGCCCAAGTAGTAAGTGATACAGCGAGATACAGATACGATAAGCGATATACAGTTACCGGCCTTTAAGCAGTTGATGAATCTGGCCCCTGGAGAGGTCATAAGCACTTCGAATTAGATATTTTGGTACTATTGTACTTTTGGTACCCCACTTAATCTTGTTCAAAATGGGTCTACTAGGGGTAATCTGCCATGGGAAGAACGAATATCATAGTCGTTTTCTGCGGAAATGCCTTATAAGCGCGTTATATTAAGTTAGAATCGCTCAAGGCCTTGCGAAATAGCACGCGCTGGTAAGAGACGCAGAGACTCCGCCCCTACCAGCACGCACTCGCGGCCGTCTCCGAGGGGGGAGTGGGCACGCCGTGGCGACTAGCTACACAGCGCGAATGTGAATGCAGTCTTATCTCCTCGTTTCGATTAAAGATCCGCGTCTTATTTGCTTCCGTACTGGGCAAGGGAGGGGAACTCCAGGATGAAAGAAATTTTAACTCGGGTGCGCTAGTGAGCCCTCACCCCGGAGTCCCTTCCCCTGCCCAATTCTGTGCTCTCCTCCGCGCCAGCGGAGGAGAGCACAGAATAGAGCTTTTAAGGCTTTTCGAGATTTCAAGGCTTATGCCCTGGCTAACCTCTGCTGCAGGCTAGGGACGGCGAAATAGTGCGCATCGTTAGGAGTCGGAGTCTCTGCGTCTCTTACCAGCGCGCGCTATTTCGCAAGGCCTTGAGCGATTCTAACTTAATATAACGCGCTTATAAGGCATTTCCGCAGAAAACGACTATGATATTCGTTCTTCCCATGGCAGATTACCCCTAGTAGACCCATTTTGAACAATATTAAGTGGGGTACCAAAAGTACAATAGTACCGATATTTTAAGATTAAAGCTTAATTAGCCCTAGCCATCATGGCTTAGATCTCTACAACTACCTGCTCAATAGACCTTCAGTGTTGATCATCTCGGCGCTATGATAGTTGGTGAGGGGGTGGTCACCTTATAAAAAGCGTCGCTAACACGAAAAAAGACACAAAACAAACTGATAGCAAGGAAAACAAACAATGTTATAGCTGTGTTCCGCTGATGCGGAGATTTGGGCAGAAAACGGGACTCCTGGCGTGGCTCGAGTAACGCACGCGCCTACATCCTGGAGTTCCCTCCTTTGCCCAAGATAAAACGCGGGTTTGTGATCGAAAAGAGGAGATAAGACTGCAGGAAATTTTAAAACCACTACGATGCTTCTCTTACAGTCCCCTACAACCCTCAATGGGTCACTTTAAAATTGCCACGGGACGCTCATTGACTTCCCTTGTAAGTAGAATCCCCTCTGTTCCCCTGTTCCCCTGTTCCGCTCTCCCCTTTGGGTCAACGGTATCCCGGTTGGTTTTCAATGAGCTGAACAAGGATTAACTAGCCAAATCGTTGTGCTTAACAGCAGAGAAGAACCTAACAGTGAAAATTTGTTCGACCTACTCGCACTTCTTTAGATTGAGGCAGTATTTGTTCCAGATTCAAAATGGTACTGTCGAGGACTATGACGTAGCAGTTCAGGAAGCCCGAAAAGCCTACGAGGTTACTTAGAACGATAAGTGTTATTGCGGATGAGTTCTCAGGTTTAGATTTTTTGGTTGAGATTTAATGCTAATTTGCAGCAATGGTGCGAGGTACCATCTCCAAGGCGAGGCGAGATTGTACGTCAGATTGGGGACAAGCTGCGGTCTCAGCTGCAGAACTTGGGAAAACTTGTAAGAAGGATAATATCTACAGAAGAGACTCCTCTGACAGCATCAATCATTCGTTTCCAGGTATCTATGGAAATGGGAAAAATCTCTGCCGAAGGCGTTGGAGAGGTGCAGGAGTACATCGACATATGTGACTACGCAACAGGCTTGTCTCGATCTCTGAACGGGCAGATTTTACCGTCGGAGAGGTCTGGGCATGCCCTCCTCGAGCAGTGGAATCCTCTCGGTCAGTTCAATTGCGTTTTGTTGAGTTATTTTTGCTGCCATATATGACAATAATCGGGTGCGCACGAATGCGCACGATTTTGGGGGCGGGGTCTCCAGCGCTGGGGACGAGCAGTCGCGGCGATGCTTACGTGATTCCAGCGCGTATGCTGATTCAGTCAAGAGGATCGAGGCTTATCTCACGCATGAGAGGGATGATTTCAAGGTAGAAGAAGGTGCACCAGGGCTTTCGGGAGCGCTGATTACGATTCCAGTGTTGTTTTCATCGCAGTTGTTGTAGATTGATGACTTTATGCGATTTGTCAGATAGGTTTCAAGACAATGCTAGTGGGTTTACGTTTCTAATGATGGTATTTGTAGAGGTAAGCATAATTTCCTTGCCTACCATTGCCAGCTGACTCAAACACTTGGAGGTGGGGATGTTTCTGAGCGTTATAAAGCTCAATCACTGCCTAATTTCACCCGAAAGCTTTTTGCTAGAATAGGCTAGAATAGAACATGGAGCTTACTAACACGTAAGAAGTTTGAATAAAAGTTTTTAAAGGTGCTGATTAGAAGAGCTTCCTCGCTTTTCTCCCGACTGTAAAGGGGAAAGAAGGCTACGAACACGCGTACAATGAAACACTTATATTACAGAGTGGTAGAGATGCTAGGTGTTAGATAAAAGAACTTTAAAAAAAGCGATACCTATTTATTTGACGCTTATTTGATATTGACTCGCGCAATAACAGAACAGCTTGTCCGCTAATGTTCTACCTCAAACGAATAATTGCAGCGACCTTGCGAAAGCGAATTTCCTTCACAGATGGGAATGCTTACTCTTAAGTGTATTCAGCAGCTGATAACTTGTTACAATGGAAGTTTCATAACAACAGCTTCTTCCTTCGAATATCTTTCAACCTCCTGACGACATTTCAAGACTTCTCGTCACCTGCAATTATATGCCAATGGGAAATTTTAAAGAAAGCACATGGGATTCCGAACTGAACACATGGGATTCCGCAATTCTAAGGCGCTATCGGTTCTTAGGAAGGAGTCAAAACCGAGAACCTATATTCTGTTGAATAGTTACACAGCATTGTAACAACGTCTGCGTGCCAGAAGTGTTCTCCAGCACACAAAGTCAAAAGAACTGTGCTGAACCAAGAGCACTTGCTAGAATCATTTAAACGAGGTGTATCAGATCTAGTTGTTATTGGAATTTCTTTAAAACACAATGGGAGCGTGACGTTCAAACTGCTTTGTTTGCTGTGGGTGATGTTTAAGGCTCATAATCGAATATGGCATTGTTTTAATGCCAGGTTTTTCAGAAAACGGTTGAGTTCCACAGTTTTTTTTTAGTCATTTGTTACCATTCAATCGCCGTTTCGAGAGAGCACACATGTGATTTTATACGTTGGCGGTGATAGAGCGTGTCAGACAGCGAGGAGAGCATAGTGGCGCGGAGGGCGCGACAACTTGCCCCAAATGGCGGCCACAGCCGTTGTTCCCGCCCCCAAAATCGTGCGCATTTGCATCCACCCACAATAATCGTGTGATTTTCATGTTCTGAGAAAGTGAGAAAGAAAGAGTCGTTCCAATAACCAACATGCTAACACGATTGTAGTGTACTCGTATTTTCCGTTGGTGATGGGCGGACGTACATACCGATCTAACAGCTCTTTCTGTTGCTTTTTTGTGCTTTGTAGGAAAGTGCAATTGTTGCGAGCCTGTGAGCATTTCAGGGGTTGTGGGCGTCATTTCTGCTTTCAATTTTCCCTGTGCGGTGTATGGGTGGAACAATGCGTTGGCTCTGGTTACTGGCAACTCCGTCATCTGGAAGCCGGCGCCATCTACTCCACTTACCGCTATTGCCGTCACCAAGTAAGTCACAATTGAAAGAATAAAGGATAGAGAACGGGTTTATTCAGTCCCTTTTGGGATGCGCCATGCATTCTACTTCTTCGGGATGTCCTGGAGGCGATTTGAATGCCTATTTGATCATACAATGGCTTGGAGTGGCCAGCCGATGAAAAAGTCAGCGCCTTATCCTTCCCAGACAAGACTGGTACCAATTACCGACTCCGAAGGCGCGGAAGGCTTAGTTAGCCTGGGCGGGAAATCCGAACCAGGAACCTGATTTTCCGGTATCAAGTGCACTCGACACCTACTTCTACGCTACACTTGCCCAAGTCATAATTAGTAAATAAAACTGATATCACTAAGGCCGTAGTGTGGCTGCTTAACCATAAGACTGAAAGTGATTAGGCAGTGGTTGACAATAACAACTCGATTTTTGTACAAAATCATCTGAGAAGGATCGGATTTATCGTTTCCTCCTATGACTGTGTTGGTTTAGTGTGTAAAATGAAGTGAATCTCACACATCAGTGCTGATTGGCATTTTTACAGACTCGTCGAAAGTGTTCTGAAGAAGAACAATCTACCTGGCGGATTGTGCTCGCTTGTCTGCGGAGAGGTATTTTCCTTATGTGGCGAATTTTGTCAATCGCTAAAGGGAATCGTGCTATCTGTGTCGGCGAGTGAACCTCTAGTTTCCAGTAGCGATCTGAAGCGACTTTAAAGAGCAGGGATGTGGTATTGAATAGTTTAATTGTTGATGTTTAGGGAATCCAACTTATCTTTGGTTTTCACCGACTTTTTGAAGCTATCAAGGACTGATTTCCTCAGCACAACGGCCTAGAATATTGTAGCCTAACTGAGAGGGAGATAAGGGAATTGTGAAATGAATGCTCCTTGCGGGAAGGGATATCACAGCAAAATCGGTTATGACCTCGTTCTAAGAGCTTTCATTGAGTGTCTAGCGGCTAAACGAAAGTCTTGATGAAAGCATGCAATAGCTTTTGTTTTGTCAGCGGATAGCGTGCATATATCTCTTGTTTTTAGCCTTGCCCAGCTGAACTATTAGGTTGGAAAAAGTCTTTTCATTTTTTCAATGATTTATTACTTCACAACTACAATGTCAAATCAATTGAGATGAACTCCATTTTGTTCCTCTACACTTCTCCAAAGACTGGATAATTTTCTAATTCCTCTCGCACAAAAGACTGCAATTCTGGAGTCGAACTATTGCTGAATCCAATTTTTGAGGTCTTCATCCGTTTCAAAACATTTCTCTCCAATTTCTTGCTTAAGAGCATGGAAGAGGAGGTAGTCGGTAGGGGCGAGGTCAGGGCTATAGATGGATGTGGCGTTACCTCCCAGCCCAGCTCCTCTGTTGTTTCTCTTGTGAGTCCTGTAACATGTGTTTTTGCATCGTCATGCAGGATCACCACCTTTGACTCCTCAGGCTTCTTTTCTTGGAGAGCTGCGGCGACTTTGTGGAACTGGCCACTGTATGTGGCAGCAGTCAGTGTCTCTCCACTTCTGAGAGTTTCTCAGTAAATCACTCTGATATCCTAGTAAACACTCGAGAGAATCTTCCTTTCGTAAACACTGGGCTTGAGATCAGGCTTAGGTTCTCTCCTTTTTGTACGCATTGTCTTTTTCTTCGGTAGTTGGCATACAGAACCCAGGACTCATCGCCTGTCACAATCCGCGGCACAAACGATTTTCTTTCGTATCTGGACAGAAGAGAAGCAGCGATTAAGAGCCGTTGACCTTTCTGAGTGTCTGACAAGGCATGTGGAATCCGAGCTCCAAATTTCCATGCAAAGCCAAGATTCTTCAGATGGATTCCCACCATCCTATGAGACACTTCGAGCTTCTCTGCCAGTTGACGTGTCATCTGCCTACTATTGGCACGAAGAAGATGGAGTAGTTCACTGTCGTCCAATTCAGTTGGCCTTCATGACCTTGCTTTGTCCTCGAGTGAATAATCTCCCTTTAGAAACTTTCCTTAAAATTAGTAATAGGTCCCAAGCCATATATAGTTAATTTGGTCGGCTGTTTGACGTGCTGTAGATCCTTTAATGAATTCGTGAAGAATGACGTGCCGAAAATGGCCCTGAGGTAGATCTGCCGCTGAGTCCGGAAGAATGGGTAGATAATGAAATACAAGAAGGGTCTTGACCTATGTCCGTGTACGAACGGTAGGCAAGTGTGATAGGATTACGAAATCAGCTACCAGTATTGGCTAGTGCGTTTACAAGGAGAACGGTAAAAAAATTTCGATGTACGAAGAGACTTTTTTCCAACCTAATAGAAAGCTCAGAGGACTTGCTTCGTGCGAAGTGTAGCACAAACTGGTGTGTCTCCATTCAGGCCGACGTCGGTCAGGCTCTTGTCAAGGACAAACGCGTTAATCTGGTTTCGTTCACTGGATCAACTGAAATAGGACGCATTGTCGGCCAGCAAGTACAGCAGCGGTTTGGGAAGGTCTGTTTTCCAACGTCGTTTGGTTTTCGAATTTCTACTACTCCTTCCCTTCCTTCTTTTTCGTCGTTGTTCTTGTTCAGCGTCTGACCCGCATCGTATCGTCGCCATGATGCCAGCTTTCTCAATCCAGCGCTAGATCAGGGTGGACACCAGCAACCATTATGTTCGTGTGTGATGTACCAGACCAGCGATTGTTCGGGCACCCTCTAGGCCATTTTACCGAGGCTTCGAATTAAGAGCCATCTTGCGGACACTGTCTTCTTTTCCACTCTTTTCTACTCTGGTGTTGTCTATTTCCTCTCGACACCTCGTCTGGTTCTGAGTAACATTTTTTGAAGCTTCTGCTAGAGTTGGGAGGTAACAATGCGATCATTGTCAACGACGATGCTGATCTTGACATGGTGGTGCCTGCAACTGTATTTGCTGCCGTGGGTACTGCTGGCCAAAGGTAACCGAGAGCCTTAGCACTATGTTCTTGTAGGGAAGCAGCTGAATTAAGGTGCACAACTACCCGTCGTCTTCTGGTCCATGAATCCGTCTACGACAGCGTTGTAGAGCGTGTGAAGCGCGCCTATGCGCAGTTTGAGTCTAGGATTGGAGATCCGCTTGAATCCAACACCATTATCGGCCCGCTTCACAACGAGGTCGCCGTGATGAAGTTTAAGGTGTGCTCTTTCCTTCCTGCTAAAAATTTGGAGTATATTCTCAATTCTTCTAGGCGGCTGTGGCTGAAGCAATTGCAAATGGTGGCAAGGTGGAATACGGGGGCAAAGTAAGTCTCCGAATTGAATCAATATTATATTGTTCCTTATTTTCATGATCAACGCGGCTGAATTCTTGTTCATAGGTTTTGGAGAAGGAAGGAAACTTCGTGCTCCCAACCATCATTACTAACCTTCACCATGATGATCCAGTGATATTGAGAGAAACGTTCGCACCGATTTTGTACGTGATCAAGGTGAAGAACCTCGACGAAGCCATCAGGTTTAACAATGAGGTGAGTGCTGCCAGCTGAGGTAAGGTATCGACCAACTGCAATGACTACAGGGTCTTCCAAAATAAGGTTTCACGTTCCTCCAGGCGAATGTTTACCTGCAGCATGGCTGCAATAGCGCCATTTTTTTGTGCGTATCTTTCTGTCCGTGTTATAATTTTTCAAGTTATATTTTCCATTAGTCACAGTTTTTCTCGAGATATCAAACCATCGCACTGCGATTTTTGACATCTCGAGAAACTGCGATGTCGTCAAGGAAGGCAGCAATAAGACATCGTTAACCTTCTCACTTGACTGTCTCCACAGAAAGTCGTTGATATATGGAGCTTGGCCATGAAGGTGATCGTCCAGCACAGGGAAGAAATCGCACTGTGAATAAGCCGCAGATCCGGAATACCATCGAGAAGTGAAAAATCCCAAATCTGAGGGTCTCCTGAGAAAAATTGAAACAGTGATGTCGGTGTCAGTCTCACATCGGTGCATCGAATAGCCATAAAGAAACACGGGCTCAAGCGCTATAAGTTCCTCAAAGTCCAGCTTTAGATGGACAAGGAGCGCGAAGGCCCGGGTGGAAGCGAACACTTTCCACGGACGAGAAGCAGCTCACTGTGAAGTAGGCTCACAACCACCAAAACGGCAGGATCTGATCTGGAGAGGCGCCAGCCACCTTTGCCATCTCCAAACATCGTAAAATTCGCAAGCGCTCATGGTTTGAGAAAGAATCTACACCAAGTGAAAGACCTCTTGGTGTTCCGTGGACGAATGAGTAAAAAATAAATCAAGACGTGTTCCGACGGGACATCTTCGAGGCTGTTGTACTTTTCTGGTTCCAGTAGCACTTCAGCAATGCGCAGTGGATGTTTCAACAAGACTCAATCCCTGCATACAGGGCGAAAAGCACGCAAGCATTGTGCAAGGCTAATTTTCCGGACTTCGTCATGTCTGCGGCAGTCCTCAGATCTGATTCCGAAAATCTAAAGTGCGTGGTCCATTTTGAAGGTCAGGTTCCGTGCCACGCGCCACCACATCCCGGAAGCTCAGAAGGAATCTCTGCGTCGGGAGTGGGAGCGACTATCTCCAGATGACCTACGGCCCATCGCCAAAGACTTCACCAAGAGTTTTGATTTCTGTATTCGCGCCAAAGCGGGCTACCTCGAATCCGGTCGAATATAGTGTTGCCTAATGTCTACGTTGTTGTTATTTATGTACTGACAAGCGTCCGTCGCCGGCGTCGTATACGGTCGTGCGGGCCGCGCCAGGCTTGTCGGCTTCGTATATGGCGGGCCAGGCTGGGAACGTAGCCCAAACCTAGCTAGGGATGCTTCCTCACCCAGCTCTGTACTGTATATACAGTACAGAGAAAACTGGTCGAACCAGTGCTGAAAATTAAGACCGACGACGTGGTTGAATATGAAGCCAAAGGCCTATGTTATACTTCGGTGAGGCTGTTGTCGGCAACAGTGTTAGGCCTATGTTATACTTCGGCGACGCGTCGCCGACGCTGCGACCCGTCACAGACAGCCCGTCACCGATGTCGCCGACGCTGACGTCACCACCGACGTCGCCAAAGACGCGTGGTCGACGTCGGCGACGTCGTCAACAGATTCTGTGGCGGCGTCAGGAACGTCGTTGACAGGAGAGCGCATTTTTAACATCGGAGCGCATTTTCAATGTCACTGTCAAGCTCTAAACATCAAAAAAGACCATCATAGGTTAATGTGGCCAACTAGCAACAAGATTGTAAGCATTCAGACCATATGCAATCAAACAAGTCTGAAGGTTGAAGCAAGGTTTCAGACGGGGCGATTTACAAGTTACATAAATCTCGTTACCTGTGCTTTCATATGAGTCTCAAACGTCTTGAAAGGTTTCACTAGCAGCAATGTAAGAACCATTCAAACAGTACCTGTATTTTTTAGGATGCCCTGTATTTTTCGCAAGGCTTAGTGTGTTTTTAGGTTTTAAACTTTAAAAGAAGCACAAATCAATCGATACGGTCACTTTGTATAGAGATTATAACAAGTATTCAAGCGAAACACTATCAATATATTGTAAAATGTAAAACAACAGACGAGTGCATTGCGCAGTCTATCCCGATCATACGTCAAAAAATTCCTATCTTCTTAAGCTTTTATATGAGCCTTAAACTTTTCAATACCAAGAAAACATTTCACTTTTTTGTTGGCATAGAACTGCTACATTAATTTGCCTATAGCAGGCTATCTGACCCACGACCTAGCAGGCATATCCTGAAGTCACCGTCCGGGGTTCGCCGCAGGGTATGCGCCATTGGCCAACAGCCTCAACCTGACTACTAATTGATTATGGACAAATTATATATTATAGACATAATAATAATAGAAGTACGGGATAGTGTTGGGCATTTAACGGCTATTGATTTACCAATTTAACGATTTTACCAGCATTTTCGGTTTAGCAAAGACCTTTTTCGTTAAATCCTATTTAAATTAAATTTTCGCGGAATTCCCGAAGTTCAAAGGAAAATTTAACTCTTAATTAGTAAGAATTTTACCTCAGAAAAGCTCTTCGCAGAGGTTTGCATTACCATTTCAGAAAGCGAGGAAACACTACTTATTTTCTACACAGTTCTATTTAGTACAGGGTGCGTAAAAAGTATTGACGCACTAAATGACGGTTGTGGAAATAGTATTGCGCAGTAAGTTTTAAAATATTCACTTGAGAAATATGGAAAATGATTTTGCAAACACGATAGAATAACTCGTAATTGACATTGGCTCCTTTACTGTGAATACAGGAGCGAAAACGACGGAAAAATTCATGAGCACGCGCTGCAAACACTTGCTTGCATTTCGTTCCGTGCTTTGAACAGGGTAGCCTTGTGCGACTGGTCACTTCTGTTGAAAGTAGCCCAGACCTCATTCTCAAAATCGCCTAAAAAGAGTAATCCAGCGGATTCTTGTTTAAGCTGTGCTCGTCTGAGAAGCTGTCTACACCTGCGCGCGTTATCTGTTTACCGTTATCGGACAGAGGTTGATAATTTCGGATTTGAACGTTAACGTGCCTGAACCTCTTGTAATCATCATCTGTTATGACAGAGCCGTGGCTGACGTTTGGGTTGCTGACATCTTTCCTCACCTACCGTTTCGAACAGCGCCTAAATCTCTTGTTAAGGAAGTATTCGGCTCTTTGGGTAACAGACAAAAAAGGGCCACCGTAACGATGACGATCATGTTTCTTCAGTTTTTTCGTGAGTGTTTTTTTTTTGAGCACAATGCAGACAACAAAAATAACACACAAAAACCTAGAGGGGTAGAAAGAAAAAGCTGGAGCTGAATCAAAACGTAGGTGCGTCAATACTTTTTACGCACCCTGTATTACTTGCTCTGCAAGGAAGCAAATAGGCCTAGAAAATGCGAACAGAACGAAAATGAGAACAGAAGGACACAAAAAGGAAGAAAAGTAACAAAGTGAAGGCGAGCTAAGGTTTAGGGTCCCACTCCCTCCCAAACACTCAGTGTTCCAGTGAATTGCACTTTTTGTGTTCGCAAGACGGCGTCTTTTGCACTTCCTGATTTCGTAATTCGAAGTACGGTGGTGATGATGGCAGTTTCGGGAACGAAGAACGAACCCACAATCATAACACTCCATCAGCATTTTCTCCCACCCTTCGATGACGTCGGTGACGGACCGTCGCCGTGCACAGCACGGCGACGCGCTGTCACTGACATCGGCGACGCTGACGTCGTCGGCCCGTCTGTGGCGACGTCGGCGACATCAGTGAGGCGTCTGTGGTGACGTCGGCGACGCCGGCGTTGTCGGCGGAAGTATAACACCCCCTGCGGAGTTCTCGGCGACGTCGCCGAAGTATAACATAGGCCTTAGGCCCTGTTTATACTTCCGACGCCGAGCGACGCGACGCTACGTATAGTGTCGAAGTATAAACGAGCCCTTACGCACTGCGTAGCAGCCCGGGCAACACAGCGTCGCCAGCGCGTCGCCGACGCGTCGCCGAATTATAACATAGGCCAGAGCCAGCGCAGGTCCCCCAAACTTTTTTCTCTGGCTTGTCCTAGTCAACTGCTGAAAATTGGGGGATCCGTCGGCTATCATAATTACGCAACACCAACCCCGATCGGTTAAGTGCGAGAGAAAACCGATAGCCCACTCAAAGATATTGGCTGCCTGATCGAAGCACTTACTATACCTTTGTCCTTTTCGAATTTCGAATAGTCGAATTTCGAATAATTTCGAATATTCGAATAATCGAATATTCGAAGAAAGTCCAATATTCGAATTATTCGTTTATTCGAATATTCGAATTATTCGTTTATTCGAATATTCGAGAAAGTCCAATATTCGAATTATTCGTTTATTCGAATATTCGAGAAAGTCCAATATTCGAATCATTCGTTTATTTGAATATTCGAGAAAGCCCAATATTCGAATGTTCGTTTGTTCGAATATTCGAAGGCTTCGAATTTCGATATTCTTTATAAATCTCTTAACAAGTTAATGGCACTCCTCTTCGAAAAACAGGGAATTGTGGCCTTTTGATAAAAACGATGTTTTGTTTCGCGCGTCATTCAAAGTGGCCGAATTGTGTGTATGCAATCTGTCAAGGGAAGGGACTGGAGCGTATGTCTGAAGTCGAGTCATATAGGGAGAATCCCCACCCCTCAATTAGTATAAAAATGGGTTTGTTTTTGCCAAGTCGTTAAACACAAGGAGTAGGGAGTCCTTTACAGTAGAATTCGTGGGTCTTGTACGCCCGCCAAGTGGCTCGGAGCGCAGTGGATAGAGACGTTGTTTCATGGGTGGAAGGTCGGGGGTTTGATTCTCCTGCTCTGCTGCATTTTTGCATTTCATATGCTTGGTTGAGACATTCCATATTGGACTCTCGATGAACCTTGGCATCTTTGATGTTGCAATAGTCCAGAGTCGAGTGATCGTCTGCGGTGGAAAGCAAAGATCGATGCGCAGGCTACTGGTCCTGATTTAGCTGGTGTCACAGGTATGCCGCCCCCACCCTTCCCATCCACGTATCTACGGTCTCAGGAGCCCAACATCGCCGTGGACTCCAAGTTCCGCGTGCTTGCAAGCTCTCTTTTCACCGTTCTGCGTGGCATCGTTGGAAAGCGTGTGCCTTCAAAACTTTCAGCTGCACAAAGGCGGGGGCTTCGGGAAATTCGGGACCTGTCTTCATCAGGCGCCATAAAAATCGGGATAAGTGACAAAGGTGGGGATTTCGTCGTGCTTTCACAAGAACTGGACAGAGCCATTACTCGATTACATCTTCAAGAGGCATCTGTCTACAGCCGTTCTAGCCCTGAGGAGTTTAGGCGACAGTACCGAAGACTTAACAGGAAATGGGTAGAAGTGGCACGCTCAGCTAATCTACCTAAAGGTATAATAGCAAGACTTCGTTGCGACCTTCCTATTTGTCCGGTACTGTACACCCTTATAAAGACCCATAAACTTCCCCAAGAGGGCATCTCGGCTGACGATCCTTCACTATTCAAGGTCAGACCCATCATTAGCAATGTTGGTGGCCCCACTGACCGTATTGCCTTTCCTCAACCTTGTGCTTGTACAATTGCTCCAATTTATACCAGCCCACCTGCCTAATACTAGCAAATTCCTCGAAACGCTGAGGAGAGCTAGACTGGAAAAGGGGTACGTGATGGAGTCGTTCGACGTCACATCACTGTACACTAATGTGTCCAACGAGTGCGCATTGAAGGCAGTTCTGGAAATCCTCAATGAGCACCACACTAGTGTCAACATGCACAGCTTAACCGTCTCGCAGGTGATGGAGCTTCTCAAGGAGTGTTTGCAGTGCAACATATTCCGGTGGGCGGCTGAGTACTAGAAGCAGATTTGAGGTCTCGCATGGGCCAAAGACTTGCTCCAGTTCTCGCAGTAGCATTCATGTCCAAGGTGGAAGGTCCGTTCTAGAACGAATGCCTACCATTTACTGCCGCTACATTGACGACTGTTTCGTCATCTGTCCAACTCAGCTTGAGATGGACACGTGCTTTGACTTACTAAACCGGCAGTCACAACACATCAAGTTCACACGTGAAAGGCCTACGGAGAACTGGCTCGCCTTCCTCAATGTGCAGGTTCATCTCCGATGGGATATACAGGACCAGGTGGTACCGAAAGCCGACAAATAGGAACATCATTGTTCATTGCACTTCGGCTCACCTATCCAGCATGAAAAAGGCAGTCGTCCAAAACATGTTCCATACTGCTCGCGCGGTATCGTCTGAAGGCGCTGAAAGGTCCTGCTCGATGGATTTGGCTCGCAGCATTGCGATACAAAACGAATACACTCCTACTGGCGGGGCTAGTGGGAGGTACCGGCTATCAGCCATTGTAAGAGGCCAACAGGACGACCAGTCGAAAGTGACATTCTGCGTCCCTTTCATTTTGGACCAATTGACTGCAGCAATACGTGGTTGCATTCAAAAAGCAGACCTTCAAGACGAAGTAAGTCATAGCAGTACCTCCTACAAATCTGAAAGGGCAGCTGGTCCGAAATCGTCTGTACGACAGACTGTGCACAACACCATCGTGCGTTATTTGCCCTTTCGGAAGGGAGGGAGACTGCCTTATGTCTTGGGTAGTATACCTCATTATAAGCTTGGAATGCAGGGAAGAGTATGTGGGGGAAACAGGTAGACCCTTGTGTGCAAGGGTCAAGGATCACTTGGATGGATTGCGCAGGTCCCACGTCTCAACTCCCCTGGGCTGCACCGGGTGCGGCGGCATGCGAACAGCTGTTTTGGGGTGGAGGTCAAGATCCTTGCGCGTGAAGATGAGATTTCTGCGCGCCGAACTCTCGAGGCGCTGTTCAATGCCGCGAGGTCCTCCCAAATCAATAGGCTACGCTAAACAAACTACTCGACTATTGCTTGGTTGAGAGTTGAACGATTCTGACATCAGTACCATTTTCAGATGTTTTTTGCCTAATTTTCCAGTTGTATACCGTGGAGAGTAAATTTCTTGCCACTTGTTTATTACTGACCGGTTTTTTAACCACAAGGCAATGAGAAAGCTACTTAACGATGTATAAACGTTCAACACCAGTGATGCACAGGACCAAAGTGCATGAAAGAGGAGCGCTGGTCACAATCGGACAGCGTTTAAAAGCTACAGGCTCCTCACAGGTATACCAGCGACATCACCTTCAATGTCATTATAACAAATCCGTTCTCCTTCAGCTACTCGCAGCTACCCGCAGCTTCGACATTTACCTTCAGGATGTTGTCCCTTTTTTGCAGGTCAAAAGGAGGGTCGTGCACAATGACGTGGGAGTGAAATCATTCCATCCGAAAACGTTATAATATGTCCAATTCTTGCTTGCATCTCCACGTCTATCAGTTCATCTTGCGGATTCCAATTTTCTTCTTGTTCTTCCACCACTTCCAGCTGTTCTTCTTCGTCAACGTCAAGTTGACGTGCTTCGAAGTCCTTGAGTATGTTGGCCATCCGTTCGGCCAGCTTGATTTCTTCCCTCGAAGGTTCTTTATCTAAAGGTGGGCCACACTTCAGCGTGAGTAGGTGGATCACCACTCCAGCATCGGCGGACATTGTTGGTGTTAGGTTTAAAAACCTTCAGCTACCTCTGATTTCTAGTTGACAGGCAAAGATGAGAGAAAGACTGTATCGATGCCGGCAACCTCAGTTTGCGGGACCCATAGACCTCCTTTCTTCATTAGAACCACTTGCGACCTCACGTCCTTGTGACTAGTGCTTCTTCTTCATGCACGTTGTACCTATGTATCACTGATGTTGAACGTTTATACATCATTATGATGAATACCACAGCATGCATCTAGAAAAAATAGTAGAAAACCTCTGAAATGGTATAGACATCAGAATCCATCAAATCACAACAATCAGTTGAAATGCAAAAGTGCAGCAGCGCAGGGGAATTGGACCCTAGATCTCTCTCGCATGAAGCAACGTCTCTATCCACTGCGCTGCGACCCGCTTGCGGCAGAGGTATCGCGGACATACAAGACCGCCGAACTCGTGAGGCGCCCACTACATTGTAACTACAACGACGCCGTACTCCTTGGGTTTTTTCTTCCTTGCATAAAAAATAAACACATTTTTATACTAATTGAGGGGTGGGGATTCTTCCTATATGGCTCGCTCTTCCCATTCAGACATACGCTTCAGACACTTCCCTTGTTAGTCGACGCGAGGTAAGCGCGGGCAAACGCGGATCTCCGCTGCGTTCCTGCTTCCTTTCAACGCCATCGAGCCTCCTGCGGCCAGTCACGTGAATAACAAGTGAATCGGGTTATGGCTGTTCAATGACGCTTTTGCCTTCGGTATACTACGGGAGAATCTTCGTTTTGTATTTCTACCCCAAGTACAACGACGGAACGATTAAAGCCGGAAGGAGCTGCGGTAGGGAGGTAGCACTTTCTGGAGCCTGGGAAGCTCCTGCTTTCTGCCAGCCAAGACGTTAAAGAAGAGAGGAGTAGCAATGGCTATGGAGTACAATAGCCAGTCATACTCCGTTTCCTATGAAAGCGAGCCATCCACATTTTCGCAATAACACTGCCCAAGTCGTAGTGTCTTATCAGATTAGAATCCAACCATGGACTTTGGGTCCGTTTGCTTATAAGTGACGCGAAGCTCTTCAACGGAGCTAGAACGCAGAGTGAATGCCACTCATGAGCCTCCTATGTGCCTCTTCTGCACAAGATAGCCTTTGTGTTACTTCTTCTTCCATGCTAGCCTTTCTTTTACCACATAGAAGCTTCGGTATAACCTAAGGAGACAATAAACTATGGAGCAAGATGTATAACAATATAGTGCCAGTTCGTGCCCCTAGAAGAGAGAAACACCCTGCCTATCCAGGGTGTTTCTCTCTTCTAGGGGCACGAATTCTTAGGGAAGCAAGGGTGCTTCATTGTCATTATACCTTTGTGACCGTCTTTTGGTCTCGTGAAGGAAATGGATGGAGCAGCCTTCGCGGCGCTTGATCAACAGCATTTGAGCCTGGCCACTGACTTCAACAGCCTCGGTTCGGTCCTCAGCTCGTCCTCGCCTCGCTCGTTGCCTTCAGCCTCAGTAGCGCTTATCACTCACTGGACTCGCCACACTCCACTCCATTAGCCGGTTAATTGTGAAAAGTTTAACGTAAGAGTAGCGGGAGTATGTCGGCCAAGGGACAGGAGATTCACTGATGGAAATCTATGTACCACAATTGATAATTACCGATCCTTTTCACAATTAACCAACTGTTATAAGAGTAATGACAATCTGAAGCCTTTGTGTATGCCGCTCTGTCGAACGCAGTTTACAGCGGGTAATAAAAAACAAGTAAATGTCAATCATTGGGTGACCACAGTAAGTAAGGTGTTCATTTGATTATTCGAATATTCGAAATTCGATTATTCGAAATTTTGAGAATCGAATAATATTCGATCATTTGAAATTCGAAATTTTGAAAATCGAATATTATTCGGTCATTCGAAATTCGGAATTTTGGAAATCGAATATTATTCGATCATTCGAAATTCGAAATTTTGAAAATCGAATATGATTCGATCATTTGAAATTCGAATTTTTTCCCAAGGACAAAGGTATAGCACTTACCCTACAGTAAGGCGCTTATTTCGGCTAACACAATCCCACAACTACTACCCCGACCGATTAGGCTTGAAAGGAAACCATAGGACCGCTCGAAAGATAGATAATATCGATCGATATTGATTGCCTGATCGAAATGGAGCGCTTCTTTCCCCTAACGCAAAACCTCATGGATATAGGTGTTCTCTGCTTTGCACTCCTTTGGCAGTCGTTCCGTAAACACCTTAGATGGATCAACATGCATTGTCGACAGCTCATGCGTCGTCAGCAGTAAACACCCGCCGCCGGGGTTGCAGGGCACAGAACAACCATGACTCATGCTTTCGCCGATTCGTTGCGCCGTCGGCGCCCTCCGTACTAGAGATTCCCATCGCATAGCCCCTACCTCTCTTCTTGCCCGCGTTAGAGTGCAGACAGCGGAGCACATCGATGCTAAAGCACCCTATTGGGATCGAGGCTGGGTAGGTCGACCAGTGTACTTCATTAGCACTCATTTCTCAAAGGAGGAGCGTCTGCTGGAGGAGTTGGTCCATCAGCAACATTGACTAGATCAGATTTCCACCTTTTCTGGCACAAGCTGGGTGGAAAATAGAGGCAACGACATGTTAGTCAACATGAATTGCCATTACGCACATGTAACATCGCCAGAGGAACTAGCGAGAAGGCGGATAAGCTGCGATATCGCCGATCCATAGAATGTAGTAAATACTCGGCCGAGAATAAGAGAAAAGAGAACGTACAGCAGAACACCGTAGAGAGTGATGACTCAAGTCAAAAGCTATACAATAGAATTACCAAACAATAGAGGCGTAGGTTCTATATATGCCAGGAACGCTTTTTGGGTCTTCCATCTTCCCACCCTCATGACGTTCTCCGGTGCTATCCCTGCTCGGATGGCTGCCGTAGCAGCGCCTCCTCGAAAAGAATGCGTGGTGAGATGCTGATTCCCAAGACCCGCCTGCTGCAATATGAGCTTGACTTTTCTGACAACGACGTCCCTGCTTGGGGGCCGTCCCGAAGCAGAACTGAAAATAAAATCTCCTCTCGAGCGAGACGTGTGCAAACGACTAAACTGTTCCCACAACAGTAGCTCTCTCCCATGGAGATGGAACGCAATTTAAGACCCTGTGCCCTGCTGATCCACCTTGGACCTACTTGCGCGCAACCACCAGAGGGAACTTCCTTTGAAACTATCATCCTGGAACCGGAGATTGCACAACTCGCTTACCCTTAGAAAAGCAGCGTATATGAGGACGATAATTGTCTCTCCCGTCAGGGCTGGGACTGTATGAGCTTGGAGTGCCCAGCCAATAACGTTATTATCTATGTCCTGGGGTGTTGCTTTAGACCTATGAACCACCGGAGGAGGATTGTTATCCGCTCCCTTGATTTAAGCTTTTTGAATCTCCTGCTCATCTGAGGGAAGTGGTCCAAAAAATGAGTTAAAGCTGCGGTATGATATCCCAGTGACTCAACTCTACTCTGATGAATAAGGGGTGCCAGATAAAAATTCCTCTACTTGTGCAACAGTGGCACATTCCATTTCTGAATAAAGGAAACGAAATCGTCGCGGACTCGATTGTACAGAGAGAGAGTGTTGCCTTAGAAATGGCTGACTCACAACAGGATAAGATTGTGTTTGTAACTGCCATAGGCAAACCAGCTCTCGTTGCTGTTTTCGCCGTTTCTCTCTCTTCCAATCTTTTAGGATCCGGAAAGATATCTGAAAAACTGCTGGCTTAGGCTCGAAAAAAATAGACAACTGTGTCAATTGGAGTGTGACCCTTCCAGTAGGAGGGTGGGAGGGCTTCAGCCACCGAAATTGCCGGAATGGGACTGACCCCACCCATGCGGCCCCGCCCACTTGCGCCGCCGTGCCAAACAGCTGAGGCTGCGCAGAGGATGATTTCAAAACTCCACTTTGCCTCCGATAGCTCTACGACAAAACCTATGTTTTGAATTTCTATACAACGACGGAAAGTTAAAGTGCGAGGGCTAACAGATCAAAAGAGAGAAAGCGAGATCGAACTTCAAACGTTCAGCGTCGAACGTGTAAGACGGTGACTCTCCTTTTAAAACTGGTCTACCTGCGGGAAAAATAATTAACTCTTTTATCTGGTGAATCCATTCCACACCTTCCCGCAACTCCGCAAAAAACATATGAGTAGGCCAGACAGGAAAGCCCAGAATCCCTTCACTATGATTTTGTTTAGCCCAGATAGCGGTTCTGGCAATCGGCGATGGAGGGGTACCCACCATGCGAACTCGGTCATCCACCACGAAATAGCTTCTGGACCGAATGTGTTTTGCGCCACTGCGCCAGGGTTAAAGGACCTGGAGATGAATTTTTGGCATCTGGCACTCATACTGCTTGCGAACATATCTATGGAACAGGAACCCCATAAATTCTGTAGGTGAACAAAAATCTCATCTCGCACACACTAATCGTCCAAGTCTAGGAGCCTAGAGGCTTCGTCTGCCTCGCCATTGAATTCTCTAGTCACCCATACAAATTCAATCCTGATGAACAGATTGTTGCACATATTCCAGATTTCTTGAGCGATCCTCTGCAGGTTCGCTTTTGTACTTCCCTTGCTGAGAATAGAGATCGCAGCTTGATTATCAGAATGCCATACCACTTCCTCCCCGAAAAGATGGTTACTAAAGGCCCTTAGTCCGAGCAAAACCGCAGTCGACTCTCGCACCGTACTAGACTCCCCTAGGAGTTCGGGTGCAAGGTTCCCTGACCAGGAAATTTTTCGATAAGCATCGACCTTCAAAATAGCTTCTGCTCCGAATTCTGAAGCGTCCGAAAACCCCACGAGGGCGTGCGACAATTGGAAGCGGTCGAAAACCGCGTCACCTTGAAAACGTGAATTCCGCGCTAACCAACCTGCAATCTCTGCTCTCTCTCCTAGTGAAAGAGCCCATCTGAAGGACAGTGCTGTTTCTTCCCTTTCTCTCTCTGCTATCGTCGCGACCACCCCCTTCCACTGTCTTTGGATCTCTGAAGGGATAACAAGATGCATCGAGGCTACCGTGCCTTTCCATTTGAGCCTCTCTAACAGGGATGGGCCTGTTTTGGAAAACAAGTACTTAGCTAGGTGCTGAGCTTTTTCTCTTCTTTCTCTGGTAATGTTCACCACAAACTCCTTCAGATCTATCTCGTAGCCTAACCATCTTATCTGTTGGACCGGATTCAATACACACTTTTCTTCGGCTGTGAAGAAGTCGGCATTAACCAGATCTCGTCTAATCGACTTATCGATTCGTCGCACCGCCATGCGGAATTCGCCCGCCCGGATTAAACCATGATCTAGATACACGGCCACCTGTAAGCCCTTGGCCCTCCATTTCCCTAGTGACGGCTTTAAAACTTTGTTGAAAACCATGGGAGCAGAAGATAACCCAAAAGGTAATACGAGGAATTTGTAAAGCTGCCCCGCCAATTGAAACCAAGAAGATTAGTAGAAGATGGATCCCCATCTTGACATGGTGATAACCAGACCTTAAGTCGAATGAAGCCATGAAACCGCCTCCTGGTAGGAAATGTAGCACCTTTGCCAATTCTTCAAACTTGACCCGAAATTTTTCCACCGATTCATTAAGATGAGAAAGGTTCAAAATGATCCTCGACTTCTTACCCATTGCAGCCGAGAGAGGATTAATTCTTAATGAAACTGAGTCCCGCGTACTAACTTTCTGTATAGCACCAATTTGAGAATTTCGTCATCGACGAAGCTACTGCATTGTTGTGTCGAGGGTGAGTTGTGTCTTACGTAATACATGTCAGGCTCTGTTATGAATTGAATACGGTAACCGGTCAACAACACCCTCCTAACGAAAGCAGACATTTCCAAAGAGATCCAGAAAGCCCATCTCTCGTGAATTCGACCAGCTTCAAACAACTGTAACCGACTTTCACTGCTTTGCTGAAGCGCGGCAATTCGGGGCGAAGTGGCCGAAGCGGCCGCAGTTGTATCACATGTCGCGCGGTCTCCCCGCCTGAGGCTGGAACTGAGGGTACGGGCGAACGCTGGCTTGGCGTCCTTGAAGGAAGGCCGAGCCAGCCTGAGAAGCGCGTGTCCACGGCACTCCTCCAGAGCGAAAGGGCTGCTTGTTAACGAAGGAGCTTTTGAAGCGAGACCCTGAACCAAATTATAAACTCGTTCATAGTTCTTAAAACGACTGCCTTTAGCACACTTGACTCCGGAAAAAAGACAAAACTCACTCCGTGCGATTTCTCTTCCATTTGCAGGTTTCTTTACCTCGCTCTTTTTCTTTTCCCGAAGAAAGGCCAAAATCGGATTGGATGTCTGAAGAGTTTCCGCCCTGGTATGCTGGTCATAAAACTCGAAAACATCTGGGTCTTGTCAGCCACGACCAAAATCTCGTTCCTTTGACTAAGCATGGTGAGAGCTTTCGCGAGGTCCTCTTGACGTCGCAGTCATCAGCCAATGATTCCACGACGGGAGACAATACAGAGAGAATGCTGCTGTTAAAATCGAATTGGCGGCTCAAGCCTGTCTTAGAGAAAGAGGGCCTTGACGATGCCCCCAATCCGGCAGAAACTGGCGCGATAACGGCCGAGGTCGTAGCAGCGTTGGTGCTGAATATGTCGTAGACAATGCGCGAGCTTGGGCGATCAGCTCTTCAAGATCTCCTCTTCTTAGAGAAAACACATCGTCCTCGACGTCCGCAGTCGGTTCTCGATCATCAGAATTGCCGCACATAATGCACGTCCTGCTTCGGCTGCCGAAATAGCCGGAATGGGACTGACCCCACCCATGCGGCCCCGCCCACTTGCTCCGCCGTGCCAAACAGCTGAGACGGCGCAGAAGATGATGAAATTCAAAACTCCACTTTCCCTGCACTCTCGCCGTTTCGCTGCTTTGGCTGACCTTTGCCTGTAGACGGGGCTTCAGCGCGGCGGACGCAGCAGTCGCGGCCGGCTTCTGCGCGGCGGACGCGGCGAGCTTCATATAGGAGTGCATGTCGACATAAAAGTGCATGTCGTCGGACAGTGACTCATACCTCTCTATTATATGTAGTAACCAGCGTCCGTCGCCGGCTTCGCCGGCGCCGTACGCTGGACGTGCGGGCTACGCCAGGCTTGCCGGCTTCGCCGGCTTCGGGTTTGGCGGGCCACGCTGGGAACGTAGCCTAAACCTAGCAGGGGATGCTTCCTCAGCCAGCGTCCGTCGCCGGCGCCGCACGCTGGACGTGCGGGCTACACCAGGCTTGCCGGCTTCGACGGCTTCGGGTTTGGCGGGCCACGCTGGGAACGTAGCCTAAACCTAGCTAGGGATGATTCCTCACCCAGCGTCCGTCGCCGGCTTCGCCGGCGCCTACGCTGGACGTGCGGGCTACGCCAGGCTTGCCGGCTTCGGGTATGGCGGGCCACGCTGGGAACGTAGCCTAAACCTAGCAGGGGATGCTTCCTCAGCCAGCGTCCGTCGCCGGCTTTGCCGGCAACCAACGCTGAGTAAGGAAGCATCCCTAGCGTCGAAGTCGTACATGTTCAAACGAACGCCTACTGCAGATCGAATGATGCCTTGCTGGATATCAGTAACATCCCAGTAGTGCACTCAGGAAAATGTCCGCAGCACTCCTGCTTCGTCTGGGGTTCTGTTCACAACCTATTGCAGCTCGTCAAGCCTAATCGAATTTCTGGCGTTTCTGTCCAGTCGTCGTGCTTTAAGCCACGAGGTGTGATGAATTTCGGGAAAGGTGACTTAACACAAAAAATACTATCCTCGTCTGCATATAATATTATGGAAACCGGTCAATGCACTGCCGAATATTGAGGACCAAGGAGCAAGACTTGGTTAAAACCGTAGTCGAACTGAGCATAGGTCCGACGAACTTTCTTCGCTGACCTCTCCTGGTCCACCCCTTAAATTTGGAAAACCTGGGCAGGTAGAAATAGCTTAGTAATCCAGCGCGCGAAGTATATATGCTCTTGAGATCAAGATGAACAATTTCCAAATCAAAAGAAGCGTATTCCAGACCATGACATTGACCAATCAATAATATCGGTTGATATTGATTGCTTGATGGAAGCTTCAACATGGTGGCTGATTACCTGGTAACCTTCCGTCGGTCATCATAATCACGGAACACCCACCCAGGTCGATTAAGTCTGGCGAGAACCAATAGCTCCGCTCAAGCGATGGATAATATCGATCGATATTGATTTTCTGAGCGACTAATAGGACCGACTGCCCGATCGAAACACCATCGGCCATAACAGTATGCTGTTGCTAATGTTAGATAGCTGAACGAAGAAGTACACGCCAATAGATACGTCATTCGAAACCTCATGGATTGTTCTTTGATATCCATCCCTCTGGTAGTTGGTCGATAAACACCCTTGATGTGATCAACATGCGCCATCTACAGGTCATGGTCGTTGGCAGTAAACACCCGCTGTAGCCGCGGGCCTCGGGCAGCGCGGCGGGCTTTGGACAGCGTGGTGGGCTTCGTAATGATGGTAATGATAATGATAAAGATGATAATGATGACTCCGTAAACACCTTAGATGCAATGAACCGATCAACATCTTTCTTCAACAGCTAATGTGTAGTCAGCAGGCCTCCCCCGCTATCGCCGCGGGCCTCGGACAGTGCGGCGGGCTTCGGACAGCGCGGCGGGCCTCTTACAGCGCGGTGGGCTTCAGAATGATAGTAATGATAGTGATAATGATGATAATGATGACTCCGTAAACACCTTAGATGCAATGAGCCGATCAACATCTCCAACAGCTTACGTTTCGTCAGCGGGGCAGACCCGCTGTCGCCGCAGGCCTCGGACAGCGCGGCGAAGCTTCAGACATGACTCATGCCTCTCCCGATTATATATAGTAAAGATTTTTGAAATTGTAGTTCTTCTCAATGTCAATGCGTTCCGGGCGAATTTTTTGGATGATCATTCGCAGTATCGTAGCGATATTGAAAAAGCTATATACTCACTTGATTCAGTGGAAATAGGCAATCGATATGGTCGTCGTATTTCGAGAACTGTTCGCATATTTTGGTGAATGACCAATTTGTTTGCGTGCATTCCACTTTTCTATGCAATGGTTTCCTGTTTTTTGGACTTCCTATACCGCTTCCCGCGCTTGATTTCTAAACAGCAATTAATTGCTCATACTTCCCAGCCAATAAGACAGACAGTGGCGAATTGTATATGAGGAAATAGGGGAGAGGGTTAACAGTTGAAATCTACGCGCGGCAAAGACAAAAATCGATGCAGTATGCAGAATTCGATTAAAATTAAAATGTGGTCAGCGGTCCGTGGCTGTTTAATTGGTTCTCCGCTGTCGTGTGCAGTGAACACAACACCTTTTAAAACAACCATTCTGTGAAACAGGCAGGTGCATGGCTTTCGTATACATCTTCGAGAGACGAACTGCACCATCAACGGTCCATGGCTGTCTGATTGGTTCTCCCACAAAAATGAGTAAATAGGATCAGCCGTAAGGTAGCGGAAAATGCACTAAAGATCAAATGGGAAAATGAAGGGAAAGTGAAGTGTAAAGGTGGCGATTGAAATTAAAATTTGGTCAACGGCCCGTGACTGATTAATTGGTTGTAAACATCTTCCAAAGGCGAACTGCACCGAGGCCATTAAAGCCACTAAATTCGGTAGTTTTATATAAAAAAAAAAGCTCTGCCAGAACCCGCAAAACGAACGAAAACGCCGCGGAAACTCGAATGCGAAAATGAAGGAGAAATGAAGTGTAAAGGTGGATAAGCCCGTACGAAGCGTAATTGTACTCCCAACAGATACGCGTTTGGGAACCTCATCGACTGTTCTTTGATTTGCACCGCTCTGGCAGTTTCAACATGTCTGCAGTTCATGCGTCATAAACAGTAAACACCCCGTTCGCCGCGGCCTGGGAAGCGCGGCAGGCTTCGGACAGCGCGACGAGCGTTTTACAGCGCAGAGGGCTTCAGAATGACAGTAATGATAATGATAAAGATGATAATGGTAACTCCTTAAACACCGTAGATACGATGAACCGATCAACAACTTCCGTCAACATCTCATTTGTCGTCAGCAGGGCTCACCCGCTGTCGCCGCGGGACTCGGACAGCGCGGCGAGCCTCGGACAGCACGGCGAGCCTCGGACAGCGCGGCGAGCCTCTTACAGCGCGGTGGGCTTCAGAGTGATAGTAATAATAATAATAAAGATGATAATGATGACTCCGTAAGCACCTTAGATGCGATGAACCGATCAACATCTTTCGTCAACAGCTAATATGTCGTGAACAGGGCTGAACCGCTGTCGCCGCGGGCCTCGGACAGCGCGGCGAAGCTTCAGACATGACTCATGCCTCTCCCGATTATATATAGTAAAGATGACGATTATATATGATGATGATTTGTGAACTTGCCAGTTATTTCATAGTTATAATTTTAAAAAACCTTCATCACGTTATTTTGGAACACCCTGTATAATCCCTGCTTATTGACGTCATGTTCCCTTGAAAATGATAATTATTGCTGGGCGGTCTTGTTTCCCTGAGCATACGGAATAATCATAGGGGTGTTTTGAATACTTATTGAAGAGGATATTTAGGACATTTGTCTTCAGACAAAGTGCTTGCACGTTCACCGTGTCAGATCATTCTTTTCCCTTCCTAGGGAAGCTTAGAAGTTCTATCACTCATAGCTATTAATTTTGGATGGGAATGACTACCAGAGAAGTGCGTAATCACTATTTACTATTTTATGGTTTATGGCGATTTTTGGTAAATTTTTTACGACTTACGACATTTTGGGTCGTCGTGAATCGTGAATTTTCGTAAATCAAATCTCTGATCTATAAATAAGTGGTGTCCAAAAGACGTGGTGCAGCCTAGGTTGTAGAGATGTGCCCACTTCTGGATTCTGCTCTATAACGCATGGAGCGCTTCCTGCTTTCTTTATTTTTTTATATGTTGTGGCACTGGGGTAAAAAACACCGTACACTTGCTGAGGTTGCTCGAGTTATACTTATCTCTTTTCTTATCCAACTTTTCAATTTCTCTGACGTTGTAAGGGCAGCCGTTTGGTAGCAGACCTGCTCGCTAGAAGGAACAAGAGCAAGGTATAAAAATAAGCTCCTGGTGACGATATTGGGCTCCTCCCTCTTCGGTAGAGTGCCAGCAAAGCACCTTGCATTCCTACGGTCAGAGATCGTTCCAGCCCACAGGCATGCGAGGCAGTCTGGCACGGAAAAGAGACGACCTCGCGCTGATCCACATCAGGGGTGTGCGTTAAATTTTTTTCGGTAAATTTTTAACGACCACTTTTTAACGAAAAAATTTTGCGTTAAAATCGGTAAATCCGGTAAATTCGTTAAATGAAATGTACCTTAGCTGCAATCAGTTTGGCTGTATTTTAGTATGTAAAAAGCCAGATCTTTTTCTTAATTGATTCTTTTTTCGACTCCATCTGCATGACAATTATATACCTCAATGCCTTCATCTTCTAAAAGCAACAGTCTATCATCAACAAAATAAGCGAGAAGAATCATTAAGATCTGAAACCAAACAGCAACAGGGCCTCTAAAATAGGAAATTTCTTACTATGCCTGGGTCCTTTAGCTGGTGGAAAGTCGTCCACCTTCTGGGAAGATCCAAAGTGCATCGTATCACTGCTCAACGTTTTTTGAGCTTTTTTCTCTTTTTCCCCAAATTTTTACAAAACATGAGCTCGCCAAGTAGACTTTTGCAGCCGAACATTTTTCTATACTGCCATAGTTGTTCTGGGAAACTACAGAATGTTTAACGACCACAGCGAATCCCTTGGTACAGTCCGTATTTGTAGGATATCTATGAAGTGTTGTTATCTTTCCTAATTCTTCCAAGTAGGTTCGCCACTCCTGCCACTCATTTACGATTTCTCAGCAATTGACCAATCAGATCTTCTTCTTGAAGGACCTGGTTCCAATCTGTCCTGCACATTTGCGTGAGGTTCGAATGTGCTTTGAGCTTTCGATTTCTTCCCATTTTTGTAGAGCACATTTTGGATTGATGAACTGTTTTATAGTAAATTCGTAAATTAGACGAAAAAAATCCATAGACATAAACAAAATACTTGTTAAAGCCGGACCTGCACCTTCAAAGATATACCATTTCCGTAAATCTTTAAAAAAAATCTTCATGCAATGGACTGCATGTCAAGTACCAGTTTTTATATTAACCTGTCTAATAAATGACAGAAATCGTTCATCGACTTCATATCTTTTTTTATGTTATTCTAGTACTTTTAGCCACATATTTCACTGTTTCTCGTGCATACTGGCTGTGCTTCGTCCAAAAAAAAACTGCAAAGGAAGTCCTTGAAGAGGACGAAATAGTTAAGAAAAATCGTTAACATGCTGGGCATAAAATTCAGTAAAAGCGAAGCAAAGACAATACCCGTAGCCGCGCTCTATCAATTAGGCGAGGCTCAAAATTGCCCTAATGTAGTTCTACAGTCACCGGCTGATGGTGCACGAAAAATTCCTCCAACTTTCCGGAAAACTTGCAGAGAAGAGGGAACGAACCCATCTCTTCCCTTGTTTCGTTTCTTGTGCCTGTTTTTTTCTCGCATAGTTTGTGTTTCGTAGAGTTTTCTTCGTGTTTTTTATGCCTTTTCAACCCCACCTATGAAACAAATATCACAAAAAACTGTGGAAAACTGAATGGTTGGTAATTATAAAAAACTAATATGTGGCAATCAAACGCAAGAAACAGACCAGGAAGTCGAAAAGCACGGAACGACAGCGTAGAAAAGTGGGGTCGCACGCAGATAAATTGGTCAAGGAGCAAGGAAAATGCCAACAATTCTTAAAACTCGAGGCCAATATCGATTACCTACCCTGATTCGAGTAAGCAGAAGGTTTCCTCGGAATACTGCAAAAGCTCATTCAAAGAGGTCCAAAATGCATTCACATGGAGAGGAAGCAAACTTCTAAATTTGGTCATAAAATGTCGTTAATGCAGTTTAACGGAATTTTTCGTCGTTAAATTTCGTTAAAAACTTTTAACGAAAAATGCCGGTAAATCCGGTAAATCGGTAAATCGTTAATCGTTAAACGCACACCCCTGATCCACATCCTATTCGCCAGTTTGTCATCCCTGCCAGTTTGTTTATCAACGCTACCGGAAAGATTTGGCGTAAAGCCACGGAGGAATATTATTCGTGGGGTATAGAGCAGTAACTATACTTATATAGAAAGAATAAACCAGTAATATTTCTATCAGATTAACGCTGTATTAGTACTACGTAGTCATAGTGCGGAGCAGAAAGATACAGAAAATGCGCTAAAGCCAGATTTAAGACATATTTCAAGAAAACGTCGAAGTCGGTCATTCATACGACGTAAGCTTTTTGTTAGGATACTATGCTTAACTTGAGGTAAAATTTTAAATTAGCTATATTTTTTACTTTCTTAAACGCGTGGGGTTTGATTTGAAACGTGTTTGTCAGGAAAGACACATAGGAAAGTAAAAATTGGGCTACAAATAGCACACAGAATGTATAAGTGTTGGCTAACACTGGCAAAAATAAAATTTGTGTTACACCGAATGTCAGCGATCTCCAACGATTTACGGTTTACGGTTCACGAAATTTCTGACTTCATTTACGCACACACCTGATGAGTACTACTGGGTAGTACCCAACCCTTGCTGTATAGCTAATTTTACTGTCGTTTAGCAAAACAGGATGGCTTAGTTCTAACGTTCATTGACTCTTCTTCCCTGTCGGGCATTACCATGCTCTTTTAATACTAGGCCATTACGTCAAAGCGATGGAGTGGCCATTCGCGTTTCCGCACCTGCACAGAGCTGCGAAAAAGTGGATATACGGATGCCAAGGTAGAACAAATAGGCTTATGGTTAGTAGATGACTCTGAATTGCACGGATTGGTGAGCATCTTCATGAGAGCCCCTCCTAGCATCTAAAAACACCAAGGAACACTCCAAACCAAAAGTAGTATGGGGCATTGATCCGCACTCCTTTTCGGAAAGGGTTTGTTGTTATTGTCCTCAAAGAGCTATGGCAAATGCTTTGTTTTCAGGTTGCGCAAGGCTTAAGCTCCTCACTTTTCACGAACAACATTCAGAATGTCTTCAAATGGATGGGGTAAGCAGCTTTACTCAATAGGCTATCAGAAAATCTTGTTGGTCTTTTTTCAAGTTACCTGTGTAGCTGTATTTCTTGTTAGACAACATGGCTTGCAGACCCAAAGGAAGTGATTGTGGGATTGTGAACGTTAACATTCCTACATCTGGTGCTGAGATTGGCGGCGCTTTCGGTGGCGAAAAGGAGACTGGTGGTGGACGCGAGTCCGGTTCAGACTCGTGGAAGCAGTACATGAGAAGGTAGGTCATGTAAGTTGAAGATGTTGCTTCAGTGAGAATGGCTTTGTTTAAGTCGTAGGCGAAGTCGGTGTTGCCGATGTCGTATTGGGCCTTTAGTTTCGTGTTGAACACATTTCATCCTCTTGTCGTTGCCAGGACCTTGTTTCGGATCTCCCGCCCATGTCAACGAAGCCTTATATCCCTTCGGGGTCGGTGAATTATTACCACACTTGTCTGGGAAGGATAAAGCGCTTTTTGTCTGCTGGCCACCGCAAGTCATTGTATGGCCATATACGCCTTCAAATCGCCTCCACGGCATCCGTAGAATTAGAATGTGTGGCGCGTCCCAAAAGCAATTGAGTAACGCCGTCCTTCATCCTTCGTTGAATCCTTGGAGTTCAGTTATCGATATTTTCTTTCGAGTAATTGGTTGACGGCTGTCTTTTTTCAGGTCCACCTGCACCATTAACTTCAGCAAGGATCTTCCACTTGCCCAGGGAATCAAATTCGAATGAATATGCGGCGACATACCACGTATTCGTTTTGTAGCTGTTATTGATGCCTTCGTTGTGATTTTCCGGTTAGCTCTTGAGATGCGGGAGCAACGGCTTTACGAATTTGGATGACGTCGTTTCTAGAGATAGTGCTTTCGACTTCAGCGAGGTTTTGAATTTGCCATTAGTCGAAAAACGGCCACAGCTTACTGTATTCACAACGCGTACGAAAGGTGTCTTCTTTACCTAAAATCACTTCTCGGGCACGTGAGTGCGGCTCTGATTCATTCTAGCGTTTAGCTACTTTTCGGATGTGTCTTCCTGTAAGTCCCATGAATCCGAGTGTTGAAACGTCTGTTTACATAAAGTTGTTCTCTGCTGTTGTTAAGTTATACCCTTTTGAATAAATGTTTAATCATGCATAAGTGAAGATGGAAGGACGTTTACGAAGGTTATTGTACTTCTACTCGATTCGACGACTACTTGTTTCTTCGACTTTTCGGCGTTCAAGGGCTACCCGCTGGCGATTACCTGCTGTTTATTGGCCTGTAGGGATAAATCCATCGAATCCCAGGCTAGGAGTATGCGTGGGTGCCTGCTCAAAGCGCGTCTGGCCGGCCGCGGTCTGTTCGCCGCAGATTTCTTTAACCCTTTCACGACCCGCGCGATTTCCAGGTGACTGTCGTGTGGGACAGCGCACGTTTTTCCCGGGCGTAGATTTTTCTATTGTTTTGTTGTATTATTTGTTAGATATGAAAACAGTAACAAATGAAGTTTTCCATGGACCATCTTGACCGTAACTATTAGTGGACTCATTGATTAAGGTTGTACTATTAAATGTATAATAATTTTCCATGAACTATTTTTATGGTGGTGTCCGACGACATCGTCGGACATTGTTCCACGTGGAAAAAAGTGTCCGACGACATCGTCTGGCAATGTCGTGAAAGGGTTATTCCTGTGATGGTGACGGAGTGAAAGAAATTCAACACAAGGCGCTCTAAGGGATGATGCAGACATGTGGTAGATAGTGAGCTGTCCAAGTTCTCAGTGCAACCATTTCCATTGCAGGAAGTAGTTACTCTATTGACCTTCTTCACTTCTTTCCGCAATACTTAGTCAACTGTTGGACTTGTTTCCACGTCGCCTTCTCCTGTCTCTCGAACAGGACAGGTTTTCTTCAGTTGTGTACTGAGGTTCAATTTTGCGATGCCGGTCGTGCTGTCAGCTTGAAATGCCTATCGGCGTAATTGCAAAGTCGGACGCCTACGATTTTCCCTTCGTGCGTTTGAAAAGAGATGCAGCACGAGGGACTGCAGCTTGGTAATCCTGTACTTTGTGAGTGTGTGCATGCGATATTTTTCAGTCTAGTGGCCACGATTGCGTTATCAGCTAGGTTATCAGCTGGACGGGAAGCAATAGGATCAGGGTATCTGTTGTGTAACCCGATGGCCCATACTCCTTCTACCTGTGTTGTTACACCGTGAAGTACTGCATGCATCGCCGCCCCGCAAGCTACTTGTTGTGTCCAAGGGACTGCCAGAAAGCACCTCTTTTGTTCTCTCTCGCGTATCAGATTGGTGCAGTGCGATGATTGAAAAACCTAGCAAGCCAGTCGCGGCTCTTAGGCTTGGTTTTGATATCTGCGGGATCGACTTCAGTCGGTACAGTGCTCAGAAGTGGAATTGTTGAAGTGCAAAATCAAACGGCGATGAGCTTGATAGATTTAGTTGCCTACTCGCAAGCAGGGGTGTGCGTAATTACGATTTATGATTTTACAATCTATTGCGATTTTGGCACTTTTTCACGACATTTTGGGTCGTAAATCGTACATTTTCGTAAATGTTGTCGATCTACGGACAACTGACGTCCAAATGACGTGACGTCGCCGGGCAGGTAGGAGAGTGGGCAGAAAGATGCCCACTCTCCTTTCTCTAGCAGCTCATTCCCGCTTCCTTTTAGCGCAGTTTTTAATGTTCTGATGTGGCACCGTGACAGATAAATAACATCGTGTCGTGCGAAGTTTTTTCAAGTTCAGCTTAACTTTATGGGAGCTCTTGGCGAGACATCTTTGCAAAATATGGCCGAGCATTGTCGTGGAGAAAGCAAACATTCTTAAGTCGTGGTCGTTTCCGCTGCCTGGCCTCGCTCAGATTTTGCAGATGAACAGCGTAGATGTTCGCAGTCACTGTGGAACAGGCTCTAAAGAATTCGTGGTATAGAATTCCTTGGGAGTTCCATCAACAGTACAGCATTATCTTTTTTCTGGCGGAGGCCAGAGTTGATTGCTTCGGAGGTGGTTCTTGTTGGGGGAGCCACTGGACCTTCCGGGAATGGTTGCCGTAGAAAAACCGGGCTCATTTCCCGTGACTACGTTCCCCCAGAAAGTTCCTAATAAGGAAGCTGAGGAGGGACTAACAAGGGAGGTCAATGAACGTCCCTTGGCAATTTCAAAAGTGAGTTATTGAGGGTTGTAGGGGATTGTATGAGAAGCACCGTAGTGGTTTTCAAATTTCCTGCGGACATCTGGGTAGGTCAAAAATTGCAAAAAACCGTTTTACTTCAGTGCGGGCCGACAAAGCAATACTGACGCCTGGAACTGCCATGTCGTGGTTAGAATGTAACCTGCAAAAGGTTTGGGGCTGGAACAATAGCGTAATTACCGCGATTTCACAATTTGCTTGTTAGCGGTACAGTGACCGACGTGGAACGTTGAGGTGCGTCGCTCACCTCCCACGACAGGATGGCAGAGTGGGAATGGGGGCGGGCTTGCTGGAAAAGTGTCGGGGGTTCGGATTCGGAGGTGCTGTTTCTGCATTGCTGGTCTAGCTCCATCCATTTTTGTCGATATAAAGTGTATCTTGACCACGGTAGTGTACCATACTGACATTATAACTCTATTTCAACCTGGATGATACGATATAAACACAAAAATAAACACCCAAAGCAATAGCGTTCATAGTACATAATTCGATTGGCCATTGAGGAGGAGCAGGCGACTTTTCCTTGCCTACAAAAAACATAACTTCAGAACTCCAAAGATCGAGGAAAAAATCATTATTTTATTTTTATTTATTACTTTGTTATTTATATTTATATTTTAATTAATTAATTAATTATATCTATGTTTGATTTTTTTTTCGACCCTTCTTCGACCTATGGAGAGAAAGAATAGCAGTACCAATCTGTCTTCTTCATCCTCAACCAATCATATTGCAAGTGGTCTCACGGTTGTCACATACAGCATCCTCCTCACTGTTAGAAGGAGGCGTAATACCACCCACATCATTGTCATCCTCCGGCTAGCAGACTACAGCCTGCGCTTCGTTCAAGTTAGGCTAACATCACGAACGAGAGAACGTTAATGTAATAAACATCAAACAAAAAACCACCTGGAGTGTTTCATCCTCATCAGCACAATCAATATCACCCCGTACATAGCATGTTGAAGTATGCCCAGAAACGCATCTGCTATGGCGGTCTCCCTACGAATAGGGGCAGAGTAGTCGGGAGGAAGGCAGTTAGCAAAACAGCCAATAACTCGGCACGAAGAACACATTGTATTATACAATTGATATTAAGTCGGGGGGGGGGGGGGGTGGTGTGGTATAGTCTGTCGAAGGACGATCACAACAATCGATCAAATATAAATAAATACATCAATTAGTTAATTGAAAATAAAAATAACAATCAATGATGCGTAATCAATACATAATAAATAAAATAATACATAAATAAATAAGTGAAAATAAAGATAAATCTTTTTTATCCATTTTTCAATCTTTCTTCGACTTCTGGAGTCATGAAGTAGTGCTAGCAGGCCCACTGTCAATGTCTAACGAAGGCGGTCAAGGTAAAGAATATTATCTATTTTGTAGTTGGGACAGGCCCTTGAATGCTACCGAGGAACTGCGAAGAAACGTTGCCTGTTCTCTCGTTCGCGATGTTAGCTTGACTTAAACGAAACGCAGGCTGTAGCCTGTTAGCCGGACGATGACAATGATGTGGGTGGTATTACATATCCTTCTAACAATGAGGAGGATGCTGTATGTGGCTGTGAGACCACTTGCGATATGATTGGTTGAGGATGAAAAGGACAGATTGGTACTGTTGCACTTTCTCTCCATAGGTCGAAGAGGGGTCGAAAAATATCAAACATAAATATAGTTAATTAATTAGTTAAATATAAATATAAATAATAAAAAATAATAAGTAAAAATAAAATAATAATTTTTTCCTCGATCTTTGGAGTTCTGAAGTTTTTTTTTCTGTAGGTAAGGAAAAGTCGCCTACTCCTCCTCAATGGCCAATCGAATTATGTATTAGGTTGTCCCATAAGTCCCCGCCGTTTTTTTCGCTGCAACAATTCACTGCAGATTTCGCCGGCAGTCTCTTGCATAGCGCTGCATAACTTTCGAAAGAGAATGATTTGCTCTATCAGAACATGTATTGCATTTCTTTTTTCATCATGAATTTTGTCAATTTTTAGGTCGTTGAAGTGAAAAGTGAAAAAGTGAAAAAGTAGCTATCTTCGCACTTGTTCTCTCCGCCTAGGTTTGTATTTTTTTGCGCAGTTTTTTTTTATAGAATTTGGAAGACAATGTTCTGTACTACAAGAATGTGTGTTGGTCCTATTTTCTCACTTGTCCTTTATTGATTTTTAGGCCATCAAATTGGGAATTCCGACTTTCCCGTCCGAATTTTCACCAAAACTCCGGTTCTGTGGTTGGACTTTTTTGCTTGGTGTCATATGTCGTTTGGAAGAGGATGTCTTTTTCAGTAAGAAAGTTTGTGTCGTGTTTATTGGCTCACGCTGATTTCTGTCGAATATCAACAACTGAAGAAGGAGAAGGGGTTGTTGGTGAAGACGATTTTTCTCTTTTTGGCATTTTGTTGATATTAAATAGAAATTAATGAACGCGACATATATTTTTATAGAGCAAGACATTCTCTTTCGAATGGCATATAACACCAACCCAAAAAGTCCAACCGCAGAGCAGGAGCTGTCGGCAAAAATAACCATCCTCCTTCGGACGTCCCAATTTGATGACCTAAAAATCAATAAAGGACAAATGAGCAAATAGCACTAACACATATTCTTCTAGTAGAACATTGTCTTCCAAATGTTGTAAAAAACTGCGCAAAAAATTACAAACCTAAGCGGAGAGAACAAGTGCGCAAATGGCTACTTTTTCACTTTTTCACTTTTCACCTCCACGACCTAAAAATTGACAAAATTCATGTTGAAAAAAGAAATGCAATAGAGGTTCTGATAGAGCAAATCATTCTCTTTCGAAAGCTGTGCAGCGCTGTGCAAGAGACCGTCGGCGAAATCTGCAGTGAATCGTTGAAAAAAAACGGCGAAGACTTATGGGACAACCTAATACTATGAACGCTGTTGCTTTGGGTGCTTATTTTTGTGTTTACATCGTACCATCCAGGTTAAAATAAAGTTTTAATGTCAGTATGGTACACTACCTTGGTCAAAATACACTTTATATCGACAAAAATGGATGGAGCAAGACCAGCAATGCAGGAGCAGCACCCGAATCCGAACCCCCGACACTTCCCGCAAGCCCGCCCCCCATTGCCACTCAGCCATCCGGTCGCTGCGGCGTTGGTGGTGAGCGACGCACCTCAACGTTTCACTTCGGTCACTGTACCGCTAACAAGCAATTTGTGAAATCGCTGTAATTATGCCATTGTTCCAGCCTAAACTTTTTGCAGGTTACATTCTAACCACGACATAGCAGTTCCAGGCGTGAGTATTGCTTTATCGGCCCGCACTGAAGTAAAACGGTTTTTTGCAATTTTTGACCTACCCAGATGTCCGCAGGAAATTTGAAAACCACTACGGTGCTTCTCATACAATCCTCTACAACCCTCAATAGGTCACTTTTAAAATTGCCACGGGATGTTCATTGACCTCCCTTGTAAGCGGCGTTCAGTCGCGACGACCGGTCTAAGTCACAGAGACCGTGGACCACTCAAGTCGTAACCATGTTTATTACATTCTAGAATATTCTAGAATGCATAACATTATTTTCTAGAATGCTCGCGCTACAAGACTTTGGTACTAAGCCAGACTGTGTCAGGTTTTGTTAAATCTTGAAAAACGATTAAAATTTTGCTGCAGGACTTTTCCGACAACCTAATAGAAATCCTTTGATGCGTCGTAGGATAGAGTTGCACTATGCATTAGCTCAGTGCGCGATGTTTGTTTAACTGCTTGCGCAGTTACTGGTGTCTCCGATTTATAAGCAGTGAAATGATTTTTTATTTATTTGGCTCTGATAGTGACTTTTTAAGATCGCTTCTGCTAAATCCTGGATTTCTTTTTTTCGCATCTAAAGATCTGTGAAGAGGTTGGAAATTTAATGATCATTCAAACGATGAAAGCATTTTGTTGAAACAACATGCTTTGGTTAAGGTAAGGTTTTCGGGTACTTATGAAGCAGAGGGCCCCTGGTGCCGTGGGGCTGCCGGGAAACAAGTCAACGCGGCGAAAACGCGGTAACCCACGGCACCCGAGAACGGGTGCTTCATTAGTACCGGCTCCGTCTTGCCGTGGGTTTGCCGCGTTAACATGTTTCCCGGCAACCCCACGGCACCACGGGCCCTTTGCTTCACAAGTACCGGTTTTCGAATAAACAGGTTTTTCGACTCTTTTAAAACGTGTAAAGTTCGATTTGGGAGGTCTCGCCTGACAGGAAGGATAACTAAACGTAAAAAAAACGAAGAAAGTGGCAAGAAAACTGCCCAGTATAGGCTGAAAATAAATATACAAATATTGGGTCACTTTGTCTTAACGTTAGCAGAAAAACCTACAACAATTCAGTTGTTTGCACTACGCGTTGGGTTCTTCCTACGATTTACGATTTATGATTTACGACGGTTTTTTCGTAATTGCTATTTACGAGTTACGAAATTTCGAATTTCATTAACGCACACACCTGCTCGCAAACAAGCGCTGAATCAACAAACAATAGTGTCTTCAAACAAAAAAGGTGTGTTCAATCAGTGGCCTGTCATTATCAAACAGAATCTTGGTGCTTTCTAAACACCCATGTCGATGCAAACATTCCTGGCCCGATAAACATTTGCCAGCGTCTAATTCTGGCATGGAACATTTCCAAGCCAACCTAAAAGTTTTTGCTGTAGAATAACGCTGGGTAACTTACTGGGGCGGGTAACTACAACTATGCGAGACGGGATTATATTACAATACCGCTCGCGCCGCACGGTCAAAAGTGGGCGAAAAAACGCAAAAATAGCGTCGCATGCTCATAATTCCTTCAGTTTTAGGTTTTTCGAAAAAAGCTTGGCACCATTCGATTCGCCTCTTCGAGATCTACACAAATATGTATACAACTTTACCGGAACTCCGATATTTTCGCCGTGGGTGGTCCAAAAATGATTGGAGCGGGCTTTTCCGATTTGAGCTGCTTATTTCCCAGGACATGCGTGCTTTCGGAGTATCTCAAGAATAGCGTACGTTGCCAGTGCTCTGTCATGCCAGGAATGCCCCGAGAGTGCGCCGTGCACAACGCATTCAGAATCGAACCTTTCAATCGAGGGGTGGGGGACAGCTTGTAGACTCAGCGTTTGGAGAGTTTTGTCGAAAATTTGCAGCCACCCTAGTCAGGAGTTGCTCCAAGGCTGTCCAGCGAGTCTTTGGAGTGCGCCGTAAATAATGCATACAGAATCGAACCTTTCAATCGAGGGGGGGGGGGGAGGCAGCAGCTTATAGACTGAGCGTTTGGGGAGTTTCATCAGAAATTTCCTGCCGCCCTACTCAGGAGTTGCTCTAAGGCTGTCCAGCTAGCGTTTGGAGTGCGCCGTGAATAGTGCATACGGATTCTAACCTTTCAATCGAGGGGGCGACCGCTCGCAAATTGCACGCATGGGCGTGTTCGGAGCGCAATAGCTCTGTCAAGTTGTAACTTTCAGGTTGCAGCTTGTAGGTTTTGTAGGCAGTCAAACGTTCTGTTATTACGCCGAAGTAGAATGGCTTAGCTTAGGAGGGGGCAATGTTACAGCGGTGCGAAAATGCAGGTGAGGATTGTGTGAAGCATTTTTTCCGATTTCCGTGGACCACTGCGAGAAGATGCGGCGAGCTAACGGCTTTAAAATATGTGCGTGAACAGAGCGCCTAAGGCACTTTACGACGATATGCTCATAGCTCCTCAGTTGCCTAAACTACCTTAGCCTCGGCTAGCGTTTTAGAGCGGCAAAAGCTAGCGGTTAGAGTTTCCTGCACTCTTACTTGTCCATATTTGGGTTTTCGACACTCCCAATAACATCGTTCTGTTCTGCTTGAAGAGCGCTATCGAATTGTATCAATTTCGACCAATTTTGGAAACATCGATTTTTGGGCAATATCCCATCGAGGACGTGGGCGCCCTTCGCCGAGCTGCGCGGATGATGACATCATCGAAAACCGATATTTTCGAAATTGGCCAAATCTCCTCGTGCAAACTTCGTTCAAAATCGTCTAGGGGTTATTTGGGGCGCTGATTACGAATCCGACGTTCGTTTTTGAAAATCTCGACTTCGGTAGGTTTTGGATTTTCTTCTGGATAATTGAGGGTGGTCGGGTCAGGATCATCGATTTTGTTCAAAATTCGTGTAGGGTCGGGGACGGGTTGCCGAACACGATGCCGAGGTACAATTGTACGATTAGGGCAGGAGAGCGCTCATACCGATAACTGAGCGTGATCGGAGATGGTGACCGGACCACCCTCAAATGGGAAGCAACCTGCTGAAGTCGGCGGAATTTTCAAAAACGAACGTCGGATTCGTAATCAGCGCCCCAGTTAACACCTAAATGATTTTGGACGAAGTTTGCACGAGGAAATCTGGCCAATTTCGAAATACCGGTTTTCGATGACGTCATCGTCCGCGCAGCTCGGCCTAGAGCGCCCGCGTCATCGATATTGTCAAAAAATCGATTTTTTCGAAATTGGTCGAGAGTGAAACCATTCAATAGAGCTTTTCGTTATAAACAAAACGGTGTTATTGGGAGCGTCGAATACCCAAACTAGGGCGAGTAAGAGGGCAGGAAACTTACATCCGTTAAGTCCGCCGCCCTAAAACGGCAGATGGGGCTAAGGAAGTTTAGGCAGGTGAGAAGTTCTGAGCCCGTACTTCAAGTGGTCTGTCCGCATACGCATTTTGAGGCCGTTAGCTCGCCGTGTCTTCTCGCAGAGGCCCACCGAAATCGGAAAAAATGCGTCACGCAAGCCTCACCTGCATTTTCGCACCCCTATAACATTGCCCCCTCCTAAGCTAACATTCTACTTTAGTATACTTATATCGTTCTTCTGCCAACATACACACAAATTGCAGCCAAAACAATTCGAACTCGACAGAGTTTTGTACTCCGAACACGCCCGCGTGTGCAATTTAGCGCAACGACGGCAGACGCTCTCCTCGCTGTTTCTCGCCCAGATTACAGTTTTTCCCAATCTAAATGATACGATTCAATTCAGCATGAAAAGCTCTATCGAATGGTATCAAGCATGGCCCAACTCGAAGACATCGCTTTTTCGATGACGTCATCGTCCTTCCGCCGCGGCCTCGATGCTAAACACTCAAAAAATCGATATTTCCAAAATCGGTAGAAATTGATACAATTCGATAGCGCTCTTCAAGCAGAACAGAACGATGTTATTGGGAGTGTCGAAA
>OX375867.1:63593999-63690481 GCA_947359475.1 Heligmosomoides polygyrus bakeri
ACACGAATTTTGAACAAAATCGATGATCCTGACCCGACCACCCTCAATTATCCAGAAGAAAATCCAAAGCCTACCGAAGTCGGCGGAATTTTCAAAAACGAACTTCGGATTCGTAATCATCACCCCAATTAATCCCTAGATGATTTTGGACGAAGTTTGCACGAGGAGATTTGGCCAATTTCGAAAATACCGGTTTTTGATGACGTCATCGTCCGGGCAGCTCGGTCTAGGGCGCCACATCCTCGATGGAGTATTGCCGAAAAATCTATGGCCTCTGGGTACTTGTGAAGCAAAGGGCCCGTGGTGCCGTGGGGTTGCCGGTAAACATGTTAACGCGGCAAGCCCACGGCACCACGGGGCCGGTACTTATGAAGCACCCGTCCTTGGGTGCCGTGGGTTGCCGCATTTCCGTTGCCGTTGCCGCGTTAACATGTTTCCCAGCAGCCCCACGGCACCACGGGCCCTTTGCTTCATAAGTACCGGCCTCTGTTATACTCCCGCGGGAGCATCCGCGGAAAGGCGGGAATCGCGCCGAGATCCCTCACCTGGCCAATCGCCGCGCCCCGCCACGCTCGCCGTCCGCGGTGCACCCCTCGTCCACGGAGGTCCCGCGGGAGTATAACACAGGCCTATGTTTCCGAAATCGGTCGAGATTGATACAATTCGATAGCGCTCTTCAAGCAGAACAGAACGATGTTATTGGGAGTGTCGAAAACCCAAATGTGGACAAGTAAGAGTGCAGGAAACTTCAATCGCTAAGTCCGCCGCCCTAAAACGGCAGATGGGGCTAAGGCAGTTTAGGCAGCTGAGAAGTTTTGATCACGTCATCGTAAAGTACCGTACTTAAGCGCTCTGTTCGCGTACGCATTTTGAGGCTTTAGCTCGCCGCGTCTTCTCGCAGTGGTTCACCGAATTCGGAAAAAATGCATCACACAAGCCTCACCTGCATTTTCGCACCGCTGTAACATTGCCCCCTCCTAAGCTAAGCCATTCTACTTTAGTATACTTATATATCGTTCTACTGCCTACAATACGCACAAGTTGCAGCCGAAACGGTTCGAACTCGACAGAGTTATTGTGCTCCGAACATGCCCGCGCGTGCAATTTAGCGCAACAACGGCAGACGCTCTCCGCGCGGTTTCTCGCCCAGATTACAGTTTTTCCCACCCTAGATGACACGATTCAATTCAGCATGAAAAGCTCTATCGAATGGTATCAAGCATGGCCCAACTCGAAGACATCGTTTTTTCGATGACGTCATCGTCCTTCAGCCGCGGCCTCGTCCTCTATGGCCTTTGTTATACTCCCGCGGGAGCATCCGCAGGACGTCCGCGGACTGAAGGTGCACCGCGAACGGCGGGCGTGGCGGGCCGCGACGAGTGGCCCGGTGCGGGGTCCAGGCGCGATTTCCGCCCATCCGCGGATGCTCCCGCGGGAGTATAACATAGGCTAAACAGTCAAAAAATTGATGATTCCAAAATCGGTCGAAATTGATACCGTTCGATAGCGCTTTTCATGCTGAATGGAACTGTGCCATTCCGAGTGTCGAAGACTCAAATCTGGGCGAGTAGGAGCGCAGGAAACTCTAACCGCTAGCTTTTGCCGCTCTAAAACGCCAGCAGAGGCTAAGGCAGTTTAGGCAACTGAGGAGCTATGAGCATATCATCGTAAAGTACCTTAGGCGCTCTGTTCACGTACGTATTTTAAAGCCGTCAGCGCGCCGCATTTTCTCGCAGTGGTCCACGGAAATCGGAAAAAAATGCTTAACACAATCCTCACCTGCATTTTCGCACCCCTATAACATTGCCCCTTCCTAAGCTAAACCATTCTACTTTGGCGTACGAACAGAACGTTTGACTGCCTGCACAACCTACAAGCTGCAGCATGAAAGGTTGCAACATGACAGAGCTATTGCGCTCCGAACACGCCCATGCGTGCAATTTGCCAGCGGTCGCCCCCCTCGATTGAAAGGTTCGAATTCGTATGTATTGTTCACGGCGCACTTCAAAGGCTCGCTGGACAGCCTTAGAGCAACTACTGACTAGGGCGGCAACTAATTTCTGATAAAACTCCCCAAACGCTCAGTCTACAAGCCGTCCCCCCCCCCTCGATTGGAAGGTTCGATTCTTTATGCATGTTCATGGCGCACTCCAAAGGCTCGCTGGGACAGATTGGAGCTAATCCTGAGTGGGGTGGCGGGGAATTTCTGATAACATTCTCCAAACGGATCGAAATAGTCTTGAAAACGTCGCAGTTCCCAGTGAGAGAAGATAGAAGCGCAGGGGACATGCGCTCGCCCACTCGATTGATAGGTTAGGTTCTGTGTGCATTGTGCACGGCGCACTCTCGGGGCATTCCTGGCATGACAGAGCACTGGCGACGTACGCCATCTTTGAGATACTCCGAAAGCACGCATATCCTGGGAAATAAGCTGCTCTAATCGCCCGTCCAGCCAATTTTGGACCACCCACGGCGAAAATACGGGTGTTCCGGTAAAGTTTTACACATGTTTGTGTAGATCTCGAAAAGGCGAATCGAATGGTACCAACCTTTATTCAAGAAACTAAAACTGAAGGAGTTATGAGCGTGCGACGCTTTGCGACGCCATGTTGGCGTTTTTTCGCCCACTTTTGACCGTGCGGCGCGAGCGGTATTGTATCTTTCATTTATAGGTATACATGCATTGTTTAAGCCAAATAAAAATCTCAAACTGTCTCCTTGGTTGGTATCTCTAGAAGTAGAATGCGTGGCGCATTCCCAAAAGGGATTCAATAAAGCCATATGTCATCCTTAATTTCTATCAATGTCGAAAACGAAGCCGCAGTGAGTAGTATCAACGACCCGGCCTTAGTCCAACTGTTAGTGTAAACGCTCAGAGATGAGAACGGGCTCTATTCAATGCAACTAGATTGCGCCATACATTTTGCCCTCCTCCACCCCATTATGCTCATGATACTGTGACGCGCCATGCGTTCTACCACCATGCAAACTACGCAATGGAAACGCACGACACGCGTCCGGTGCTCCTAAAGATGCGCTACAAGCTACAGAAGCAACATTTTAGTGAAACTTCCTGAAAATAAATAAATAAGTATGAAAGACATGTTTCTGGTAAGATGGAGAGAAAACGGAATGGGAAATACAAGCATGTTAAATAAAAGGGGGAGGTCGATGTTATCCAAACCTTATTTGATGTACGCCGCGTATTCTACTCCACCCTCGTTTGGAGGGATCAATATGGCGCCGAACACCGGAAGTGTGAAGACTCCGGTTAGGCGATTTACGGCGTCCTCAGATGGCGCGAGGGGTCACAGAGGCAGGAGAGTGGGCTGGCTTTGGAGCTAATCTGGGTCCCGACCAGGGCTATTGGATATTTCACTCGTGATGAACCGGTACAAACGAACCAAAATTTGTAATCGAACCACCCTTCAAGTCAGAATTAACTGGAGAATGCTCTCGTAGACTATTTTTCTGTTTTTGAACATTTTTTAAAATAACACTCAGTTAGCATTGGGGTGAGTTTGCCTTGTAACTACGTGGCCAAAATGTCTTCCAGCCTAGTCGAAATTTCACCTATTGGAGACTATAAGGTATTTTCGTAGGCCTCCAAATATTTGTGTTTCTTTCTTCAAAGAAACGATTTTGTGTTCACTTCATACAAAAAGTGTGCGGCTAACTGCAAAGAAGTGCCATGTGGCCAACTTTGCCGGGGTATAATTACTAGCGATTTTAAACCCATAGATTCCGCTTTCGCAGTATGATTTCCACTGTTGCCTTCAACGGGACAAACGAGTATAAAAACACATAAGCTTGACGTGCCGAAATTGTAGTCTTCCAATGTGGAGACACTTTTTGAAAATAATAGCACTTAAATTATCGGATCCTCTAAAAAGTGCGTCATCGAGATCGGGAAATCCTAGGGAATCCAGAGAATTATATGTTACTACAAATAAAGTAGAAAATCGGCTTTAAAAGGCCGAATCTCTTCCATCATTAGCCGCTTAGGAGCTGCGGGTGTAATTATCTCCCGCGAAGGAAGGGGTCAGCCGCGACAGCCAGGAATTAGGTCACTGAAGTATTTTTCAGGCGCTCGTTATGTGCTTTATTTAGAGCTCATCGGGAAGAGGGCTCGGTGCTAATCACGAATATATGTTTCAATTTTCAATGCGCTCAATTTGAAGTGTGCTACAGAAAAGCGGCGGAAAAGGCGGTTTTTTTCGCTTTTTCCGCCCAAAGACCAAAAGTTAAGGCCGGTATTGTAGGTCACTATAGCTGCGCTAGTTAAGAGTTCAAGAGGGTCAGGAAGCATTTTACTAGTTTCCCATGCTTTATCGTTATCTAGTTAGCGGATCTAACAGTTACGTTTTTGCAGGAGGCGCTCTGCGGTCGTTATCTCGTTGTCGGATCTAACCGGAGAGCGCGTATAAAAGGAACGGTGTATAAAAGACGGCTCGAGGAACGCTCGGGGCTTCAGTCGGCTCTCTTCAGCCTTCGGCTCCAGTCTTCAGGCTTCAGCCTTCGACTTCGGCTACCGGTTCGGCTACGACTTCAAGTATCAATAGCCAACAAGAGGTCTCCACCAATAACCGCAAGAAACCTAGAGCGTTCAAGAGCAGTTTCTGTGAGTGTCGGTGTGTACAAGATAAACAATATTAATACAGGTGTCTTGTCTGGCAAAGATACTTCACAGGAATTTACCCGCGTGGCAGCATAGGGCGACACAACGCTAAAGACAGCGACCACAATTGGTGCATACTACTAAAACCGGTGCAAACTACTAAAACTGGTGCATCGGCAACCGAAGGATCCAGGTCGGTTTCAAGAACATTTAAGCAATATCGGTTCATTTTGAGCCTTTGCTTACTCGAAAACAAGGAAACCGCACTTTACCTTTTTCTCTCTCTTCGCCCTTCTTTTTTATCGCTCTTTTTCTTAAGAGGGTCTAATCAAGAGCGTCAGTAAGCCCTCAAGAACTAATATCTCTATAGACCTCAAGAAGTCCTCAAGAACTAGTGTATCCGATCAAGAAAGGCTCAATAACCATTCAATAACTGGTACACCCTAGAAGTTAGCTCCCATTAACAAGATATTTACAATGTCGTCGCAACTGGGGACCCAGAAACGGTTGTTGACCACCTTTACCAATAAACTCGAGCACATTGTAACGAGTTTAAGAAACGAGAAATTGCACGAGATCGTCATAGAGCCTCATCAACCTCAAGAGGCAAGGCAAGAGTCGATAAGCCGCTTAGAAGAAGGGGTCTCAGCAATAAGCTCTGCATCATCAAAGGTAGAAACAGTTCTAGCACAATTTGCTTCCATCCTAGACAAGATGGAGAGCAAGAGCACCAAGGAAACTGAAGATTATGAGAACTACGCCGCAAAAGCCGAGTCAGCGCTGTTCTCTGCCTTCGATCTATCCGTGCTCCTTGAAGCCCGGATCCGCGCACTCACCAGTAGCGCATCGAACATTCCATCGGTAGCTGCAATCAATAGCGCACCGACGATGAATCAGACGCAAGCAAAGCCGCTAGAACTGCCACCTTTGCCCATTCCGACGTTCGGAGGAAATCCATGGGAGTGGGACAACTTCTGGGAATTATTCCACAGTAATATCCATTCAAGGGAACTGCCTGAAATGGCCAAGTATAACTACCTATTAAATGCCTTAAAAGGTGAAGCCAGGGAATCCATCAAGAAGTTCCAAGTAACTAAGGAAAACTATTCAAAAGCAATAAACTTCCTTCTCAATAAATACAATAATAAAGAGATACTAGTCAATCACTTGGTTGAGAGACTAGACTCTTGCACACTCCGCAGTCACTCAGTAAAGGACATTCGTTCTCTCCTGGAGCAGGTACAAGTAATCGTCACCCAGCTAAAGGAAAAAGGGGAAGAGATCAATAGCTCCTGGCTCATAAAGAAGGTTCTAGCAAAATTTCCAGATTTCGTGAAAAGGAAAGCAATAACTAAGAAGCAGAACCAGCAACCCGATGTTCCCTTCGATATGGAAACACTCCTTACGTACATTAACGAAATCCTAAGCACGGAAGAAATGTTCGCACTCTTCTCAAATGAAGATAGCAGGACCTATCGAGAAGGCCCTATAGTGACAAAGCAGTCACAGGGTTGGCAACCAAGCTGCATGTATTGCCAGCAGGGTCACTCATCTAATAGATGTATGAAGTACCCTACCGCTCAAGAACGATCACTATATCTCCGCAAGAACAGCTTGTGCCTCATATGCGCCTCTTCAGAGCATAATACGGCAAGCTGCAGGGGTCGGCCATGTTTCAGATGTAAAGGACTTCATCATACGTCCTGCTGTTTTAAGCAAGATGCAAATAAAAGGACGCCCCCACAGCGACAAGATTATGATTCTCCATCCGCAAGGGCAACAAGAACAAATGCGGATCAAAAGCAAGACAACGGAAGGGCACCACGCAGGGAAGCGACGAGAATTACCAAAACCACGCCTGCAAAAGTTCGTTCCCACGTCATTGTGACCAATGAAGAAAGTCTGGATCAAACAGGGGAGGAACCACAGCTGGTCCTCAGCTCTCATCTGTCAAATCGTCCGTCTCTCCCAACGGGAGAAGTTACAATTCTTGATCCAGGAACAAAGACTCTCTCCAAAGTAGATGTTCTGCTAGACACTGGAGCGGAGGCATCCTTTGTGGATAGTGCGTTCGCCCAGAAGCTGGAATTACCAGTCCTAGAGGAAAAGCAGATCATGCTGCGCACGTTCGGATCAAACGAATCTAAGGCGAAAAGGTGCAAGCTAGTGAGCATAGATGTGTGGGACAACGACGGCATGCCGCACTCCTTGAAGTTGCTAACAAGCAACATTTTGACTAGTTCCTTCACTCCTCCAAGAATACCAAATAGTGACCACGACTTCATCCGGTCTCTAGACCTATCAATAACGTTCAGCAAGAACAAGGAAGTGATTAAACCAAAAATTCTATTGGGTTGCGACCAACTTTGGTCTTTCGTCCGGAATGATGTCCCACTAATATCGCTTCCGTCTGGGTTACACTTACTACCCACAAAACTTGGTCACCTGGTATCGGGGAAGATCACGAACGCGGATCTGGAATCGCATCAAGTTAGCCAGATCAATCACGACGACGTACAGCATTGGGAAAAATGCTGGTCCATGGGTACGATTCAGATCAATACAGTTACTCCAGAGTCGGAAATCAGTTCGGAGGAGAGAGAACAATGGGAGAAATTCTGGACTCTGGAAACCGCGGGGACAGAGGAGTTCACCGGTTCCGAGAAAGAAGCAAGAGAAGCCCTGGACAAGAAAGTTTGGCAAGAGTTCAAGGACTCGATACAAAAGAGAGAAGACGGATACTATGTTCGACTTCCTTGGAGAGATCATTATCCGACTTTGCCAGACAATCGAGCAATAGCATACAAACGTCTTGTAAGCGTTTGGAACTCTTTGAGTAAGGACGAGGAACTTCTCGATCAATACAATAACACCTTTCAAGATCAGCTGCGAAACAATATTATCGAGTACGTGGAAGAAACTACCTCAAGCCAAGGTGGACAAATTCACTACATCCCTCACCAGCCGGTCCTTACTCCTCATAAGACTACTACGAAGCTGCGCATCGTGTTCGATGCTTCCGCACATTACAAGGATAGTCCTTCTCTGAACGATGTGCTTTACAAAGGTCCAGTAATCCTCCCATCGCTACATGGAATTCTGCTACGCTTCAGGATAGGAAAGATCGCAATAACATCGGACGTAGAAAAGGCCTTTTTGCAAGTACGACTCCAAGAACAAGATCGAGACGCAACACGATGCCTTTTGCTAAGGGACCATAAGCTACCTCCAACTTCTAGCAATATCCAAGTGTTCCGATTTACAAGAGTAACCTTTGGCCTCAAGTCATCACCGTTTCTCCTCGCTGGCACCACTTTATACCACTTGGAGAACTACGAGGAGGAATCCTCTATGGTGCAAGAAATAAAGCGTAACCTCTACGTCGACAATCTGCTGCAAACCGCGGACACCCTGGAGGAGGCCAAACAACTGTACTACAGAAGTAAGCAAATATTCGAGGACCTCAAAATGAATCTTAGAGAGTTTTCCTCCAACAATAGTCCTTTGATGGAGGTCGTGAAAGACCAGGACAAGAGCACCCAGCAATATCCGAAAGTACTAGGACTCACGTGGAATGTTCGCGGGGACACAGTGGACATGTCACTTCAACTTCCGAGAGCTCCAATAACTACCAAGAGATCCGTCACAAGTGCAATTGCTTCAATTTATGATCTCCTAGGATGGATGGTTCCGCTGCTCCATAATGTCAAGATCTTCCTACAACACCTTTGGCAGCAACAATATGATTGGGATACAATACTTCCCACAGAATTGGAAGTCGAATGGAACCATCTTGTGGAACAGATTCAAGGATTCGCGTTTAACATACCACGATTTCTGGCACCTAAAGGAGGTGACGGAATATTGATCACATTTGCCGACGCAAGTACTAGCGCAATAGCAGCCTGTACGTACTTGTTTCATGAAGGGAGAGCCCAACTCGTCATGGCAAAATCAAAACTCCCACCACTTCAAGGTCAGTACACAATACCGAAGCTGGAACTTAACGCCTTCACGTTGGGAACAAGACTAACCCACTCAGTGCTGTCCGAGTTGGAACCTGTGCTCAATATCCGAAGCATCTATCTCTTCTCGGACTCAGAGATCGTACTGAATTGGCTAAAACTTAAGCCAGAGAAGAAAGTAGGGCAATTCGTATACAATCGTTTAATCGAGATCAGCAATATCAGCAAGAACATGGAAAAAAGAGGTTGTTCAGTCAGATATGGCTACGTCGCTTCATGTGACAATCCTGCCGACTGCGGAACAAGAGGGCTGACAAAGGCGGAACTAGAAAGCCATATATGGTGGTGGATAGGGCCCCTTTTCTTGCAGTCAAACCCAATTCAGTGGCCTATTCATAGTCGCATATTTGACTATGCAGCAAGATCTGACAATTCTCCAGATTCCGCCGATTGCTTCGAAGGTGCGAGCGCCTTGAGCAATAAGCCGACCAACAACAAGAGTTCAAGAACTCTGAAGCAAGACCAAAACGAACTTCTTGGGATTGGTCAAGTAAGAACCTTTAGCAAGGCCAAACGAATTATCGCGTACGTCGTGCGCTTTCTCTTCGCCACAATAACAAGAGTTAATAATAAGCGCTCTGCCAGCAATAAAATCGTTCTTTCAACAATAAAGGAACTCTCCCCATCGGTGCTTTCTCAGAGCCTAACGGGAGGAGAAATAGCGCTTACAAGGGAACTGATCATTCGCCGTCATCAAGAAGCTAAGGTTAGCAAACAAATCATACAATCCCTACCCAACCTCAATATCCGTCCTGATGCACACGGAATATTACGGTGCTATGGACGTCTTGGTAAGGCTCAGTTAGATGACAGTGCGAAATACCCTATCTTTATACTGCAGAAAACGCTTTTGGCCGAAATTATTATCCGGGATATCCATGAAAAGGGACACCCTGGGATAAACCACACCATAGCACTAGTTAGGCAACAATACTGGATCCCGCAACTGCGATCACAGGTGTTGTCACTCAATCGAAAGTGCTTTCACTGTCAAAGATTCAATAACCTCCCATACAAGTATCCAAGACAAGAAGATCTACCAAAGGAACGAGTCGTGCGTTCACATCCTTTCCAACATGTCGGTCTAGATTATTTTGGGCCTTTATCCATAAGGTCGTCATCTGGAGATCAAGAAAAATGTTACGGAGCAATCATTACCTGCATGACAACAAGACTAGTACATTTAGACGTCGTTGCAGACCTTACATCAGTAGCATTTCTTAATATGCTTCGTAGATTTTTCGCCAGAAGGGGAGTGCCGCGTTCAATAACCAGTGACAATGCACCGACCTTCGAACTAGGAGAAGCAATACTCATCGAGAGCATCAAAGCAGCAAGATCCGACCCAGCAATATCAAAGACGTTAAGTGAGAGAGAAGTTGACTGGCGACATATTACGCCGTATGCTCCCTGGCAAGGAGGTTTTTACGAAAGGCTAATTAAGTCCGTTAAGCACTCTCTACACAAGACGTTGGGGAAGAAACTGCTGTCTCTAGAAGAAATGACCACAGTATTGACAGAAATTGAAGCACTGATCAATACTCGGCCGCTCACTCATATGAGCAATGACTTCAATGATGACCAGGCTTTGCGTCCAATAGATTTCGACAAAGAGATCTTCAAGTATACTATCCATTGGGAGTGAAATCTCCCGCATCCGATGATCCCGATTATCTCCCATCAAAATTTGAAGCAATACTTCAAACAAGAAACCAGGCTCTTGCAGCTCTGGAGACTTCTTGCAAACATACGGAGAAGTTTTGGAATGTGTGGCAGGCTCAATATTTAACTGCCCTTCGGGAGAAGCACACTGTCCAGATAGGACAAAAGAAGGGATGTGTTAAAACCCCTTATGAAGGTACTGTGGTGCTTCTTTGTGATCCAGTTCAGCCGCGCCATTGCTGGAAAATGGGAATAATACACAAGGTAGTTGTCAACAATAACGGCACCATACGGGAGGCTGTGGTACGACTATCTTCCCAACGTCTCATACGGCGACCGATCAATCCTTTAGTCCCACTAGAACTGGATCAAGTAGATGGCAATGGTGATGAAACTCAAGAATTGCCCGGTTCGCCTCAACAAGAAAATTCGGAAGTAATATTAATTCCTTCGAGATCCTCGGGGGATGCAACTGATCCTCAGGAACAAGTTACATCTCCAGAATATCAACGTTACAACTTCAGAAAACGAAGAAGGATCAATTACAAGGAAGGTTCAGAAGAATCGGGAGACTCCGATGAATGCTCCACTCCAACAAGAACTACTTTCAACATATCCACTTTGTTCCAGATCTCGCTGGTTCTCTCAATTGTGGTCGAAGCAACCGAGGTAATAGCACAAAATTCCTCACTGCATTCCATACAATGCTTCCCGGGAGGTGTAGCGGTATCATCTCCAGCTCTAGTTCCATACGAGATCTGCGCAGAACACTATTGTGTTCAAGTGGAGAACCCAAGAATGCAAGAAAGAATCAATCTTCCACCTGACGTTATTCTCCACGAGCACGTCATCCAGTGGAAGTTTGAAGAAGGACGCTCTATCAATACCATCGAAACAGTATGCCCTCCAGGACCGTTTTGTGAATCAATAACATGCACATTTTGCTCCGCCAACATCTTCAATCCTGAATGTTGGCCGAAGAGTGCAATATTTGCAACCTCAGTATTGATCTATCTTCTCGTAACCGGATGCTACGTCTTTCTGTATGTGCCAATAGTAATCGGACTTCCAATACGAGTAGCCTTCAAACTACTCTGGACAGCATGCAAAATTGTACTTCGAGGTTTCCAACGACTCGGAAGGATGAGAAGATCGGAATTTTCCTTACGAAGGAGACATCTTGCGGAGATCATTGCTCTCGCAGCAGCAATATCCTATTCCCTTCAATGTCAGGAAGTTAACCTCTTCACTCAGTACGCCACCATCTGCACAAGAAATACGCAAGAACCCTGCCAGGTCCAAGTCTCTGAGGTAATCAAGATCAATCCTTTCAAAAGGGACGCCTGTTTACGACTGCTGCAGAATACTACTTCGGTCCTTGAAATCCACCTACAATGGAAATCGCTCAAGCTGTTGTGTGAACCTGAAACGGATATGTTCACTAGAGACGCCGTACAAAGGGTAATTGACAGTAAGAGGTGTTCACATAGCGGCTCTTGTGTCGGTGACAAATGTGGATCGATCAATAAGTCCAGCTTGATTCCAGAGCTGAAGGAGGGAAATCAATATCCTGGCAATACTTTTTGTGTTGAATCCTGTGGAGGACCCGGGTGTGATTGCTTTTATTTAAGTTCCGGATGTCTCTTCTATAGGATATATGCGCAACCGATAGACGACGAAATTTTCGAGATATTCCACTGCAACAGATGGAGGGAATCAGCCAGCGTAGAAATCGACCACTTCGACGTAATTAAGAAGAAAGGCTCTACCTTTAAGGCTGTCCTACTACCCAATGTGCCAGTTAAGTGGAAATCGTTATCGATAACTCTTACGTCTGTAGGAATACCTCCACTACCATTGCTTAACAACCCATTTATATCGGACGGCAAAAGAACGGCTCTATGGAAACCTAACGCTTGGCCAAATTTGCAGTGTGCAAATTTTTCAAATGCACAAAATCTTCAATGCCAGATGTTCGACGACTGCACATGCGTTCCAGCAGAAACCAAAGCCAACTGCTACTGCAAGAACCTTCCTATCGGCACATGGTTTAAGAGCAAAAGAAATCAGCTGCCGGTACTTTACCCTTCGCTAACGTTTCGGCAGGACGCATCAGCAAGAGTCCAGGCGACAGTCACCAATATGGTTACGGGAGAAATTGTACTAAGTTTCCAAGATACCCTCGAAACCGAAATTTTGGTGGACGACGATGTTTGCCGTGTCACCGCAAGCGACTTGAAAGGATGCTATAACTGCGTGAAAGGCAGTGTAGCAGAAACAATATGCTTCTCAAATCGAGATGGTTCTCTAGCAAAAATTGTATGCGGTGAAACAAGCTTCACCATTCCATGCAACAACACTGGAAGCCGTTCCGATCTGAGATTCAGTCTCACAAAAGCAAGAATCAATTTCGCCTGCGTAGTATCATGTGGACGAGTGACTACCTCCTTTGATATAGCAGGTATCCTAAAATTTACTGCTTCAGCACAAGGAGTGGTAGAACAATGGCTCAGTGGCGAGTCAGTCAGTTTTTCAGAAATTCAATGGCCAGACTTAGCTCATATAGCCACAGTATTTCTTCAATGGTATAAAACACTAGCAATAGCCGTAGTAACTCTCCTTATAGCAATAGCAATAACCTACTTGGTCCTTACAACATGTGGAATGAGTATAATTTTTTGGATCGGAACTCAACTCGCTAAGTCACTCCTGCGAGTCATAGGGCTTTTTTGGAGATTCCTGCGCTTCACATGTGTAAACGCAATAGCTTCAGCTCATCGAAAGCAGCAATAAAAAACTCTAGTTATGCTATACGCTGTACATAAACATGATTGATCACGTAATTCATTCCTAAGATAAATCAATATCCTTTATCAATAACCTCCTGATCAGATAACCAAGAACTCTTCTACAGGACCACCAAGCAGCCAGCGATGTTGGAATATCAGAGAAACCTCTCCAATTCTTCGAAGACGACACAAGAAACAGACAAGGAGTCATCAAGATCTCTGCGTCATCTACATGGACAAATAAAAGTTGCGGTAAACAGCTAGCCGCATCATATCGTTCATAGCGGGCCGCAGCAAGAACATTGAGCAAGAACTAGAGACGCGGCGGCACTATGCGAGAGGCGGGAGTATAGCTGCGCTAGTTAAGAGTTCAAGAGGGTCAGGAAGCATTTTACTAGTTTCCCATGCTTTATCGTTATCTAGTTAGCGGATCTAACAGTTACGTTTTTGCAGGAGGCGCTCTGCGGTCGTTATCTCGTTGTCGGATCTAACCGGAGAGCGCGTATAAAAGGAACGGTGTATAAAAGACGGCTCGAGGAACGCTCGGGGCTTCAGTCGGCTCTCTTCAGCCTTCGGCTCCAGTCTTCAGGCTTCAGCCTTCGACTTCGGCTACCGGTTCGGCTACGACTTCAAGTATCAATAGCCAACAAGAGGTCTCCACCAATAACCGCAAGAAACCTAGAGCGTTCAAGAGCAGTTTCTGTGAGTGTCGGTGTGTACAAGATAAACAATATTAATACAGGTGTCTTGTCTGGCAAAGATGCTTCACAGGAATTTACCCGCGTGGCAGCATAGGGCGACACAACGCTAAAGACAGCGACTACAATTGGTGCATACTACTAAAACCGGTGCAAACTACTAAAGTCACGTTGAGAATCTTTGGGGGAAGTTCATGGGCCTCCCTTGTAAGAGCCGACAGCGCTCAGTCTGCAAAGAGAGGGTCGAAGGTATGCCTCATCCCTGAATGCTAGACAGGGGCCGCCACTAATCTATCTCTACCCTTTCCAGCTGTGCTCCAACTTCAACTGATCAGGTGACGACAACATCCTGTGCACAAACGGCAGGCGCCGATGTTGGTCAACAGTTATGAACTTCATTGCCCAACGTCGACTCCCACTCTCACTTGTTCTCTCAGGCTCTCATTTCTATCCAACTTCGAAGGCTCCTAGCTCTTGCTTCAAGCACTCAGAAAAAGCGAAACATATTTGTTACCTATCTGAATGGCGGAGATGCCGGCAGTATCCGTTCCACCGTTCAGACACACGCCTGAGACCATCCGATGGTTAGCTCACCCTTTTTGTTGTCGTTTGAACTTGAACCATGTGGGCGGCACAAATTTTTGCATACTGTTGCACCTCTGACGTGCGCGACTTTCCGTGTTCGTGTTTTACGTGCACATTAGCCTATCCCTTTTTAGGCCTTCCTCATTTATATCTGTATAAGTGCTCCCACTTGCGCGCTTCCTCTTGGAGCACACTAACCGGCGGAAACCAACCCGTCGGCTAATATCTGCTGCGTATTCTACTGCATGAAGCCGCTCACCACTTCCGTACGTTCGTTGCATTCCTTTCAGACAGTCCGTCACGTCACTGGTTTGCGCTGCTCAGTGCTTCTGCCCCTCAGGTTGCTCCGCAACCGTTCTCTTGCTCAACAGTACTCGTTACATAACATTGACTTCTTCTTCTTATTCTTCAGCGTCTGTCCCGCATTGTCGCGGGGTCCGCTCTTCTCGTGTTACCACGCCACCTTTCCCGATCCTGCGCTTGATCAGGGTGGACACTAGCTACTTTCAGTGTGTAACGTATCGGACCAACGCTGCTTCGGGCGTCCTCTAGGCCGCTTTCCAGATACTTCCAACTCAAGGCCTATCTTGCGGACGCTGTCTTCTTTCCCACGCAGAACGTGACCGTACCATCGCAAGCGAGCTTCGCGCATCTTGTCCGCTATCGGCACGGCACCGAACTTCTGCCGAATAGCATCATTCCGGATGGGGTCCATGCGCGTGACTCCAGCCGTCCAGCGCAGCATCTTGAGGCGCGTTTCAACTTCCTTAGTCGCAGGCCAACACTCAACGCCGTACATCGCTACCGGCCGGACGACGGCTCTGTAGATCTTCGACTTTAGGTGCTCTGGTATCTTCCTATCGCAGATCACGGCAGTCAGCGAACGCCACTTGGACCAAGCTGCACTCACGCGTGAGTTCACTTCAACCATCAGACCGCCGTCAGACGCTATTGCTGATCTCAGGTATTTAAACACCGAAGTGCGTGCAAGTTCAGTACCGTTAATCTTAATGGAGCCGGACTCGTTCACGTCAGTCGTTAGGTACTCGGTCTTCTTGACGTTCAATTTGAGTCCGAACCTCACCAGACGGTCGCACCAAGCTTGCACCTGCCGCTCGAGATCGTCTTTCTCTTCGCAAGCGAGCATCACGTCATCAGCATAAAGCAGCGTCCATGGAACAGGCTGCTGAAGATCTCGCGTAGTGGCATCCATGACGACAACAAAGAGGAGTGGAGAAAGCGCAGAACCCTGGTGCACCCCAACAGAGATGGGAAACTTCATTGAGGTTCCAGCTGCAGCTTGCACTCTACTCTTTGGGCAAGAATAGAGCATCCGCACCCACTCTATAAGTTTCTCAGGTACGTTGTGTTGTCGCAAGGCGTACCATATAACCTCACGCGGTACGCGGTCGAAAGCCTTCTCCAAGTCGGGAAAGGCTATATGCACCGGCTTCTGTCTCTCGCGATGCTTCTCCACCAGGAGGCGGGCGGCGTGTATAGCATCAATGGTTCCGCAACCAGACACAAAGCCGCACTGGTTGTCGGAGAGCTTGACGATTTCACGGATTCGACTATCGAGGATTCGCTCGAGGATCTTCATGCTGTGCGAAAGCAGGCGAATCGGACGGTAATTGAAGCAGTCCGCAGGACTGCCTTTCTTCTTCCAAATCGGGATCGTCGTACTGTTGTGCCAACACTCCGGTACTTTCTTCTCCTTTACTACCTGGTTGAAGAACTCAGCCAACCACTCAGCAGGATACCAGAGCTTCGGCTTCCAAACATCGGCTGCCAGATCATCCGGCCCTGTCGCCTTACCGGGCTTCATCTTCTTCAGAGCCGCTTCTGTTTCCTCCACGGCGATCTTGTGAATGAGACCGTGAACAGAAGCCACAGAAGGGATGGCCGGATGAGGAAATTCCATAGTGGAAATTTCCTCAAAGTAATCACGCCATCGCTTCAGCGCCTTTTTGCTGTCTGTCAGAAGATGGCCGCTCTCATAATTGATGTCAACGAACTTTTCAATATCCTCGGTTTGGCGATGGCGGGTCTTAGCAAGTCGGTACAAATACCGCTCACCATCGCGCGATTCGAGCTTTCGGTAGACATCACCATAACGAGTGGCTTTCGCAACAGCCACGGCTTTCTTTGCAGCCTTTTTCGCCTTCTGATACTCCTGCCAGTTGTCGGCTGTTGTCGCCGAGAAACACATGATACAGGACTTCTTCTCTCGAACCTTCGCTTTCACATCGTCTGTCCACAGCCATGCCTGCTTGTCGACTTTGCGTCGTCCAGGCTTCGTAGTGCCGAGTTCCGACCTTGCAGCTTGGCTATCGCGTCGGTTCCTTTCTTCCAAGTTTCATCGACAGTCGTAACTGCCGGTAACCGCACGCGAGAAATCACTGCTGCTTCCTTCTCTTTCATTCGCCACCACTTGATTCTTACAGCACCGCATCGCTCGACCTGCTTCAGCCTCGGAGAGGCGATCTTCAAAGTACAGATCAGCGGTCGATGCTGTAAGACCACCGTCTCATACGGCACGACCTTCGCGTCTGTGACAAGGCTCCGGTCGTGATCCTTCACAAGCACAAAGTCTATCTGAGACTTGGAGCTCCCACTATAATATGAGATGAGGTGGGAGTCGCGTTTTCGGAAGACGGTGTTCATAATGGTGAGGCTATGCGATTCCGCGTACTCAAGAATACGCCCACCATCGGGGTTGCGAGACCCGTATCCGAAACCACCATGACAGCTGTACCCGTCCTTCGCAGCACCTACGAGCCCATTAAGGTCACCAGCGACTATGATGACATCTTTCGGCGGTACCTCTGCTGTCTTCTCATCAAGCAGGTTCCAAAACTCATCCTTGGCTTGATCGAAGCAGCCAGTATGCGGAGCATACGCAGAGAAGAAGTGATAGAGTCGCTCCTTAGCGGCGACAACGATCTTCATCAATCGATCGTCAATGCGCTCGACGCTTACAATCGAGTCACGAAATCGTTCGGAGACGATTATTCCGACACCGCTGGTGGTCCTGGGACTTCCACATAGAACGGCCTTGAAACCACTTCCTATGTCCCTTGACTTGCGGCTGGACCACCTAGTCTCCTGCACCGCACAGAGACCAACTCCTCTACGCTCCAGTGCTTCAACCAACTCGCACGAGCGGCCCGTCAACGTACCCACATTCAGCGTAGCCACGCGGGTCCTGCTTACGTGACGGGACTTTCGGACTAGCTCAGTTGCCCCCGATGCCGTCCTCGCACCGGGGACCCTCGCATATTTTCCTCACTCGCCGGGCTTTGCGAGTGCGCGTCTGCTCCCGCGGACGCCGTAGCACTTTCTCGAGAAACTTGAGCTGTCATACACCATGTGATGTGACATGGGTCTTCGTAGGCCGGCCTGTCACAAGGGTCTGTCGCCTGCATTCGAATGTCCGTGATTAGCTTAGCTCGCAGAGCGAGCAGTTTCCAGTGGCACCACGTGGAGGAACGGACATCGCCACCCGTTACATAACATTGACACCTCTTTCAAATCCAGACGCTCGCTGCACAACGCCGGGTTAGATGCGGACATGTCAAGATCAAATCACCAAATCTGTTCCGCAAGAGGAGCGGCATGGTAGATTTTCGGCAACAATCGAACCCTTCGATTGATCCTGTTCCAGACTGGGTTCTGGTGACGTCCGCTAGAAGGGATCACATCGTAAAGAACATTCAGCGGTTCTGCCATCTTAAGAATTGGGCATTATCTTTGCCCTTGAACTTGGAAGAGAACGACGAGGATGGTGAAAAAATACCCTCTTCTACTACCAAGAGGCAGCCGTAGTATTAATAGAGGACCTTCAAGTGGGATAATTCTGAAATTGTCACCGGTTGTTCCACCTCATTGAATTTCTTATTAAAATGGGAATCTTTCACGGAGGGCAGTCCACCACTGCGAGCTGATCAATCACTTGAAGCTCTTCGTTATTCTTCATATGACGACTGTGCAAAGCATCTATTCAGGCACTCATTGAGCAACACAACGTAGTTAAGAGTATGCTTCGCCGACCGGATAGAGGGCAGCTAAAACGTTTTCTCTTCTTGGTAGGGGTTGCGCAGTATTTGATGGGCTGATTCCGCTGTGGCGGTTAGTCTGAAGGGAATTTCTTCTTCTTCTTCTTCTTCTTCCTCTTCTTCTTCTTCTTCAGCGTTTGTCCTGCTGCGTCGTGGGGTCCGCTCTTCTGGCGTCGTGACGCCATCTTTCCCGATCCTGCGCTTGATCAGGGTGGACGCCAGTTAATTTCATGTCCATGTGTAACATATCCGACAACGCTGCTTCGGGCGTCCTCTAGGCCGTTTTAATGACACTTCCAACTCAAGGCCTATCACGCTGTCTTCTTTCCCACGCAGAACGTGGCCACACCATCGAGCTTCGCGCATCTTGTCAAGCGAGCTTCGCGCATCTTGTCCGCTATCGGCACGGCACCGAACTTCTGCCGAATGACATCGTTTCGGATGCGGCTCGTGCGTGTGACTCCAGCCGTTCAGCGCAGCATCTTCGTCTCCATGACGCTGAGGCGCGTTTCAACTTCCTTAGTCGCAGGGCCACACTCAGCGCCGTACACTGTTACTGGCCGGACGACGGCTCTGTAGATATTTGACTTCCTGCGCTCTGGTATCTTCCTAACCGCTGAGCACGCCATTCAGCGAACGCCACGTGAAACAAGTTGCACTAACACGTGTGTTCACTTCAACCATCAGACCGCCGTCAGACGCTATTGTTGATCCCAGGTATTTAAACACCGAAGTGCGTGCAAGCTCACTGCCGTTAATCCTAATGGAGCCGCACTCGTTTACTATGTACTCGGTCTTCGTGACGTTCAATTTGAGTCCATACATCGCCAGGCGGTCGCACCAGGCTTGCACCTGCCGCTCGAGACCATCTTTATCTTCGCATGCGAGCATAACATCGTCAGCATAGAGCAACGTCCATGGAACAGGCTGCTGAAAACCTCTCGTAATGGCATCCATGACGACAACGAAAAGGAGAGGAGAAAGCGCAAAACCCTGGTACACCCCAACAGAGATGGGAAACTCCATTGAGGTTCCAGCTGCAGCTTGCACTCTACTCTTTGTGCAAGAGTAGAGCATTCACACCCACTCATAGTTCGTTCCTCAGTTACGTTGTGTTATCGTATGGCGTACCATATAACCTCACGCGGTACGCGGTCGAAGGAGTTCTCCAAGTCGAGGAAGACCTGGTTACTCACTTGTTCCTGGCCATTTTATAATGACCAGTCTAATTTATTTTATTTATTTATTTATTTATTTATTTATTTATTTACACGAGTACAAGTACAATCGTGCGCAAACTGTATAAAAATCACCAAATGGGAAAAACAAATACAATCTACACATATTATCTAGGTGAAAAAGTAAATGATGGGCAACGTCTAAGGCATCAGTAAGTTACGGCTTCAGATGTGATTTCAGGAATTTTTTAAAAGCTTCATAATTCCCAGGAAGATTATGTCTTCTCCGAAGCTCCTCATATGAAGGGAGGGTCTTATGCAAGAAAAAGAAGCGCCTACAATTTCGCTTGGCTCTTCCAGCATCAAACTTTATTGTACCACCACGAGTGTTAGATGCTCTCAACGTCACTAGGTCATTGAGTTTTATACTGCTTTCATCGTGAGCAGTTTTGTGAAAGAACAGTAGGTCATTTCTCCTTCTTCTAAACTCAAGAGTGTCGCGCGCAAATTCACGATTCCTGGTTTTACTTGAAGGGATTTGGTCATATGCAAACCCCAAGCTACGTATCATAAGCTTTCTGGTGACGCTGTTCTGAACTCGTTCTATCATATCACTAGCCCTTCGTGTGTAAGGGTTAAAAACTGGCGTACCATACTCCAGTATTGGCCTCACAAAAACCCTATAAGCCTGGAGAAGAATGTAACTGTCACTTGAAGACAAAGCCCTAAATAGATTGAACATGACTTTCATAGCTTTGTTGGCTACTGTTGCACAGTGCTTATCGAAATTCAGATTACTCGTAACTAGAAATCCAAGATCTTTTATTTCTTCAACTTCATTAAGTGGTATACTATTAATAGAGTAGTGAGGCACGTTATCATTTCTAGTACCAATGTGAAGCACTCTAGACTTCTCTTCCGAAAGCGGTAAGTTCCATTCAGAGGACCACTTCTGATTTATAGCATTCTGGAGAAGTTCAATATCAGAATCACTTGCAATTGGTCGATAAATCTTCAAGTCGTCTGCGAAAGCGCAGTATGTTATCCCACTATCCTTCAGAAGTTCGAGCAAGTCGTATGTGTAAATATTAAACAGAATAGGGACAGAACCCCTCCTTGAGGTCCACCACTACTAACAGGTCTGGGATTGGAGAACAAGGAGTTCACACGAACAACGAAATTTCTATCAGTCAAGAATGACTTTGTCCATGCAATTATACGAGGGTGTATACCACCCAGCCCCATCTTATAGAGCAACTTCTTGTGTGATACTCTGTCGAAGGCTTTACTAAAATCGAAATATATAACATCTACTTTTCTTTTATCATCCATGTATTTGGTCCAACAGTTCAGAGTCTGAAATGTCGCCGTTACAGTAGACTTTCCCTTTTGATAGCCATGCTGGTAAGGCGATATTACTGCGTGCTTCTTCAAATGATAAACTATTACTCGCTTTGAAATTTTTTCAAAAAGTCTTGCAAAAATTGATGTAATACTGACAGGTCTAAAATTTGTGGGAACATTGAATGGCGGTTTTTTAGGTAAGGGAGGAACGATTGATTCAACCCATCTACGAGGTACCACAGCCCTCATGAAGCTTAAATTAAAGATGTGTTCTAGTGGACCGCTTATTATAGGAGCTACTCTTTTAATGAAATTTAGTGGAATACCGTCAGAGGCTAGACTTTCAGACTGTGGCCATCTGAGAAATCATCGCGATGGATTATCTGACCACAAGGAGAGCGTAAAGCTTGCACATTAATGCTTGGTACTTCATAATATTTGGTGCAAATGTTATACTGCATCTCTCTTTGACTAGTAAATATTCCTCTTATTCCATTTCTTCTTTTTCACCAAACGAACTACAAAATAGCCTTCGAGGAAAAGAATTTCTATTTCATCCAAATTAAGGGAGAAGTCGCTTTAGCTAATCTGTAGGAAGCTGGCTTAGGTCAATCTTTGGTGCTAACTGTTTTTATATCTCTTTTTGACTGAATAACTTCTGTGTTGCCTTTGCCATTCTTAAGAAAAACCAACTTTTGCTGCACTCTTTTGCTGAACTTATTTTGTGTCTTTTTTGGCTCAACAAATTTTCTGTTCTGTTCGTAATAGATGAGATTTGGCTAACGCCTTCTTATGGCATCGTTTGGTTGCTTTGGTATGCTCCGTTGATTCTCTTGACGCAGACGAGATTCATAATTTCAAAACAACTAGGGTGCATATGTGATGTCGTGTACATCCCTAAAGCAGCGAACAGGTGTTGAAGTCGTTTGCCGAGAGACTCAAAAACCTGGAGCAGACCGTACAGATCCGTCACACTAAACTCGCGCTGCTTGGCCGCGAGGACTGAGATCCGTAAAACGGCTTGACCGAAAGTGTGTTGCATGAGCATGTAAATGCAGCTATTCCTGCAGCTCAAGTGTGTGACCGCTCCCAATACTCCAGCTCTGTGTAGAAGCGTACTTTAATTCTGAGGCTTGGTTTACCATTCGCGGGACGCCTATGGCAGCGTGGATGGCTTTCTATGGCTTCAGTAGTAGTTGTTACTGATGGAGCTCTTTCCACTGTACATTTGAGTGAACGAAAGGTTTACGAGTCTCCACGCCATCCCTAATCCACTTCTTTGCCTGCTCTCAATGACCTTTCTCCTCTCTTACCGTATCCAGGCTGCAGTCTCGTCGAATGCTTTGGGTCGCTTTGACCGGTGTTCCAGCACAATCGATTCTCCTTGTGAACCAGTCAGTTCGTTCAGCGGAAAAATGGATCTAAACATGATATCCCAGAGTTGAGATCGGCATGTGGGAGGCGAAGGAGATGCATTTCGTGGGGATCTCCGCGGGCTCGCTTGGATCTGCTTCGACCCACTCCTTTAGACCTACCACATCGATGACCCACCTGCGTTTCATTCCCGTTTCCTTTTCACCTCCGCGGCTCGAGGTCTCTCGTGTGCCGTAGCCGCGTGGCCCTTCTCTCTTCCGCCGCACATTTGTCTTATCTAGCACAATTTGTTGCAAGCACTGTCCAGTCCTCATCTGCAGGTTCTTTACTCGTTTTTTTTATTGTCTTTTTCTTTTCGTTCTCTATAGCCATATTCGAACCATGTTATAACCAAGCCTTCAGCGGCCAACAGTCGTCTGTGCTTCGCCCCAAACTCCGAAAATAGAACGCAGGCGAACGCCTGAATTCAGAAAGCGTTTTATCGTCTCTGTCTCATCGTCTTCAGAGACCTAAGAACGCTTTGAGGTTTTATCTTTGCAACTTACCCGATCAAAAATCTCACCCACGCCAGCGTTTCGCTCCTACAATTCGAGATGCATTCAACAAACGAAGTGATTTATGAGTTCGAGTACGGGACTTGTAATAGCACATATGTAGGAGAAATCGGGAGACCTTTATATATATTTGAATTTTAAAAAACACCTGGCTAGCGAAGGCGTTGCAACATGGAATATCAACTCCACTCGGAAAGCATATGGTCGAAGAGCACAATGGTGAGGAGTTAGCGCACGATTTTAGGGAATGGGACAGAGATTTCCTCTAGAAAGCGCTCGAAAGCGCAGCGGTCTAGATTTCCTTCGAAAGTCCAGGAATAAACAGCCGCAATGAGTGTTTGCCCTTAATGGGCGACCTAGCCCCGTTTTCGCAGCACTGCGAGCTCAGAGAATGACCAGGAGAGAAGTGCTGTCCTCTACACTGATAATGCGGCACGAATGGGCATTACGGCTCACTCGCTACTGGACTTATTGACGCCGAGTGGTGGTGCAATGGAGTTTGTCTTCACCTTTAGGGCTCTCAAATTTGTTTCTGGCTCTAGGTCGGAGTGAGGTGAGTGAGGCGCTTTATATGGTATGTTGCGAAGGTAAAGTCTCGAACTGTTTTTAGGCCTCTAAAGACGATGAGGCGGGCAAAATATCACACCAATAATATTAGACTGAGTGAAAAGTCTTGAAACAAGATTTCGAAAACGAATTTTCTGGAAAAAATTCAAAAATACCGGGTCGGTTAGAATCGTGTAAAAGGTTCCAAAAGCTTTCACTGTATGGAAGGACCCGCGCACGTCATTTTGATGGCATGTCGAACATGATTAGTCGACAACAGCTTCGAGTGGTCATCTTCTACGAATGGTGCCGCCGCTCCAACGCAAGCACAACGGTCCCTAATATCACTGATGCATTTGGAGAAGGGACTGTAAGCCGCATCACAGTGCATCGTTGGTTTACTCGCTTTGATTCAGGAGATATGAACCTTGAAGACGAGCGCAGTGGACGACCTTCTGCTATCGATGGTGATGGATTGCAGCTCGCTATCAAATCCAATCCAGAAGCAACTGCGCGGGGACCGGCAACAACCCTCGGCTGCACCCACCACTCCACAATCGAGCTGCGTCTCCACAACCTCGGCCATTGAAAGGTTTTGACACGATGAATCCTTGATAGGCTGGCCAAAGCACATAAGCAAGTGCGAATGAACGTGTGCCAGTCACTCCTCGCGCAGCCGCATCGAAAGGAATTTCTTGAGGATCTGGTGACTGGAGATGAGAGCTGCATAGTGTACGATAACAGCGCACGTCATGACGTCTGGCTCCCACGCAACGCAGAACCACCAGTCCGGCGAAGCCATACATACACCAACGCAAACATTTACTATGCGTTTGGAGGGATGCGAAAGGGCCAATCTATCACGAGCTGCTAGCTGCTAGCAGGACGGCCACCGCCTCCATGTACGTTAATCAGCTTCAAAAATTGGCCGATGCAATGCGAGAAAGAAGGCGAAGAATATCAGGTGTCCCCCTGTTGCACGATAGCGCGCGCTCACACGTTGCATCGACAACCTGTGAGTGAGAAAATAGCCGAACTTGGCTGGCATCCGGTAGCCCATCCACTGTATTCGCCGGATCTTGCGCCATCGGAGTACCATCTGTTTGTACCACCGAAGCATCCTTTGAGAGGGAACACATTTGTGAGGTACAAGTGCTCCGACACGCCTAACGGCGTGTCTCGCACTTGCGCGCTTCGCGCGGCTTTGCAACATCACTGGCCTAGGGATTTTTTTGTAAAACTTGAAATACCCTAACATGTAGGATTTGCTGCGTACTTTGTTGGCATCAAGCCGTTCACCACTTCCGTTCACCTATCATAGGCACCCTCTCCGGACCGCCCAGTATATATTGGATCCGAATGAATCATTTTCGGATATCCGATTCGAGCAATTCAAAAATCCAAGGTCCGCAAAATTGCCCGCATCCGAATAATTCAAAAAACAGGAGTCCCCGAAATTGTCATTATCCAAATCGTGCAAAAATCCGGGGTCCGTCAAAATAGCGTTATCCGAATCATTCATTAATCCGGAGATTTGGTCGAATTCAATGTACTTAATGAAAATCATTTTCGGGTATCCGATTCGGATAACCCGATCCGATTCATCCAAAAATCCGGGTACGCAAAGTCGCCGTTATCAGAATCATCCAAAACCCTGTGGTCCGCCAAAATAGCGTTATCCGAATCATCCAATTATCCGAAGATTTTCGATTGGATCCAATGTATACCGTCCAGAAACGCCATTGGTTTGTGTTGCGCAGTACTTCTGCCCTCAGGTTCCTCCTCCGCAACCGTTCTCATTCTAAACAGCTTGGGTCACCGGATGTCGTTGACACCCTTCCAAATCCGGACACCAGGTTCCCCTAACTCGTTTCTTCTTACTGGATCTAACTGCCGACCCACCTTCACTGGTCTTCCCCCCCCCCCCCCCTCCCTGGTCCCAACTCCTGGCTCACTTCCTTGTTTTCCGAGCGCCCGCTCGTCACACGACGTCGGTATCACCTCTTCTGGCTCCAGAAGCTTGTAGCGCGACGAATGACCTATCTTCTGGATCCAGGCGCTCAGAAAGGCTCGCAGTTGCCGCTGTGTAGAGCAGGAGGAGGCTGCGCTTCCTCTGCTGCAACAACATCCCATGTTGGACGACAAACATTGCCCGCGCGAGGTACGCAGAGGCGTACCTGGCGCGGGTAAAGTTTTCCGTTCAACATGGGATAGTGCTGAGTTCTGCATGCGGCCGGTCGTCGTACGACGACGATGTGACCTCTGCTTCCTTTCTTTTCGATCTTCTGACTCCAGACGGTTGTGGTGCGACGAAGGGAACCCGCCTTCTGGATTCAAGGACTCAGAAACGCGCGCGGACGCCGTTGTGTCAAGCAGGAGGAGGCTGCGCTTCCTCTGCTGCAGCAGCATCTCATGTTCAATTCTGGATGCGATCCCTCGTCGTAGGACGACGGTGTCTCGTTTTCTTACTCCAGACGGTTGTGGTGCGACGAAGGGAACCCGCCTTCTGGATCCAGGGACTCAGAAACGCGCGCGGACGCCGTTGTGTCAAGCAGGAGGAGGCTGCGCTTCCTCTGCTGCAGCAGCATCTCATGTTCAATTCTGGATGCGATCCCTCGTCGTAGGACGACGGTGTCTCCTTTTCTGACTCCAGACGGTTGTGGTGCGACGAAGGGAACCCGCCTTCTGGATTCAGTGACTCAGAAACGCGCGCAGACGCCGTTGTGTCAAGCAGGAGGAGGCTGCGCTTCCTCTGCTGCAGCAGCATCTCATGTTCAATTCTGGATGCGATCCCTCGTCGTAGGACGACGGTGTCTCCTTTTCTGACTCCAGACGGTTGTGGTGCGACGAAGGGAACCCGTCTTCTGGATTCAGGGACTCAGAAACGCGCGCAGACGCCGTTGTGTCAAGCAGGAGGAGGCTGCGCTTCCTCTGCTGCAGCAGCATCTCATGTTCAATTCTGGATGCGATCCCTCGTCGTAGGACGACGGTGTCTCCTTTTTTGACTCCAGACGGTTGTGGTGCGACGAAGGGAACCCGCCTTCTGGATTCAGGGACTCAGAAACGCGCGCAGATGCCGTTGTGTCAAGCAGGAGGAGGCTGCGCTTCCTCTGCTGCAGCAGCATCTCATGTTCAATTCTGAATGCGATCCCTCGTCGTAGGACGACGGTGTCTCCTTTTCTGACTCCAGACGGTTGTGGTGCGACGAAGGGAACCCGTCTTCTGGATTCAGGGACTCAGAAACGCGCGCAGACGCCGTTGTGTCAAGCAGGAGGAGGCTGCGCTTCCTCTGCTGCAGCAGCATCTCATGTTCAATTCTGGATGCGATCCCTCGTCGTAGGACGACGGTGTCTCCTTTTCTGACTCCAGACGGTTGTGGTGCGACGAAGGGAACCCGCCTTCTGGATTCAGGGACTCAGAAACGCGCGCAGACGCCGTTGTGTCAAGCAGGAGGAGGCTGCGCTTCCTCTGCTGCAGCAGCACCTCATGTTCAATTCTGGATGCGATCCCTCGTCGTAGGACGACGGTGTCTCCTTTTTTGACTCCAGACGGTTGTGGTGCGACGAAGGGAACCCGTCTTCTGGATTCAGGGACTCAGAAACGCGCGCAGACGCCGTTGTGTCAAGCAGGAGGAGGCTGCGCTTCCTCTGCTGCAGCAGCATCTCATGTTCAATTCTGGATGCGATCCCTCGTCGTAGGACGACGGTGTCTCCTTTTTTGACTCCAGACGGTTGTGGTGCGACGAAGGGAACCCGCCTTCTGGATTCAGGGACTCAGAAACGCGCGCAGATGCCGTTGTGTCAAGCAGGAGGAGGCTGCGCTTCCTCTGCTGCAGCAGCATCTCATGTTCAATTCTGAATGCGATCCCTCGTCGTAGGACGACGGTGTCTCCTTTTCTGACTCCAGACGGTTGTGGTGCGACGAAGGGAACCCGTCTTCTGGATTCAGGGACTCAGAAACGCGCGCAGACGCCGTTGTGTCAAGCAGGAGGAGGCTGCGCTTCCTCTGCTGCAGCAGCATCTCATGTTCAATTCTGGATGCGATCCCTCGTCGTAGGACGACGGTGTCTCCTTTTCTGACTCCAGACGGTTGTGGTGCGACGAAGGGAACCCGCCTTCTGGATTCAGGGACTCAGAAACGCGCGTAGACGCCGTTGTGTCAAGCAGGAGGAGGCTGCGCTTCCTCTGCTGCAGCAGCATCTCATGTTCAATTCTGGATGCGATCCCTCGTCGTAGGACGACGGTGTCTCCTTTTTTGACTCCAGACGGTTGTGGTGCGACGAAGGGAACCCGTCTTCTGGATTCAGGGACTCAGAAACGCGCGCAGACGCCGTTGTGTCAAGCAGGAGGAGGCTGCGCTTCCTCTGCTGCAGCAGCATCTCATGTTCAATTCTGGATGCGATCCCTCGTCGTAGGACGACGGTGTCTCCTTTTTTGACTCCAGACGGTTGTGGTGCGACGAAGGGAACCCGTCTTCTGGATTCAGGGACTCAGAAACGCGCGCAGACGCCGTTGTGTCAAGTAGGAGGAGGCTACGCGTCCTCTGCTGTAAAAACGTCCCATGTTGAACGGCAGACGTTGCCCGCGAGAGGTACGCGGAGGCGTCGCAAGGGGCCGTGAGATAGCGGGTGGTTTCACGAGGCGTATCTAAGCCAGGTTCCCAACCTGAGTGAGATACGCCTCATCATCTACAGGGCAGGGAGCTAAGTCAATTATATAGTGGTAGATAGTAACCTCAAAATGGCAGTCGACAACTTCTTCAAGTCGCAATCCGCTGATTTCTGGACGAAGTGAATCAGCGATTTGCCGAGCAGATGAGAGAAGGTTATGTGGCTCTATGGTGAATATATTGTTGATTCCTAGTTTGTAGTTAGAAAACTATGGTTGAATAAAAAAAGATTTTTTTATTTCAAAACTTCGAATAGAATAGAAGTTCCAGCTAACAACCTCGTCGCATAGAAGTTTTACAAGCGTTGTTAACAGCAATGCTGAGGTTTTACGTTGAGAGCATATGGAGTTCATTGGACAACAGCTGGAAAGCCTCGATCGGCAACCGACATCGATTAATTTCATCGATTCCTTGACCGGCACCATCGGTCTTCGCCGACAATTCAACGACCAGGCTGGGAGTCACGCAAATATGAAAGCGCCATGGGCTTCATACAAGATTTCACAACAAGTGGACTGCATCCATCAGACGACCAATATCGACGGAATACTATGTATTCACTCTTTCTCGATGCAGACTGTTCGTTTATTTTTTTTCTCTGTCGTTTAAGGAGCGCTTTACCGTTGTTGCGCATACGGGGAGTATTGCCAGTCAGAAGCGGGACCTGTGACCGCGGTAAAAGCGTGAGACCTCCGTTCCAATAGAAAGGCTCTTCAGCAAATGAGCGAAATCGATCAGATGTTCAATGTCTGTGGATGACATCGAGTTTTGCATGAGGTTTGCCGTTTTCGGTGGGGAGTGAAGGTAACCGGATAGGAGAGTTTTCGAACTGCTTGGGCGACGGAGATGCCTGAGGAGCACAGACAAACTACGTCGTTTAGCGGTCTGGAGAGAAACAGCAAACAGGAAATTTCGAAATTATTAGTTAGGTTGCCAGTTGTACCCAAGGATGCACTTCCTCCAGTAACAAACATATGTGTATGTTAGCTGAGAACGTGTTCATACGCAGATGGTTTTACTTTCTGGTGTTTATCTAAACTTCTGCCGTGTACATCATGCTCTTCAATTGAAAAAAAAGAAAAATAATCCTGAACCTAATCTTGAAAATCTCGAGGCCTTAACGATGCAATGTTGCTATTTCGCTCCGATACCACCCCCCCCCCCTTACGTGATTAAAGGATAAAGAATGGCGTTGCTCAAATCCCCTTGGGATGCGCCACGTATTCTACTTTTACGGGATGTTGTGGGGGCGATCTGAGTGATTCTTCGTGTTATACAGTGACTTGGGGTGACCAGCCAATGAACACGTCTGTGGCTTATCCCTCCGAGACAAGTCTGGAGCCACTCACCGACCCCCCTGGAGGTATGGAGGGATTGGTCACCCTGGGCGGAATACCCGAACCAAGAACCTGAAATGGGGTGCACGCGACAGCTGACACCTCCTCCGACTGCACTCCACGCGTCCACTGCATATACTCTAAGGTCATAGACATGGGGGCCTGCGCAATAAGCGAATTGGCTCTTTGAAAATTCGGGGCGGAAGGGGGAGGGCTGCACTATGGAGTGTGATTGTAATTGTAACAAAGGATTTAGATAATCACATTAAGAAGAAGGCTACGTCGGCCTAAGAATCACTGTGCCCGACCAATTTCTAAGTGCAGTTGAAAATCAGATGATTCTAGATTAATGATCCTACGGGCGAGAAATTGGAGTCTTAAAGGAAATCATCTGGAGGAAGGCTCCCTCGTTTACATATTTCGAACGCATTCCGATTTATTGTGAGAGTTTCGAGGAAGAGTTTCGAACGATGGTGAAATGATTCATGGATTATTACTAGGGGCAGGAGAATTTCCATGCATAGTTCGCTAATTTTTCGAAAGTACCCTTACCAGGAAGTGTCTCATCGTCGTTGCATAGCTGAAAGTTCCTAGATTGATTCATCGGTGTTCTCAGTAAAAGTCGCATTCTAGCAGATTTTCAGCAGTGCACGAATGTTTTATACTGACTTGATGGCTAACAGAGGAATAGTAAATCCTGGTTGGTACTTCTAGTCAAGCGGTTAACTCAATCATTTTATGTTCAAAAGGCTCGTGTTAATTGTCTGTGGGTAGGGTAGCACAGTTTCTAATCAGTCGTTGGTGTGTGGCTGCTCGATTTCGAAATGGATTCTCGTTGTCGAGCAAACTTTATCTCTTCTGATCTTTGGTAGTCACTTAATGAACGCCCATCATATGAAGCTTCGCGGCTGAAAATGTACCCTCTTCTGAATCCGCCTTTGCGAACCTTCATGCCGAGTAACAGTTTTGACTATCTAGACTAACGCGTAAGTCTTGTGCCTACTAATGCTTTCAGGTGAATTCCAAGTTCTCTCATCTTGAAACCTCGGCATTGTCGTTTAATACGTATTGCCTTTCTTTGCCAGCGAGGTATTTAGGTGGAGTCTTTGCTTATGGCATGACGTTTCGACCCCTCCGTCATCTTCGGAAGCCTAAAAATGGCTCGAGGCATTGGACTTGTACTCTATCCGACCAGGTGCTCCTCCCGCGCTAGCACTTTTGGCCTAAAATCAAGAGCACAATACGAAACCCCGAGATGTCGAGCAAACCCACCAGAATTCGTAGCGATTGTGCTACCACCCAGAGTTAGTCGATGACCAGTAGCGCTAGGACACACTATGCCGTCATTCCATTGTCATAATGGTAAGGACAGAGGACCCCTAGTCATTTCAGGTGAATCTGAGAATTGGATAGCCACCTTGAGTACATGTCGCGAAGGTGGGCAGCATTGGGAGGAGGGAGCGCGCCAGCCAACCATAACTAAGCATAGCTTCGACCGAAAACATCTCAGTCAATCGGGTACCAACCGTACGCTGCTTCTCTGAACGGCGTGCCCATTCGATGCGATCTGATTGTGTGGCGCGTTCCCACCTCCCAGTGCTGTCCACCGTCGCGACATGTAGCCCTCTTTATCTCTCGGTCACGAGAGAAGTCTTTTTGAGGCAGTCTCCTAATTTTTTGACATTTGAAAGGCTTGGATTATGGAAGCATTCTCGTGTTTACCGTAAGGCCGGGGCATTCAGTGAGTGTGAGGTGTGGAAACACGGAATTCAGAATATGGTTTATCCAGAGTGGCGCGGATGGAATACTGACAGTAGAGCGGATCACAGAGCTTCGGGGTAAGGAGTCGGTCATGCTGCCGGCGGAGTCTGCCATCAGCTTGTCGTCGTTCGGCTCCTCGTCCTCGCCGTCGTTCTCGAAGCCGCCGGCCGCCGTCGTCGCCTAAAGGAAACTTCGCCGCGGCCGGCGCAACAGTGGCGGAGGGCATGCGCGATGGCTTCCCGCGCCCATCGCGGGCATGACATACTTTTTGGCCTATGTCATACCATCGCTCTTCGCTAGCGAAGGCGATGGACAACTAACACAATTGGGGAAGAGACGGTATCAGACGTTGTGGAGGGGCAGACGCCTGTAGCAGTTGTCCGATCCTCCGCTAGCGAAGCCTCGCTAGTGGGGTGTCATACTTTCGAGCGATACGGCATCGCTACCGATGCGACCGCGTCGCTGAGCTGAGCAGAGCGTCGGCCAGCATCGGTAGCGATGCTACGACGCAGCTGCACACAACGCTATTAACTGCGCGCCTATTCGCTAGCTTCACGCTAGCGAAGAGACTTCGCTCATCGCTCTGTTCGTCGCCTTCGCTCGAGGTGAGCGAAGGTATGACATAGGCCTTTCGCGCCGCACGCGGTGTTTAAGTTGGTCCTGGGTGGATCGCCGTCGCGCTTCCTTGCAGAGCGATGAGCGATGCGACGAGCGCTGAGAAATTCAAATTCTTTCGCGTCGCTCTGCAAAGCTCATCGCCGCGATTCCATCGCGGCGACGCGAAGTATGCACGAGGCCTAAGATGTGGACGCATGGTAGCGCACTTCTGCTCTTCAAGACACGTTGCAATCAGTGGTGGGAGGATATGAGTTCCATGACCGTGGATAAACAATGACATTCTTTTAAAACGACGCGTTAGACGATCGTTAGACGATTGCTTCTTAAATTCGAGATTCAGCAAAACAAAATCACTAAAGATGTGGCTAAGCTGGTTTTCCTTACTGCCCCCCCCCCCCTTCCTGCTGTCCCTTACTGGTCCCGCTTTGTCGTCCCCCTCAGAAATTCATGAAATCGATCGAAGACAGCAGCTTAGTGTTAGACTTCGAAGACGTTTTCTAAATGTGGACGCCCTGTACACGATTTCTGCTGCAAGTCTTCCGACTTTGGGTGCTCGTTGTACGACTTCTAGGGCACGTCTTCTTCTGAAGATGCGTAGATGGGTATTTTGTGCACTACTTCTGCGGTACGCCTTCTGAATTTGGACGCTATTCCTAGTCGTCGCATCCAACAGTTTTGTTGAAGATGTAGTAACTTTTCCTCCTCTCTCCCCCTCCTAAATTCGCTAAACAGTCTTGCTATCCCTTAAGGAAATTCGTTGGAGATGACAAGTTAAGCGTACGTCTTTGTGGTGGCCACTGCGCTTTGCCCGTACTGAACATGTGGTGTTCCAGATTCTTCGTCGAGTGTTCTCTCGTCTCACAGGGCCTGCTGGAAGGAGAACAATGACAACTGCGGCACCGTATGGTAGTTGGGCGAGTGAAATTACGCCCGATCTGTTCGCAAAGGGTAACTGTAAAGCTATCTGTGAGCTGCAGGCTAATGACGGTGAGCTACATCACATTGAGAAATCCATTCTTAGATTTATTGGGTACGGATAGGATTACTTGGTGTCTTTCACGGGAAGTTCCATTCGAGCAAGTTTATTCATTAACCAGAAAATGAGGCGTTGTATTCACCAAGAGACTCAGTAACACTTTCCCAAGGCGCACGTTAACGCAGGGAGAACAGTGGAGTCGAATATGTAGATGGGCACGGAGTCGGTTCGTCTTCTTCACGACTTCTTCGACGTACTTGAATGCTTCCCAAGTCGCTTGTTTCCAGCTTCGGTCCTAGGTCGTCGACCATCTGGACTTCGCGACCTGGAGTCAGATTCATCAACGACTTACAGGAATTCAACGGAGAAAATACAGCCGAAATCCGTGATAGCGCGGCTTATCAAACGATGTGGTTAAACATTCCAAGGCTCATCAAGCAATATGGTGAAACATTTCACAATATCGCTTGTAGTTAAGCCGCGCTATCAGGAATTTCGGCTGTATTTTCTCCGTTAAATTGCTGTAAGTCGTTGACTAGTCCAACCCCTGGATAACATCGGAGATACACGTATCGTTAGCGAGAATTGGGGATGAGAAACTCGTCCTTTTCTCATGAAAATCGTCTCCATAAGATTCAGCTGCATCCACTCGACGGAATTCGCCGAGCATTCGCTCTGCTCGGCTAATGCTCGGCATTATGAGCACGATGTCGAAGCGACGGTGCAGTTGCCGGCCGTTGATTTTCACTCGAATGTCTTCTCATCACGTTTTCGAGTGTAGTGCTGAAGATCTTTGGGGATATGGTATTCCCTGCCGAACCCATCTCTTCACGTCGATGACGACGTCGTTGTAGAATGGTGAGATCTTGGTTGTGAATCCACTGTACAGCTCTCGAAGGACTCTGACGTACGATGAGCGCTGGCGGGAGCGAGGTTCTTCAGGTGTTCGGGTATCATCCTGTCGGGATCGGGTGCTGTACGTTTCTTCACGGACGAGATGTCGTGTCGGATCTCGGAAGTGAGAACAGGGGGACGACGCATCCATACTGCGGAAGATAGAATGGTGGTAGATGGACGTGGTAATCGAAGCGACCGGAGTAGACCTTCTCCATTGTCCTTGTGGAAGAGCTAACGGTTCCGTCAGGTCGTCGGATAGCGGTCATCTTGGCCTTGAAGTTGGCAAAGCTCCGACAGGCATTGCGGATGCTCAGCCCTGCTCCTGCAGCTTCAACCAACACTTCCGCTCTTCTTTCCATAAGATCTTCCTTTATCGCCGCTCTGCATGGCTTCGCAAGTTCGGGTGTCGTTTGGTAGTTGCCTGACGCTCCACGCTGGCGTATCAGCTCGAGAGTTTCCGGAGACAGGCGTCTCTTGGTGGCCTTCAAGCTCTGCTCCCTTAGCACTATCGCGGAGTGGTGCACGAAGCGGTCTTATTCCTCGTCGATGCTATCTATGACGGTATCTTCAAAATGAACTGCATGAGATCCGTAAAGGTATCGCTTGATGACCGTCCTGGTGCTCCTCTTCTTGAATTTCGCCGCCCTTTCCTTGACATGATAGGCGGAACATTGCGCGATGAGGATGGTTGTCCTATCCCATGTAGAGCTTTTGGGCAACAGGGGCGTCGGTTTCAATGCTTGCGGTTGAGGATGATGTGCTCGATCTCGCTGTGGAGTGGCCGAGTGGATCCCCTGGTATAGTGTGAAGGGCTTGTCGAACTGCGAGCTTCCATGGATGGCTTTGGTCGATATGATAGACTCAAGGTCAGACAGTCTTTCGCCTTCCGAGGAACAGTTCTTCTCCGGAGTCGTAGGCGGCGTGTAGGGGGTGGTGTCTTCTCGTCTCGGTCAGTCCGATGACGTCATACTTGATCTCCCTGGTCTGCGTCATCAGATCCTCGACGAATGCTTCCGATGCGAACTCGCGGGCGTTGTAAGTACAAATAGTCATCTTTGTCCTCCTCAATTTGCGTAGCCAGGTTAGGACCTGAGATTTTATGAACTCCTCCGTACTCGTACTACCCATCGCTTCAGAAATATACTCTCTTTCGGGGTACAGGATACAATCTGAGAAGACACGAACACTCCTGTGCTCTGTGCATGAACATGCCACGTTCACGCACAAGGAACGAGTCGACCCAATGCAGCAGAAACAAGGAGTCCATACTCGCATCCCACCTGCGTCTCTGGGCAGTACACGGTCGCATTTGGTTCGCGTTTAGTTCCCCTATCCACCACCCGGGGACGTGCCACACGAGAAGCGGCCCGAGATCCCTCTAAGAGTTTAACGATTCCCTAAACAGAAAGAAGCTCTCCAAAGGTTAAGCCATATCATAGCAATGAACAAATTTTTTAAATGGCTAATTTTCATCGTAACCAGATAGTTACGAAGTACTATCTCAGGGAATGATACAAATGGTAAGCTGTCATAACGATGTCTTGTTGCGATCAAAACTTATAGCGCCAGGTGGTACTCGAACCAGCACCTCCCTCTGACCGGGTAGGAATACTCTACGCCTGATCGGTCCCACGAGGTGTGGATGTTGCGTTTGATCAAACGGTGCCAATGGTGTACAGCCTACAACCTCGATACCAGCCACTTGAGGCTTAAAGAAACTATTTTGAATGGTTTCTATATCAGCTTAACTGGTTCCATGCTGACGTCAGCGGCCGGCTCATCCCGATATACGTGTGAGTGCTGATCGGTCTCACGAGGTGTGGATGTTGCGTTCGATCAAACGGTGGTGTAATAGCGTAGAGCATTCCCGCCCGGTCAGAGGGAGGTGCGGGTTCGAGTCCCGCCTGGCGCTATAAGTTTTAACATCGTTATGACAGCTTACAACCTCGGTACCAGCCACTTGAGGCTTAAAGAAACTGATTTGATACAAATGGTACTTCGCTGCATAATGTCTGGTGTATTCTTAATAATGGTTTGCACCTGACGTGATTTCTCGAAGCAGCCTGAAGGGCAGAGGAAGCATTTTGAGGGGGCAACATTTCAAAACTTTGCCATCTTTTTGCAAAGCCCACTAGACGTGAGAGGAAGTTACGTGAGAAACGTGCCAAGGTGAGGATGATAATAGGAGCAACTCCCTGTTTACCAACTCGCTGTTTAAAGTCCTTTCTTTAAGACGGTGTCTTCTGGGTGGAGCAGAGTGCAGTTACTGGAGCAAGAGAGCTGTACTTCCAGTCGTCGAAGCCCTCGTCACCGAGGATCCGTTGGGCTCCCGAACAGTCTGTGCAGAACTGCGGTAAGGAGCTCTTTTTCCGTGCTCGCTAAAGCAGAGTAGCAAACCGCGGCGTTTTTTGCAGTGCACGAGTACGGTGGTGGGTCATTTCTGCCACTAAATGACGGCTCGATCGTCTACAGCACAGTAGAAGGACTGTTCCTCCAGGCCGCCCATGAGGCTCCAGCTGTCCAGCTGGCTGATGCCAGCGAGAAAAAACTGCGGTAGGAGAGAGTGCTCAGCTGTTCTACCCAATCCCCTACTCGTTAAGACCCACTACTTTTGCACAAATCATCGCCACATTTGGACCGAAATGTCTACGTTCGCAGTTTATCAGAATAACGGACCTCGCTTCGAGGCAGGACAAACGCTGAAGAAGATTTATTTATTTATTTATTCACAGCATGGTGCTAGCCACACAGATAACAAAAACATTAGAATAGCAACGCATACATAACGCAAAGTTTGTGAGCCTGGTAGGCACCAGTAATTGAGAACGGAAACGGTTAGAGCAACGCAGCGTTAGCCATCAATCAAGGGAACGAATGCTCGGGCAATCCTAAGAGGTTCTCGTTTTGGTCTAGAAGTAAGGTGAACTCCCGCAAGCTCCTATAGGTCAAAAATGTTGATGTGACTATATCCAAAGCTTACCTCTCCCTCTTCTAGACAGATGACCTCGGGAAAATGTACACGGGTTTATGAGCACCTTGTGGGCGAGAACCTTGAAAATTATCTTGAGATCTCAAATTATCTTAGGTGAATTCCTAACCTAGCGATAAGATTTCAAATTGTAGCGACTGATAGCGTGTGTGCTAAATGCATGTCTCAACCTTCTGGCAAACCGATTGATAAATGACAAATTTTTTTTGCACCATAACTGTGCGCACAGAGAACTGTATAGACACAGCACGCTTAGAAAAAACGATGTGAGAAATGTAAACTTCTACATCAAAACTTTAAGCTCAGCATGATATTGAAGAATGTGGACGGGACATCTGCTTAACTCAATTATGATTTAACGAAACAGTTTTGAACTAGCCTAACAGTGGGGAACAGTGGGAAACTGAAGAAAGAGTAGCAGTGGCTCCCCAAACACTGCAAGTCGTCCGAGGATAACGACCGGATGCCAGCTTAGAAAGTCCGTCGACTTCATCAGCTCCCACCTAACTGCTGCTTGGGGGAACGCGTGAAAATGGAGAGTGAGGAAATTTCCGGGAGCCATTAGTGGAGAACACAACAAGGAAAACGTTCGAAAAACTATTAAAGCTAAGCGAAGGTAACAATTTAGAAACGAAAACATAACAGTAAAACAAAAGCAGGAATTAATATAGAACAGGAACAAAGACCGCAAAGTGAGAAATTCAGTGAAATAGAAAACCAAACGCTGCCTCTAGATGATGTCAACAATGTGCAGTGTTGCAAGCAAATCAATTTTCTTCAACTACTACTACTACTACTTCTTCTTCTTCTTCTACGTTACATACGGACATGAAAGTAACTGGCGTCCACCCTGATCAAGCGCAGGATCGGGGAAGGTGGCGTCATGACACCAGAAGAGCGGACCTCACGACGAAGCGGGACAAACGCTGAAGAAGAAGAAATCTGTAGATATTTCGATGCTCTATCGTTGACAGGAATGTCCGATACTTGCTCGCTCTACGCCGAGATTCGCCTTTCAGAAATTTAAAGCACAAAACTGAGTAATTGAAAATGCGTCTATAAAGGAGGCGTTTAAGGTTAAATACCTGAGCCTCTTTTGATAATTTGGCACCTCTCTAAGATCATTCGTGTAGGATACACACTTATGAAACAAAATTTTCGTGAAGGTCTTCTGAACGCTCTCAATTTTGGCTTGAAACTTCTTTGCGAAAGGACTCGAAACCTCTGAACAATACTCATAGTTATTGGAATAACATAAGACTTATGTAAACTAATTAATATAGTTCTGTCATTGGATTTAATATTTCTATAAATTAGAAAAAAAATGGTTTATAAAACTTAGCTTACGATCATGAAAAACGAAAAGGTCGCGAGCATCATATACAGAACGGATTACATAACTGTTGATTTTGTAACTCATACTAGGCTGATTTCCAAGGTGGATAGTAGAACTTTTGGAGAGATTCGCAGGTATCTTCCAAGTGTTAGCCCAGTCCACCATTGAATTGATAGACTGAGATAAGGCTTGGTGTACATGGGTCATATTGTCATTGTTGTAAGTTCTATAAATCTTTATATCGTCAGCATACATCTGCACCTTCACATCAAGATCAGTAGCTAAGCTCGCAGGAAGGTCGCTGGTGTACACTAGAAACATAACGCAACAGTACACCTCCTTGATGTACTCCATTGCTGCAAGCAGCTTTTCTTTTCGAGAAGGAGCCACCAACCTTAACACGCATAAACCTTCCATAGGCAAGGAGAGACGCTCCAATTCCAAGTTGGTATAGTTTATTAAGAAGTTTTTCATGGTCTACCTTATCAAAAGCTTTCGTCAGATCGAAACAAATAGCATCAACAGAATTTCCATTATTTAGTGCAAGGTTCCAATCAAAAAGAAAGAAATGGAAAGAAGAACTAGAGTAAGACAACCAGTTAGTAACGAGAGGTATGTGTTGAATAAAAGATTGGCGCTAGTGAAACCTTGCTTGGAGTACGCCACGCATTCTACTTCGAAAGCATTCGAAAGGATCAATACTGCACCGCGGGGCCGCATGTGTGAAGACACAATTTAGGATATGTACGGCGTAGAGAGTACAAGCTACCGCTGTGCCTTGCGTTCATCGACCTGAAGAAGGCATTCGACTCTTTGAAACTCAAGCGGTCATCGAAGCCCTGCGTACTCAGGGCGTTCCTACTCAGTACATCAGAGTACTGTGAGAGCTGTACAGTGGATTCACGACCAAGATTTCACCATTCTACCACGACCTCATCATCGAGGTAAAGAGAGGGGTTTGGCAAGGGGCTATCCCCGAAGCTCTTCAGCGCCATCCTCGAAAATGTCATGAGCGAACTAGAATGGAAAGGCATGGGAGTGAAGGTGCACGGCCGGCAACTGCACCATCTTCTCTTCGCTGTCGACGTTGTATTCATAAAACCGAGCATTAAACAGGCGGAGCTAATGCTGGAGTACTTCGACCGTGTGTGTGTGAGAGCGTTGGACTGCAGTTGAATCTTACGAAAACGATGTTCATGAGGCACGGACAAGTTTCTGATGCCCCATTCGCTCAACGGAACGAACATCTCCGAATGCTCCAGCTGTGTATCTGGGTCGCGAAGTCAACATGGCCAACGACCTAGCACCAGAGCTGAACAGGAGGAAGCGAGCGGCTTGGGGAGCTTTCAAGAGCGTCGAAGAAGTCGTGAAGAAGACGAGGAACGTCCGACTCCGTGCCCACCTATTCGACTCCACTGTGCTTCCTGCCCTAACATACGCCTCAGAGACCTGGGCTATACGGAAAGCAGGATGAACACGCGATCAGTGTCGCGCAGCGTGTAATCGAGAGGACGATGCTCGGAGTGACACGATTCACGCAAGTGAGAGAAGGCCTCCGGAGTTCCGAGCTTCGCCGACGTTCGAAGATCAGAGACGCTGTCGCATCGGTCAAGTCGTCGAAAATTAGGTGGGCTGGCCACCACGTAATGTGCTTCACAGACACCCGCTAGACGAGAGCCGTCACCGACTGGATTCTGCGGGATGTCAAGAGAACTCGAGGCGCCCACCTACGCGTTGGTCGGAGTTCTTCGTGAAAGCCATGCACGCCAAGGACAAAAATATAATGTTTAGGCGAGGAGACTTTACCACCTCTGGAGCTGTGAAAAGTCGATAGTACCAATTAAGCTGATCTTTCTGGCGACTTTTTCCCTTACAATTTCACATGGAGAGCGTTGGTTGATCGTGGCAGGTCTTTTTTAAAAAGTGCGAAATTCCTTCACCATCAGGGAGTCGATCCACAAGCCCCCTTGTCTCACCACGCCTCCTATCCGCTGCGCCACCCACCCCCCCTCCCCGACCGACCCTGCTGTTTCTACCCTACCTGCGCTGGCTCTCGCGTGATTGGTCTTCCCTGCGTGCAGATAGACGAAGGCAAACTGAAAATGGTTCATAAGTCCGTTCTCAGATGATTTTAGCAGGAACGGAACAGATATTTGAAATCAGCGTTAAGCAGCATCCAGTGAGGAATCTCTTCTCAAAGTGCCATGGTCACCTGGTATCATTCCTTGCGAGGTGCATCCTTCGCTGGCACCTAACTGCCCAAGTATCTGCCAAAGTGTTCGACGTGCTAGCAGGGTTATAGCGATTATTTTGAGGACCTAAAGAGAACGTCGCCACTGCAGACAGGTTGTGTGAGTCAGAAAATATGCAATGTTTATCACATGGGTAACCAGAAAATATGCTTCGAAAATCAAGAAATTCCACCTATTTTCATATTACACGTATAGTTCAGTTAGAGTGGTGTAATAAACTAGCAGCTCAGTTTATTAGCGTTAAGAAGACGTGCTCGTGTCCCGTAGTGGAAGTAAAGTACATGAGGCTTGTTTTCTATATGTGTTTATCTGGTTATTAGGCAAGACGATTATGATATATGAACATACGAAGTTGAATGGGAGGAGTGGATTGCATTACATTTAGAGTACATTGAAAAGTTGTAATAGAACTACAAACATAGTATGGAAGATGGCTTACGGTAAACCGGAGGAAGGAAGAGGGAGAGGGAGTCTGAGCTCGTTTAAAGGGGAGGAGACCACCAGGCGTTTTCCCGGCCTCCTCTTTTATAGCCGCCTCTTCGAGGGCGGAGCAACGACTGCCGCGAACGGTTGATAGACTTGGAGGACCCTGGTAAAAATGGGCAGGGGATTGCTGGGCTCCCAAAGAATGTAAGATTGATGTCTTTTGCAGGGTCACCACATCCCGCACCACTCGGAAGTCCCTGTCCCCAGGGACAAAAATGTGGGAAAGGAGGTGAAGGAGGGGGAGGGGAGGAGGGAAGGTGACCGAACATTGAAGTTTGGCCATGCACAGAATCTCGTTATGATCTTCATCTCCGCATTTTCTGCATGGCTGGTCGATCGAACAGGTTTCCATGGAGTGAAGACCTATGCACTTTGCGCACCTATTCAATTTAGTCAAGATGTGGCATTTCATGAAAAGAGGAACTTCAGCTCTACAGAGGAGTGGCATGTGGACCGGCGCAAAGAGCGCATGGGTAATCCACTTTTGGGTAACTTGGAAGGGAGTTCGCTTGGCATTTAAGACAAAAAGTTAGCGGTACACTGTAGCAGTTCCATTTGGGTTTTGGTATAGCGGATTTTTACAATTCCTCCCAATTCCCATTAGGAAGTCTCTCTCTCTCGCATGAGGTAGGTGGAATGGGCGGAGCTAGCTGCGGGGCCGCATGCTCATATGATTAATTAGTATGTGGGCGCGGAATTGGAACTACCGTGTTCGGGTGGTCGATGCTCTGTGGAGGTATAGAGCGTGTCTTGTAATGTGAATAATGAGTGCCTACAGTAGTCGTACGTGCGGTGTTAAAAACGGCTTCCGTAGAATTATATAACACCACTTCCGTGTGCGTGCGCGGAGGGAGAGTAATGAGTGTGGTTCAAGAATCGCATAATCTTTAGTTGCGACAAGATGAGCGGGCCGTTAAGATATGCGTGCGCACGCGGCGCGCAGAAGTAATTAATATGTATGAGGGAGCGAAGTTTGGGTACGGTAGGTGTAATCTTTGTGCGATAGAGTAAGCGCCGTGACCAATTTGCTACGCTGTCGTGCCACTGGATGACACGTATGCGGCTAACGGCTTAACCGTTGATATGCGACAGCATCGTGACGACGAGCAAATGCGAGTATCGCTGGGTTACTGTATCGTTAGATAAATCTTTTTGTGGAATTTGAAGTAACTACCGTGTATAATTATCTTTTGGCGTTTGATATTGACGCAGTTTGACTGATTATAATTATTTGTCTTTATTGGACCTTAATATAGTCGTGCGCGTATCGGTCACCACAAAACATTATTCGTATAATATTTAGTACACGAGGTGTGGTGCGACCTGGCCAGGATTTTAGTTGCTCAGAACTTTAGCATTAGCTTAAATCTGGATAGCCCTGTGTAAAATGAGCATTCTCAATTCTTGCCAAACTCTTTCTGTATAAGAAAGGAATAATATTAATTTATGGATAGTAGGTTGAAGGTAAAATCAGTGCAGACTATTATAAATGTAGGTCTCGTGTGATATAAATAAGGTAGGGATAATGTGAATAACACCCAGAAACTATTGAGGGTGAGCGGTCTTCATATCAATATAATAGGTGGAGCAGAGCTCGAGCTTGGGAGGGTATTCGATGATGGTATATGAATGCTATGAGGTAGATAGAGAGAATTAGGGGGGGGTTATAAATCATACAGAGTGATGAGGTTTGCCGGGACCTCCATGTAATAAACTAGCGGCTCAGCTTATTAGCGTGAAGAAGACGTGCTCGGAAGCAAGTCCCGTAGTGGAAGTAAAGCACATAAGGCTTGTTTTCTATATGAGTTTATCTGGATATTAGGCAAGACGATTATGATATATGAACATACGAAGTTGAATGGGAGGAGTGGGTTACATTACACTCAGAGTGCATTGAAAAGTTATAATAGAACTACAAACATAGTATAGAGGATGGCTTACGGTAGACAGGAGGAAGGAAGAGGGAGAGTGAGTCCGAGCTCGTTTAAAGAGGAGGAGACCGCCAGGCGTTTTCCCGGCCTCCTCTTTTATAGCCGCCTCCTCGACGGCGGAACAGCGACTGCTGTGAATAGTTGATAGACTTGGAGGAACTAAGGGATTGCTGGGCTCCCAAAGAATGTAAGCTTGATGTCTGGTGCAGGTTCACCACAGCAGCCCTTGAACTTTTATTAGCATAGTGATTTAGACCGCGAAAATCCGTCGTTATCTTCGAATCCTCGCCCCAACTCTCGCTCACTGGATAGCCCTTCTACTGAACGCTTCCCAAACTGTTCGCATTCTTCGCGTATTCAGTAAGACATGCGGTGCTTCAAATACCCAGAAGCCTCTTCAAAGATCAGTTCTTTTGAGTATTTTCATCCAAACACCAGCGTTGCATCAAAAGTGTATTATATGGTTTCAACAACAACGCCTATGGTGGCGATGTCCGTTTCTCCACGTGGTGCCCCTGGAAACTGCCCGCTCTGCGAGCTAAGACGAACACGGACCTTCGATTGCAGGCGACAGGTCCTTGTGACAGGCTGGCCTACGAAGACCCATGTCACATCACATGCTGTATGACATTTCAAGTACTTCGAGATAGTGCTGCGGCGTCCGCGGGAGCCGACGCGCCTCGCAAAGCCCGGCGAGTGTGAGAAGTATACGAGGGTCCCCGATGCGAGGATGGCATCGGGGGCAACTGGAGCTAGTCCGAAGTCCCGTAACGTAAGCAGGACCCGCGTGGCAACGCTGAATGTGGGTATGTTGACGGGCCGCTCGTGCGAGTTGGATGAAGCACTGGAGCGAAGAAGAGTTGATTTCTGTGCGCTGCAGGAGACGAGGTGGTCCTGCCGCAAGTCAAGGGACATAGGACGTGGTTTCAAGGCCGTTCTATGTAGACGTCCCAGGAATACCAGTGGAGTTGGAGTCATCGTCTCCGAACGACTTCATGACTCGATTGTAAGCGTCGAGCGCTTTGACGATCGACTGATGAAGATCGTTGTCGCCGCTAAGGAGCGATTCTATCACTTCTTCTCTGCTTATGCTCCGCAGACTGGCTGCCAAGGATGAGTTTTGGAACCTGCTTGATGAGAAGACAGCAGAGGTACCTCGAAAGATGTCATCATAGTCGCTGGTGACCTTAATGGGCACGTGAGTGCCACGAAAGACGGGTACAGCTATCATGGTGGTTTCGGATACGGATCTCGTAACACCGATGGTGAGCGTATTCTTGGGTATGCGGAATCACATAGACTCACCAGTGTGAACGTGAAACACCGTTTTCCGGAAACGCGACTCGCACCTTATCTCATACTACAGTGGGAGTACCAAGACTCAGACAGATTTTGTCCTTGTGAGAGATCGCAACCGGAGTCTTGGAAGAAGGCGACCGACGCGATTCGTCGAGCTGCATAGTCGGAACTTGGCATTAGGAATCCTGGGCTACGGAAGGTTGACAAGCAGGCATGGCTGTGGACAGATGACGTGAAAGCAAAAGTGTGAGAGAAGAAGTCGCTTTATCACGTGTTTCTCGGCGAAAGGACAGCCGATAACTGGCGGAAGTACCAAGAAGCGAAGAAAGCATCAAAGAAGGCCGTGGCTGTTGCAACTCATTATGGAGACGTCAACGAGAAGATCGAGTCACGCGACGGTGAGAGGTATCTGTACCGACTTGCAAAGTTTCGCCATCGGCGGACCGATGATATTGAGAAGTTCTTCGCATCAATGATGAGAACGGCCATCTTCTTACGGACCGTAGGAAGGCATTGAAGCGATGGCGCGACTACTTTGAAGAATCAGTAGAATTCGGTCTCTACAGTAGAATTTCCTCATCCAGCCATCCCTTCTACGGCTCCAACCCACGGCCCCGTTCAAAAGATCACCGTGGAGGAGATTGAAGCGGCTTTGAAGAAGATGAGGCCATGCAAAGCGACTGGGCCCGATGACGTGGCAGCTGATTTATAGAATTCCAAGTAGTGGTAACCTGCTGAGTGGTTGACGAAGTTCTTTAATCAGGTTGTGACGAAGAAGGAAGTGCCTGAGTGCTGGCGTCAAAGTACGACAATTCCGATTTGGAAGAAGAAGGGCAGTCCTGCAGACGGCTCCAATTACCGTCTGGTTCGCTTGCTTTTGCACAGCATGAAGATCTTTGAGCGAATTGTCGATGGACGAATTCGTGACATCGTCCAGCTTTCCAGCAGTCAGTGCCGCTTCGTGGTTAGCTGTGGCACCGTTGATGCCATTCACGCCGCCCGCCTCCTGATAGAGAAGCACCGCGAGAAACAGAAGCCAGTGCATATCGCCTTCCTCGACTTGGAGAAGGCCTTTGACCGTGTACCGCGTGAAGTGATATGATACGCCCTGCGTCAACATGGAGTTCCCGAAGAGCACATAGATTCTCTACTCTTGTCCAAAAAGTCGAGTTCAAGCTGTAGCTGGAACCTCGATGGAGTTTCCCATCTCTGTCGGGGTACACCAGGGTTCTGCGCTTTCCCCACTCCTCTTTGTTGTCGTCATGGATGCCATCACACGAGATCTTCAGAAGCCAGTCTCCTGGACACTGCTCTATGCTGATGACGTAATGCTTGCTAGCGAAGACAAAGTTGAACTCGATCGAGAGGTGCAAGCTCGGTGTGCTCGCTTGGAGCGGTTTGGACTCAAACTGAACGTGAAGAAGACCGAATATCTAACGACGGACGTTACTGAATCCAGCTCCATCAATGTTAACGGCAACGCACTGCGGTTTTTAAATATCTGGGTTCAGCAGTAGCATCCGACGGCAATCTGATGACTGAAGTGAACTCACGCGTGAGTGCTGCTTGGTCCAAGTGGCGCTCGTTGACTGGCGTGCTTTGCGAAAAGAAGATACCAGAGCGCTTTAAGTCGAAGATCTACAGAGCAGTCATCCGGCCAGCAGCGATGTACGGCGCTGAGTGTTAGCCTGCGACCAAGGAAGTTGAAACGCGCCTCAGCGTCATGGAGACGAAGATGCTGCGCTGGACGGCTGGAGTCACCCGCATGGACCGCATCCTAAACGATGTCATTCGGCAGAAGTTCGGTGTCGCGCCGATAGCTGACAAGATGAGCGAAGCTCGCTTGCGATGGTTCGGCCACGTTCTGCGTGGAAAGGAAGACAGCGTCCGCAAGATAGGCCTTAACTTCGAGGTAATTGGAAAGCGGCCTAGAGGGCGCCCGAGGCAGCGCTGGTCTGATACGTTACATATGGACTTGAAGGTTGCTGGTGTCCACCCTGATCTAGTGCTGGATCGGGAAAGGTGGCGTCATGACACCAGAATAGCGGACCCCGATACGAAGCGGGACAGACGCTGAAGAAGAAGAATAGGAAGAAGAAGAAGAAGAAGAAGAACGCCTATGTTCCAAAACGAAGAGATGAAAGAGGGACGAAAAAATGGAAACTGTAGGCTTAATGGACGACGATAGAAACCTGCTGTGTTAGGCCTGAGTTATACTCCCGCGGGAGCATCCGCGGAAGGGCGGGAATCGCGCCGAGACTCCTCACCTGGCCAATCGCCGCGCCTCGCCACGCCCGCCTCCGCCGTGCACCATTGGTCCGCGGATGTTCCGCGGATGCTCCCGCGGGAGTATAACAGAGGCCTTAGCTGATATGATTGACGTTTACACACATTAGTTACCAATGAACTTTATCAATTCTGTGTAAAAGCACAGCGGGTTCCGGATTTTTTTGGAAGACGAGCTTTTGCGCGTCAAGCGTTTGGATTGTAGATAAAACTGGAGAGCTTGAAGCTCACAAGAGAATTTCGTCAATCAACTACCACCAATATACCATACTCAATATGGAATTCTGTTGTTATTGAGCAGGAAAACTGATGTGTTCTCCTCGGATGTTTAAGGATTCATTTAAATGTTACTACGCCAATATAAGGTCGACTCCAAGAATTCGGATTACGTCAATTTCGTTCTTGGACGTGATATATATGCTTCTATGATATATAAATTTTAGTGAGACGTGGTTGAATAACAGCCACTCTATGCCGTCTATCTTAGGTGAGATAGCTTCAGACTATGAAATCCAGCGTTGCGATAGGGAAAGGAAATCAGGTGGCGGAGTGATGTTACTCGTGCGTAATAGGATTTCTCTTTCAATTGTAATCAAGGAGTCTGTTGAGAATGCTTATGAATTACTATGCGCTGATATCTATTGCGAAGCTTTCAGTTTAAGATTCGTTGTTTTATATCGAACACCTTCTTGTCCTCCTTCGAAATCTGAACAGCTTGTTAAACTTCTGACTTGATTGCCTGTGAGCTGCACTCAGTAATAGTTGGCGATTTCAATCCATCACAGTTTGGTATAGAGTCTCCTGCTTCTTCCGTCATGATGTTACTTGAGGAGTTGGCTTACAGCCGCAATCATCAGCTACAATGAGGAGCCCACCAGAATGGGAAAAATTCTAGATCTGGTTTTTGCTTCGAAACAATACCTGATAAGTGGAGATACGACTTTACCTCCAGTGGGTACAAGCGATCATAATAGTATTTCGTTTACTATTGCACATACTGTCATAGAATGTACACCTGTCTACCGTCGTGTGTATTCTTGCTGCAATTTCACTGAAATTTGCAATGAATTAGCAGGCTTACAATGGATAGATCTTTTGGAGACCAAAAATAATGTTAATGAAGATCATGAAATGTTTTTTGTCTATCTTGCATTATGTTATTGAATTTCATGTGCCTTGAAAACTAGTGTCTTCTTTGAAATCCACCCGCCTTCCTCGTCATATACACAATGTGCTAGAACACCGTGACTGTTTATTTCTAGAAGCTAGGAGATCTAATGACTGGTTAAACTATAGTCCTTGTTTCATGACGGTAATAAATGTAACTTCTACGCATATTTGAATAGTAAAATTAACGAAAGGAAACGAATCGGATGTTTGAAAGAAGACGGACTCATTGCAACGACTGATTATGGTAAAGCTAACATGCTAGCTAACCAGTTTGTGACTGCTGTCCAAATTGACGACGGCTCTGCTCCGTTTATGTCCCACTCTCACAGTACCCCCGTGAAGGATATACCATGCTTTCAGTCTCATCAACTTTATGAAATGATTATGAAATGCCTGAATTCCTTTTCAGTCACGCCAGATTTTGTGTCACCATTTGTAATACGGAAGGTTGAAAGTGTTATTAGCGGCCCTTTAGCGTACATTTTTAACCAATCATTAATGTATGCAGAAGTACCTTTGAAATGGAAGCACTCGTTTGTCACCCCCATATTGAAGAAAGAACCTTCTGACAGTCCAGAGAATTATAGGCCAGTGAACATGACGTCATTTTTTTGCAGGCTTTTTGAGAAGGTTGTTAAGCAGCATTTAGTGCACAATCTTTCTGTCCTTAGGATCATTTCTCAACAACAGCATGGTTTTGTATCAAAAGGATCTGTAGAGACGAGCCTAATCAAATGCATGAATGATTGGACTGAAGCGCTTGATAGCAAGCGCTGCTGTGATGTTATTTACAAGTGCTGCGACACGCCTAACGGCGTGTCTCGCATTTGCCCGCTTCGCGGGGTGATACAGTTAGTCTTTTTCTCAGGAACTACTCTTGTACAAAGAAAGATGTGCGCTTCAAAAAAAATTTATTTATAGCGCAACGAAAATGGGTTAATTTTTACTCAAACATCTCGGTGAATACTACGTTTGATATAGTCTTCCGTCCTGGTGGTAGCCAAATTTTCAGATGGGATCTCTGTCGAGCACGTGAGCACGCCACGTACAGTTGACCATGAGAAAAAACTGGGCTGGGGAGGTATACACCGACCCAGTTGAATGTTTGTCCCTGACTCTTGTTTATTGTCATTGCGTAGGCCAAACGCACAGGAAATTGTCTCTTCTTAAATCTGCACGGTGAGGTGTCATAGGCAGGCGGACAGAATATTATTCTAGGAATAAGGACGTATTGTCCTTTGTTCGCTCCAGTTGCAATTTTGCAGCCAAGAATGTACCTATCCATATGTTCAACGGTGAGTCGCGTACCATTGCATAGACCCTGGTTGACTCTAAGATTCCGCAGAAGCATTATGACTGCTCCTTTCTTTAGATGGAGTTCATGTGGCAGGTATCCCTGGGGAGTCAAGCTGTTTAGAAACTCCAATGAATACTCTGTGTCGTTGTTAGCTTCAGTTTCGTCATTCATAACCTCATCTACGCTTCTGTAAATCTTCTCCTGCCCAGGTAGTTTTGAAAGCACTTTGTTGTTTATCTCCAAAGAGTCGAAATTCCTAGGCGTCAAAATCGCTCTACCGAGTGCAGCGAACATATCTTCTAAGCTCACTATATCACCAAATATCTCATCTGCTATATCTACGGAGCTCAGCATATCGTCGGACACTTTCACTTCATTGGAATCGTTTTGGAGCTCTCCGTTTCCAAGTTGAATTAGAAAGTTAGACCAATCGATTCCACCGCTGGACGCCCTCACATTCTCAGTCAATCTGTATTTAAAGAAATGAGGCCACAGTGGGGAGCTCTTAATAGAAACGTTCAGAATTTCGGACCGTCCTGCTTTTGGCACGACAGGAGGAATTTGTCTGAAATCACCTCCTAGGATAATCCAGATGCTTCTAGCGCTACCTAGAGGACCTTTTTTCTGAATCGAGACGTTTAAATACGGGTAGTTGCCGTTTGTCAAGCAGGAGAAGGCTATACTTCCTCTGTAGATCAGCATCCCATGTTGAATTCTGAAAGCGCCTGCACGCCGGTGACACAATTCCTTAATTCAGATGCTTCTAGGGCGGCGTAGAGGACCTGTCCTCTGAAACCAGCACCACAGAAGACCCACTTTCTGAATGCAGAGGATCAGAAGCGCGCACAGTTGCCGCTGTGTCGAGCATGAAGAGGCTGCGCATATAGCAGATTCCTTGTTTCGCGTATAAATTTTCTTACGGCTCCCTTCTTGCTGGTTCCCCGTCCTGGTTTCGCCTCCAGGTCCCTTGTTCCTGGTCGATCTCTCTCCCCCCCCCTAGGGATCCTCGTTAATCCTCTCCCCAATTAAGTAGCTCTCCCAAGCTCACACACAACGACGGCGAACGAACGCCCATTGCGTGTCATCGATGTCACATCTTCTAGATCCATACTCTCTTATTGGTAATGGGTCCCCTTACTGATCTTCTTAACTGCTCCCCCCCCTGATTGCTAACTCCCTACTGGTCCCTCCTTAATGTTTCATTGATCCCCCTATCGACCCCTCCCCCCTCCTTCCCGATGCTTCCTCCAAGTCGCTACCTCCTGGTCGCTGTCGATTCTCCACCCTCGAAGTCCCCCCTTATACTCTTCCCCCTTTAGTGGTCTTCTTATGCTAATGGCACGAAGTCGGCAGCACGGCTTCTGAATCTGGACGCTCAGGAACGCGCGTAAGTGCTGTTGTGCCAAGCAGTAAAAGGATGCGCTTTCCATGCTGCAGCAATTCCCACGTTCAATGGGAAATTTCGACCGCGCTGTGGATGATACAGCGTACCTCACTTATTAGATTAGATAGATAGATAGATCATTCGACCGCTCTCGCTGTGGATGGTGCGGCCTTCCTCACTTAGGTTAGATCACTCGACCGCTCCCGCTATGGGGGATGCGGCGTACCCGACTTAGGTTAGATCATTCGACCGCTCTCGCTATGGGTGATGCGGCGTACCCAACTTAGGTTAGATCATTCGACCGCTCTCGCTATGGGTGATGCGGCGTACCTAACTTAGGTTAGATCATTCGACCGCTCTCGCTGTGGGTGATGCGGCGTACCTAACTTAGGTTAGATCATTCGACCGCTCTCGCTATGGGTGATGCGGCGTACCCAACTTAGTTTAGATCATTCGACCGCACTCGCTGTGGGTGATGCGGCGTACCTAACTTAGGTTAGATCATTCGACCGCTCTCGCTATGGGTGATGCGGCGTACCCAACTTAGGTTAGATCATTCGACCGCTCTCGCTGTGGGTGATGCGGCGTACCTAAATTAGGTTAGATCATTCGACCGCTCTCGCTGTGGATGATGCGGCGAATGCGGCGTATCTCACTTAGATTAGATCACTCGACGGACAAACTCTTGTATATATAGGTATATAGGTGGTGATTTTGGCATTGCTAAGGCTTTTGATAGGGTATCTCACAAAAAGTTGCTGTTCAAATTAGAAGAACTTAGGATACATCCAATGCTAACGAAGTGGATCGCCGATTTTCTATTAGGGGGGGGGGGGGGGGGCCAAAAGTAATGAGACACCCCATGCCGTGGCCATATATCTCGTGGCTGGAGTCTGGATTCGTACTTGTTGTATTTGTATGTTTGTATGCTACTTACTGAAGCCCATCTGAAAAGTTACCACTTCCGCCCTTTCCAGAAGCATGCCAAAAACCCCAGCCTGTCTCATGCCGAAACCCCAGTCTGACGAGTCGACCTGTGTCGCGCAAATCTCCCCCAATTCCCAACCCCGAGCAGCCTGGGCTCAATATTCACACAAGATGAGAAGTACGTCTTCTACCTTAACCCTGCCAAGCAGCGAGTCTGGGTGAGGCCTGGTGAATTGCTACCGACCTTCGTTCGGCGAGATGTTCACGGCGAGAAGCATCTTTGGAGATTTTGGGTCTGCGCCCATGGATCGGTTTACCGGAGGCTGTCTCCCAAGAGCACCGCGATGAACTCCAAGGTCATGGTGAACGAAATAGAGGAGATGGGCCGACGACTCGCTCTTATTCATTCGCAGCGCTTCAAGAAGCTTCTCCTCTTCGACAACGCCGCACCCCATCGGGAACAAGTAACCACGGATAAGCTTGGCCAGCTGGGCTACGTTCACATGCCTCATCCACCGTATTCGCTGGACATCTCTCCATGCAACTACCACTACTACTTGAGCCTACAGGACTTCGTAGTCGGAAGGGACACAAGAACCCAAGCAGTCCTTGACAACCATATCGAGCAGTTGATCAACACCAGGCTCAAGCAGTTCTGTAAGGATGGGATCAGGAAGTTGACTGAGCGATGGCAGCAAGGTCATTGCTCTTAATGGCAAATACATTCCTCAGCACCGTTGAGTTGTAGTTGAGTTATAAGGAGATAAGATTTTTTTTCATTTTGTCTCATTACTTTTGGCCCCCCCCCCCCTAATAAATGAGAGAACGTTTCAAGTTAAAATTGGACATGTATTCTCCGAACTTAAACATATAACAAGTGGAGTAGTTCAAGGAAGGGTATTATCGCCTATATTGTTTAACATTTTTACTCCGGAAATACCAGAAATTTTGTGTAATTTTTGTGATTGTGCCAAGTATGCAGATGATGTAAAAATATACAGGGTAATTGATGGTGTTGGTGATGAATTATGTCTTCAAAGAGGAATCAACTTATTGGTTTGCTGGTCCAAACAATGGCAGCTCCCCTTGGCTCCGCACAAAACGAGTTTCATGCGTATTAGCAGCACTCCGTCAACTGCACAGCATGCATATGAAGTGGATGGTCTCCACATCACATCGGTGGATTTCATTAGAGATCTTGGTTTCACATACAGCAGCAAACTAGACTTTTTCAAACATGTCAAAAACCGTTGTAGGATAGCGCTTCTGCGAACATTCCACATATTTAAGGCCCTTTCTACAAAGAACAGAGCTCTTTTAATAAGGGCTTACAAGACTTATATACGCCCATTAGTTGAAATGAGCACTACAGTATTCAACCCTAGTAGAATAAAAGATATCTCCGGAATTGAGAAGATCCAAAACAATTTTACTAGGAAATTATTTATTCGCATGGGAGGCTTCTTATACTCCAACATCCCCAGTGCAGTGATCAGAAACAGACATTTGGATCTTCCATTCCTCGTATCACGACGGGAGGTATTTGATGTTTGTCTCGTTCATAAAATTCTGCGCCAACCAAGTGTGGCTGTGATTAGGAAATTATATAGTTTGATGGGGCGCGTGTAGCGCAGTCGGAGGAGGCGCGACTGTCGCGTGCACCCGATACCAGGTTCCTGGTTCGGATTTCCCGCCCTGGCCAACCAAGCCTTCCATCCCTCCGGGGTCGGTGAATTGGTACCAGACTGTCTGAGAAAGGTAAGGCGCTGACTTGTTCATCGGCTGGCCACCGCAAGTCATTGTATGGCCAAATACGCATTCATATCGCCTCCACGACATCCCGTAGGAGTAGAATGCGCTGGCGCATCCCAGAAGAGATTGAGTAACGCCGTCCTTTATCCTTTATCCTTTATAGTTTGATGCCTTCTCGAATAGAGGTGGTATAATGAAAATAGCCTTGCCTTGTGCGAGATCATCAGTTCGTGCTTGCTTCTTTATGAAAAGAGCAGGTAGCGCTCACATAAGTAGCACGAAAAACCTGTCAAATGCTTACTCTATACCCAGTTCGAGCGGTACGCATCAAAAATGTTGCTTAAGTTTACGGACTCTAGTCATGGAGATCGACCACACCCAATTCCTGTTTGATTGTGCATTTTTCTGAAGTTTGTTTGTTTGTTTGTTTGTACTGTCCTACTTCTATCTCGCGTCTGCCTTTCGCGACGTAATAAATATTAACATTAACCAACTGTACCAAATTTAGGATTGGAGTCCAGACTGAATTTTGCTGAATTACGTGTATGACGAAAGCCTTGTAGAGCTTGCCTAGCTAATCCTAGGTTCTACAGGTTTGCCGACTTCTCGGCCTCTGACACGCACATCTTATGCGTCAATGAGGTTCACATGCAGGCTGGAGCGGATCCAGAGAATCGATTGATATCGATTAACAAAGCGACTAAGGAACAGAAAGTCGTCGTGAGTTCAGTTCATTCGCTTCTCAGTGGTCACTTCTAATCGCGGCTTGCTTGTTGTCCAAACGAGGCCGCTCGGGAAACCATTGGGGGTAATCTGTGCGAGAGGATCGTTGTCCGCGAAAAGCAGGCCTTTGCGGGAATCGCCGCTTCGCCTCATCCCATTGCCTCAACACGTTGTCCCCTCGCTGATAACAAAGTAGATTTCCCTGTTTTCTCATAGAGCATTTGGGTCGCTGCCTTTTTTTAGTCTTCTCTAGGCTTTCCTATCTTCCTATCTTCATTACACTAAAAAAGTGGCCACACATTTAAGGTAGGGTAGGGTCTTTAAAACGGCTCCTATGAAGACTGTCCATTCCTCATTGCTTTCACGGGATTTATACTGCGAAGTGTACGCCCGTCTCTATGTAGCGACAGACAGACGGACCGGCAAACGTGCACGCAGACGTGTCCTCGCTGATTAAACAGGAATGTGCGATTCCCACTCCGAAGAGTCTAAACTAAAGCCAGGAAAATCAATCGGTATTTGTCGGTGAACAGATACAGTTCACCCTCCGACGGTAACCATATTCAACTGATTCTTGTTGTAGACATTCCCTGCCAGTCCTATACGCCTTTTCGTATGCAACAAACAAGCAACAGTCCCATGTACCTATACGGAGACGCGTTCCCACCCACTGTACTACGGGACTACGAGGCATTGTGCAACGAGCGCGCGGACTCAGAAGACGCCTGTAGTACGTCTTCTGAGTCCGCGCGCTCGTTGCACAATCTCTTGGAAACATCTCGCATAGACGGATAGGGGCTAGCCCTTTCGAATGTAGTAGGAGTGGCGGTGATCGTCTTTAGCCGACGGAATGGCCGAACCTATTCCGCACTGCCCTATCTTACCGGTACCCAACTGCACTAAAACGTCATGCTGTAGTAGTGAACAGCGCACTTCATTCTCCTAAATATCGTATTCATGTGTTCGTATTCTGGATTAGGGAAGATTTCGCCGTCTTAGGCGAGTGGCGCTGATTTCTACGCATCGCCTCGAGTTTCGCCTGATGGGAAGAGAGTGGTGTGGATGCAGTGGAACCACGTGAACATGGTAAGCGACGTCGCAACTGCTTCGCGATGGCTGGTCATGAGTCTCGTGCTGATGCCGACTCTTGTTCGTTTCAGCCGTGGGATGAGACTTCTATTCACATGGCTGTGCTGCACGACGATGGCACCGTTACGAATGAGGTCACGGTGAAGGAGGGCAGCGGCAAACAGGTATTCCACGAGTGCATCTCTGGGTTGTGAGTGTTGAGGTCACTGACTCCAGATTAACTACTACTGCCCCAGCTGGAATGAAGAAAAGCTGTTGATGGTTAACGACTCGAGCAACTTCTGGAATTTGTACGAAGTGGATGTTGGACCAGAGTGTAGGTTTTCGCGACGGTGCAACTGTTTTGGGGAACTACGTAAGATTTCACATGGGTTTGGCTAGTCGAGAGGCCAAATTCGCCCATGTGGAGATGTGTGCGCCTTCTGTTAGCCTATCAGTAGGCACAAATCAGTTGTGGTGCCTGAATTTCGACTGAACGGACAAGCACAAGTCTAGGGGGCTCGCCTGCACCGGTCATTGCCAGGTGTCATGCGCGGGCAAAGAGTGCCTCCAACAGGTTTTTGTTGAGTCCTTTGACAACCAAAATCACGAATTACGTTGCTTCTTTCGAGTCGCTTCGTGTCTTCAAGCGAGAGCATGTATACTCCTATTTAGTTAAAGAGAAGAATGTCTTTCCCGTGGATCGCGAGATCGGGTATCCACACTGGCAGTTCGCCGATCGACCTTACTCCTCTAACGGAACTTGCATCGTAAGTTGATGTTTTTCTGTTGTGTAGACAGATGTGATCCTTATGGTTAAGTGATTAATCGAAGTAAGAAGCCCCTCGTTTTAAGACCTGACACTCCCTTCGTATCCAGACAATATTCTGGGCTTTTTTACCTTTGACTCAAATTTTTCATAGTACGTGAACGTCGGAATATGGTGAGGCAGCTTGTCAGGCTGCGTGCAGGTGACACACTTGTAAGGACATCTGGACCTACTGAAGTGTAGCCAGAGCGCTCTGACGGGCATAGAAAAAGACCGTCAGGTCAGGACTCCCCAATAATGGAAATTCAAACAGCCCGCCGCCACTAAGAAAAGTTGTTTGCGAAATTCCGAAGCACGGAGACCACGTCGTTGTGTGGACTTGACTCCTGGGCGGCGGATCTGCTTTGCATTACTGCAGTCTTCATGCTGAAAGAGAAAAAGCTAATGAGTCTTCACACTCTTTGGTAACGTCATGACCTCAGAAAACGAAGCAAAACTAGAATTTTGTGAAGAGGAAATAATAATATGTGTAATAACCAAAGAAAGTAATAAAATGGTTTGTTTCGCCACTGTCCTCAGACGAACCTTTGTGCTATGCTGCCCCCGTGACTCTTCAGTGAATCAGAAGAGCACATCTTGACTTGTCTTTAAATTCTTTCTATATGGAAGAGGTGGAACTGCAAGTAGAAAGTGGAAAAAATTTGAGATGTTGAATGAAACAGTAGAAGAAAAAAAAAGATGATGAAAGGGTTCGATAATAGCTCGGAGACAAAAGGGAAAATACTATGTATTGAACGAAGCAGTATTAAAATGATTATGGAGGATAACAAAGAAATTTGAACGAAAAATATTTTCTCTGAAATTTGAAGTGATCGTGAACAAGGCGAATTGTAATTCGACCGCCCCCCCCCCCCCCCCGCCACCCTAATCACAACGAGGACACACAGAAAGACTTGACCTTTTCTACTGTATAATGACCAGGGCACAATATTTTTGAGACACAGCTTCACTTCCTAATGTCACCTTCTTCACGTAGAAAAGTTTAATTTACATGACAAGTTAATCCTTCGGTTCCACTCTATGATCGATTCGAAGAGCGCCACAAGAAATCTTTGTACGTTGCAAAAAGTCTCTTAAATAAACGAATAAATAAATAAATAAAACTTAGAAATCACTTACCATTAGCACTTAGCTTTGATATTTTTTACAGTTTCAGATCAGGACGATTTAAAAAACACCAAAAAGTTGAAAAAATTGCGAAACGATACTCTCCTAAAATCAAGACATAGTACGACACCCCTAGCAACCGAAGGAGGCATTGCAGTGGCTCTTTTAGACGAGATGCATATCGTGGGATGCAGTTTCGAGTGGCGATTCCAAATATGTGTTCCGCAACTGCAAGAGACATCGGGGATCAAAGTACCGGTTGACATTCACTTCGCCTTGATTGCGTTCTGCTAAAGTGAGACGTAAATAGCGCCGTCGGCCGTCTACAGGTGGCGCAGTGGAAATGAAAGCGGAATACAAGGGATTGGTGGTTCGACTCCTTGTTATGATAGCCTTTTGACACTTCGCAAAAAACGACACGATGAATTGAAGCTCTCCATATTAAAAAGCAACGAAAAGCTTCACTAGCAAGGAGACCAGACTCTTTAGCACAATCTGCACTTTCACGTATCAGATGTCAACAATTTTCGGCGGCAGAAGTTATTTGAGGTGCTCATCGCAAATTTGGTCTTGTTTCCCTTATCATAGTATCATTGGGCCGATTATGGTAGATTATCAGGTCACCATCATCGATTTCACCCCAACTCCACCTTGACCTTGGGATGTGTAGGGCGCTGACCACGAATATGGGATCTCTTTTTTGGAATAGTGGTGAAGTGCGGTAGCCGCGGGAAATAGTGTACATTTCCGGGGTTCACGAACCCTGAGCATGTTGACCGAACAGGTCTGCTTCCTTTGTTTTGTGAGGCATAGTCGTGGTCGGCGCCTTGAATAAGTCTTTCAGAGTCTATGATCCGGACCAGGGGTGGGCGGAATTTCTGTTTTCTGTTTTCTGATTTTCTGGCCATTTTGGGCAAATTTTTTTTGTTTTCTGTTTTCTGGGAAAATGGCCAAAAATTGGCCAGAAAAAAGAAAATAGAGCTGCGAACAAAATTATATAATAGAAATCCAATAAAGAGAATCCAAAAAGTATCATAGAATTATGAGTTTCATCTCAATACAGTGTTTCTAGAGTGGTTTAAATTGCAAACATGTAAGTTTCTAGATCTGCTTGTGTAGAAATTGCGCCATACACTCAAAACTATGCCGCTTTGTTTGCTTGATTGTGTAAGTGCTGCTGACATGGAGTCCCTTCATAGGGCATTTCTCCACTTTCATAATTTCGCTTTGTATTCTCTTAAATTTCTGCTGTAGTTTAGACTATCTACGATTACTTAGAACTTTATGCAAAGGCTAGAAAACTAGTGTTCTGAGGGCCATTTCATTATAATATGTATATGTTAATTAACCGTGTGCCGTAGAGTAATTGTGGTTAGGATTATTCTCCACCTCCGGATATTGAAAACTTTTGGATGGTCTTTCCCAATGATCGTAAATCAGAGCATCTGAGCTGCTTTTCTAACTCTTTTTCAGCTTTTGGTTGTCAAACATTAGTGAGAGACTGAAAAGTTTTAGTTACCTTTGACTTCACTGGTGTAGTGATAGAATAGTGATACATAAAAATTTTAATTAATCACATCTATCATCTGTCGTCCCGGTCATCATCGAATTATTCGAACGGGCACCAGCAACGTCTCCATTCGTCCTTGCCGCTTGTCAGAGTGCTCCAATAGATCCTCCTCGCCGGATGGGCACGAAGAGCGTCATATCGTTCGTGCAGGGCTTCCACGAAGAAGTCCGACCAGCGCGTTGGTGGCCATCCTGGTATTCTCTTGATATCCCGCGGAATCCATTCGGTGACGGCTCTCGTCCAGCGGGTGTCTGTCTGCATTACGTGGCCGGCCCACCTAATTTTCGACGAATTGGCCCATGCGACAGCACCCTGATCTTCGAACGTCGGCGAAGTCGTGTTACTCCAAGCCTCGTCCTCTCGATTCCAGGCTGCGCGTCACTGATCACGTGTTCATCCCGCTTCCGTATAGCGCAGGTCTGAGGCATATGTTAGGGCAGGAAGAACAGTGGAGTCGAATAGGTGGGCACGGAGTCGGACGTTCTTCGTTTTCTTCACGACTTCTTCGACGCTCTTGAAAGCTCCCCAAGCCGCTCGTTTCCTCATACCCAGCTCCGTTGCTAGGCCGTTGCTCATGTTGACTTCGCGACCCAAATACACGTAGCTGGAGCACTCGGAGATGTTCGTTCCGTTGAGCGAGAATGGGGCATCAGAAACTCGTTCGTTTCTAATGAACGTCGTCTTCGTAAGATTCCTCTGCAGTCCAGAGTTCCCACATACACGATCGAAGTCGGCTAGCGTTCGCTCCACCTGGCTCATGCTCGGTGTTATTAGCACGATGTCATCAGCAAACCTAAGATGGTCAGTGACCGGCCGTTGACCTTCACTTCATGTCTTCCCATTCTAGTTCGCGCGTGACGTTTTTGAGTGTGGCGCTGAAGAGCTTTGGGGATATGGTATCTCCCTGCCGAACCCCTCTCTTCACGTCGATGATGACGTCGTTGTATGTAGAATGGAGAGATCTTGGTCGTGAATCCACTTACAGCTCTCGAAGGACTCTGATGTACTGAGTAGGAATGCCCTGAGTGATTAGGCGTCGATGACCGCTTCAGTTTCGACGGAGTCGAATGCCTTCTTCAGGTCGATGAACGTAAGCAGCTTATACTCTCGCGACACTTCGATGAGCTTCGTAATGGTTGATTGTGGTCGATCGTGCTGAATCCTCTCCGAAATCCCGCTTGTTCGCATGGCCGTCCTTCGTCCAGCGTTGGGCTGATCCTATTCAGGATCACTCGAGTGAACAGCTTGTAGACTACGGACAGCAGGCAGATCGGGCGATAGTTGCCAATGTCGTGCATGTCTCCCTCCCCGGCAAAACGGTCCTGCTGATCCCCCACTGAGATGTAATATGATATGTATGTATGATGAATAATAATAATATGATGGAAAGGGTATATGTTTGATCCTTATTCGATAGTGTCTACGTATTCAAAGAAACACTTTCACCCAAAAGTTTTTGCTCTGACGGCCCCTTCAGTCTCACTCTGGTGTTGTTCTGTGAAATATCAAGCCAGTAACCAAAACATCTTTAGTCCTTGTTTGGTCCTCCATAAAGCCAGTCTCTAACTAGTGGGACCCTTAATCTAGCGAGTCGTCTGTTTTGAGATTACACCTACATTTTGGACTGTGAGCCTTAAACCGCTTTATTTTAATATGAATGCAATAGGAAAAATTCATCATTATAAGCTACTCCTATAAACGCTTGCAAGTTAAAACGCTGGTCCAAGACTACATTTCTAGTCGTGCAAAAAGCATTTGCTACTGGACAAATGGATCTTCGGGTTGAATATTAGGTAGTATGATAATTGCGAAATTTTCTGTTTTCTGATTTTCTGTTTTCTGGCATTTTTGGCTTTTCTGTTTTCTGATTTCTGTTTTCTGGCGAAAGCGATTTTCTGTTTTCTGGGAAAATTTTCAAAATTTCCGCCCATCCCTGATCCGGACCCATCTGCTCCCGGCCGAGATTCTGAAAACTTTAGAGATCCTGACCTCGGTCGAGATTTCAAAAAACGAATGTCGTAATTGTGGTTAGCACTTCAGATGACACCCTTGCAGGAAAAACGTCTTGACCTCTGGATTGATAAGAGTAGAAATGTGCCAATGAATAGAGCCTCCTTGCTGACGAAATCTCTGTTGGGACTTCACATGGGGAACTTGGATAGGTCGTTTCGGATCTTTCTTATGAAGTGCGGTAAAGCAGCGTCGCCAGGGAGTCGAACCACAAGCCCTTTCCTCCAAACACCACACCGTTTGCCTGTCCCATGCTCCTTCACTGCTCGGACACCAACAGCGTTTGCGATCTAGTTAAGGGGAGCGTTGTCGAGGCAAAGTGGAGTGAACATAGTCCTTCGCCACTCCGCTCCTCGATGTGCGCAGCAGGCAGAGAACACAGACTTTGAATCAGCGCTTGAAGTTGCATCTCATGGTAACATCTCCTCTCGAAGCCCCACTGCGACCTACAGGTAAAATATGTATACAGCGAAAATCTTCCGAAATTTGAGGAGTTTAGTCCACGTTTTGCTAGAGCCGAAGTGACCAATTTTCGTGTCATAGAACTTCATGAACTGGATCTCGGAAACTTTTAGTGGTAAAATTAAATCGAAATTTAGTTTCTGCGTTAGAAAGATACAAGTGCTCCGACACGCCTAACGGCGTGTCTCGCATTTGCGCGCTTCGCGCGACTTTGCAACATCACTGACCTACGGAAAGAGTTAGTTTCGACGGCCAACCCAAGGACCAAGCACTAGCGAGTAGTGGGACGTGGCTAGAGACGAGATAGATAGAAACGATTTATTAAAAGCGCCAAGTACAGAACACGAACAAATAGAATCAGAAAGATAATAGAGACGGCGACGACGCAGCCGCAACGGAGACAGCCTGGTCCTCGCTCCCAGAAAGATCTGGAACAAACAACAACAACAACAAGTGACTACTTTCTCGCTCTTGTCGGCGGCGTCCCCCTTTTCCCACGCGCGCAAAGGCGCGCACCACCACGCATGGTTTGACCACGATCTCTCACATCGCACACTTAGCTCCTTCTACAGCAACTCCCTCTCAACAAAAGCAGTTCTTGTAAAACTTAAAATTCGCTAACGTCTAGGATTTACTGTGTAGTTTATTGGCATCGAGCCGTTCACCACTTCCGTGCGGACATCATAGACATTCTCTCCGGACCGTCCAAAAACGTCATTGGTTTGTGCTGCGCAGTAATTCTGCCCTCAGGTGGCTCTGCAACCGTTCTCGTGCCCAACAGCTCGTGTTTCCGGATATCGTTGACACGCCTTCTGAATCCGGATGCCAGGTTTCCCCTCACTCGGTTCTCACTACTGGATCTAATTGCTGGTCCGCCTTTACTGGTCTCCCCCCCCCACTTCCTTCCCCCACGTTCCTGGTCCCAACTTCTGTGCCACTTCCTTGTTTCACCTTTTGACTCCCTTACAGGTCTCTTCTTGCTGGTTTCCCCGTCCTGGTCCCTCCTCCAAGTTGTTCCTTTCCTTCCTGGTAGCTCTGCTGGTCCTCCCTAGAGGTCCCCCTTACTTCCCCTCTCCACCACCCCTTATTGGTCCTCCCATGCTCACGGTAGACGTCGGTGACACGTATTCGGAATCAGGACGCTCAGAAACGCGCGCAATTGCCGCTGTGTTAAGCAGGAGGACGCCGCGTTTCCTCGGCTGCAGGCGCACCCCATGTTGAATTCTGAATGCGGCCGCTTGTCGAGCGACGACGGTGACACCTCTTCTGACTCTAGACGCTTGTAGTGCACGTAGGGGGGAACTCTTCTGGATTCAAACGCCTAGAAACGCGCGCAGATGCCGCTGCGTTAAGCAGGAGGAGGCTGCGCTTCCTCTGCTGCTACAGCATCCCATGTTGAACGGCACATTTTGTCCGCACGGGGTTCGATGAGTAGTATCTCACACAGGTTTCTAACCGCCTCACCATCTACAGCGAGGGCAACTCAGTTATATACATAGCGGTAGATTATCTCAAATCAGAGCAGTAATATGCTGACGCGTGACACTTTAAGGTAGGGATAAAGAGCCTCAAAATTACGAGAAGCCTTGCAGAGAATAGACAATCATACAGAGAAATAGATGGAAGCAAAGGCCAAATAATTTCTCCATAACCTAGCGCAGTGTTTGAGGTATTGGAATGTATTTTGATGAGCCGCCTCCTTGCATAATAAAAAGGGAAGTCCACTTAGTCTGCACTGCACAATCTGGCCCTTCGAAAAATGGGGGTGTCAACGTCAGCCCCTAATTTCTTGGTTTAGTAGGAAGAACATTTTCTTTAAAAGTCATGTATGATCCAGAGCGGACCATATCAATTAACACACCATGATTTGCGAAAAATCTGTGGAAGAACTAGCATCCCCGAACCATCGCGTTTCCTCTAGGTCACATTCAATTGCCATCCTTGGTATATGATAGATCACTGTTAATCTGGTTCACATTAGAACGCTGGAATCCAGGAAGAAAACTAACAGTTGACAGGAGTCTGAGAGCAAAGTATGAAAATCTGTTGAAAAAATAAAGGGTTCCTGCGCGGCAACTCCAGACAGCACATTGTCAAACTCCTGTAGGCTTGGATTTGAAGGTTATGTCTTATTCTCCTTACTCTGGGAGCATGTCGCCTGCACACCGTTATGTTGTTGAATTTTTGGAAAGCTTTCAGAGGAGCACTACATCTCATCCCATCGCATTACAACAACAGCGTAGTTATTCTGAAGCCAAGTTTATTCGGCGTTAAACGGCGGCTATGCTTTGATTGCTGTATATTGACAGGTTATGGGTGAACATTTGGCCGACAGCGAGTTGGACCGTTCGCTTTTGGCCTGGCAAGAGGTTATCCGTGCAAGGCGTGTGGATTTCGGTAATTAAGAGGCTGTGACCATCATCCACCATCTGGAACTTCACCGTCACCCGTTAGGAAAGTGTTTGCCGCACTCAAGAAGTTTGGAATTGCTTCTGAGAGACCAAAAGGTGGACGTTCTCGAACTGTGACCACCCATCGCATCCATGGAATAATCCGAAGAACAACCGACCGAAACCACTGACTGAGCACTAACAAGGTCGCTATGGACCTCGGAACTGCTCTATCCAGTGTCCAGAGCATCATAATTCAGGAGATGAAACTTAAAAATTCCAGGTTGACTCGAGGACAGTCCTCCAATGCTTCCGAGACCAGCAGACTCGAAAAAGCTAAACAGCTATTGGCCCACTTCCAAGTGCGTCACTTCTCTGACGTGGTCTGGACAAACGAGAAGATTTTCACTATTGAACCTCCTCCAAACCGTCAAAATCAGGCAATTGCTTCGAGTGGCAAGAAGTCCCTTAAACGTCGCCTGGCTTCAAACCGACTTTTCCTAAAAGTGTCATGGTTACGGCTGGTGCGACGTCCGCTCGTAAAACTCCGTTGAGTTCATTGAAAGAATTGTGAAAATTAGTTCGCCTGTCTCCGGAAACTCTCGAGCTGATACGCCAGCGTGGAGCAGCACGAGCTTCAGGCAACTATCAACTGACGTCTGAGCTTGCAAAGCTATGCAGAGCGGCGATAAAGGAAGATCTGAAGGAGAGAAGGGCGGAAGTGTTGGCTGAAGCAGCAGAGGCAGGGCTGAGCATCCGCAATGCCCGCCGGAACTTCGCCAACTTCAAGACCAAGGTGACCGCTCTCCGACGTCCTGACGGAACCGTCACCTCTTCCAGAAGGACCATGGAGAAAGTCATCCACGACTTCTACTCCGATCTCTTCGATAGCCACATCCACCTGCCCCTACGCCATCTTCCGCAGGATGGATACGTCATCCCCTCTGTTCTCCCTTCCGAGATCCGACACGCCATCTCGTCGGTGAAGAAACGTACAGCACCCGGTCCTGACAGGATCAGAGCTGAACACCTGAAGAACCTCCCGCCAGCGCTCATCAACACCTTGACGCGGCTCTTCACACGCTACCTGTCCGAATGCAAGGTTCCATCTCAGTGGAAGACCAGCAAGACCGTCTTGCTGTACAAGAAGGGAGACGTGCACGACATTGGCAACTATCGCCCGATCTGCCTGTTGTCCGTAGTCTACAAGCTGTTCACTCGAGTCATCCTGAATAGGATAAGTAGAACGCTGGACGAAGGACAGCCATGCGAACAAGCAGGATTTCGGAGAGGATTCAGCACGATCGACCACATACACACCATTACGAAGCTCATCGAAGTGTCGCGAGAGTACAAGCTGCCGCTTTGCCTTACGTTCATCGACCTGAAGAAGGCATTCGACTCAGTCGAGACTGAAGCGGTCATGGAAGCCCTGCTCACTCAGGGCGTTCCTACTCAGTACATCAGAGTCCTTCGAGAGCTGTACAGTGGATTCACGACCAAGATCTCACCATTCTATAACGACGTCGTCATTGACGTGAAGAGAGGGGTTCGACAAGGGGATACCATATCCCCGAAGCTCTTCAGCGCCACCCTCGAAAACGTCATGCGCGAACTAGAATGGGATGACATGGGAGTGAAGGTCGACGGCCGGCAACTGCACCATCTTCGCTTCGCTGACGACATCGTGCTCATAACACCGAGCATCAGTCAGGCGGAGCGAATGCTGGCCGACTTCGATCGTGTATGTGGAAGCGTTGGACTGCAGCTGAATCTTACGAAGACGATGTTCATGAAGAACGGATGGGTTTCTGATGCCCCATTCTCGCTCAACGGAACGAACATCTCCGAATGCTCCAGCTATGTGTATCTGGGTCGCGAAGTCAACATGGCCAACGACCTAGCACCAGAGCTGAGCAGGAGGAAACGAGCGGCTTGGGGAGCTTTCAAGAGCGTCGAAGAAGTCGTGAAGAAAACGAAGAACGTCCGACTCCGTGCCCACCTATTCGACTCCACTGTTCTTCCTGCCCTAACATACGCCTCAGAGACCTGGGCTATACGAAAGCAGGATGAACACGCGATCAGCGTCGCGCAGCGTGGAATCGAGAGGACGATGCTCGGAGTGACACGACTCACGCAAGTGAGAGAAGGCCTCCGGAGTTCCGAGCTTCGCCGACGTTCGAAGATCAGAGACGCTGTCGCATGGGCCAAGTCGTCGAAAATTAGGTGGGCCGGCCACGTAATGCGATTCGCAGACACCCGCTGGACGAGAGCCGTCACAGACTGGATTCCGCGGGATGTCAAAAGAACACCAGGACGCCCATCAACGCGTTGGTCGGACTTCTTCGTGAAAGCCCTGAACGACCGATATGACGCTCTTCGTGTCCCTCGAGCGAGGAGGATCCATTGGACCACTCTGGCACGCGACAGGGACGAATGGAGACGCTGCTGGCGCCCGCTCGAGCAAGTCGATGATCAACGGGACGACAGGTGATACAGGTGATACAGGTGAGTTCGCCGGTCTACCCGCGAGAAACAGAAGCCAGTACATATCGCCTTTCTCGACTTGGAGAAGACCTTTGACCGCGTACCGCGTGAAGTGATATGGCACGCCTTGCGACATCATGGAGTTCCTGAAGAGCTCATAGAGTGGGTGCGAATCCTCTACTCTTGTCCAAAGAGTCGAGTTCAAGCTGCAGCTGGAACCTCGATGGAGTTCCCCATCTCTGTCGGGGTACACCAGGGTTCTGCGCTTTCCCCACTCCTCTTTGTAGTCGTAATGGACGCCATTACACGGGATCTTCAGAAGCCAGTCCCCTGGACACTGCTCTATGCTGATGACGTAATGCTCGCTAGCGAAGATAAAGATGAACTCGAGCGAGAGGTGCAAGCTTGGTGTGATCGCTTGGAGCGATTTGGACTTAAATTGAACGTGAAGAAGACCGAATATTTAACGACGGACTTTACTGAGTCCAGCTCAATCAAGGTTAACGGCATCGAGCTCCCACGCACTTCGGTTTTTAAGTACCTGGGATCAGCAGTAGCATCCGACGGCAATCTGATGACTGAAGTGAACTCACGCGTGAGTGCAGCTTGGTCCAAGTGGCGCTCGTTGACTGGCGTGCTCTGCGATAGGAAGATACCAGAGCACCTGATCTACAGAGCAGTCGTCCGGCCTGTAGCGATGTACGGCGCTGAATGTTGGCCTGCGACTAAGGAAGTTGAAACGCGCCTCAGCGTCATGGAGACGAAGATGCTGCGCTGGACGGCCGGGGTCACGCGCGTGGACCGCATCCGGAACGGTGCTATTCGGCAGAAGTTCGGTGTCGCGCCGATAACTGACAAGATGCGCGAAGCTCGCTTACGATGGTACGGCCACGTTCTGCGTGGAGAAGAAGACAGCGTCCGCAAGATAGGCCTTAACTTCGAGGTAATTGGAAGGCGTCCTAGAGGGCGTCCGAAGCAGCGCTGGTCCCATATTTTACATATGGACTTGATAGTAGCTGGTGTCCACCCTGATCTAGCGCTGCATCGGGAAAGGTGGCGTCATGACACCAGAATAGCGGACCCCGCTACGAAGCGGAACAGACGCTGAAGAAGAAGAAGTTCGGCGGTCTATCAAAGGACTGTGCCGATGGATAATTTGTTGACCTGAGCCACTCAACACTTTGCTGGTCGCCCGTTTATCCTCCAACAAGAGTGGAGCTCCGTTCCGCGGCTCAAAATCGACAAAAGCGGTGCTGGACGCCCGTTTTACTGGATACGTCAGGAAGGATTTGTGGCTTGTCAATCCGATTGACTTCAGTGTCTGGGAACTTCCGCAGAGCAAGATCTCCTACACCTCGGTGGATGGTCTGAACGTCTCCCTTCAGAAGGCATGGAAGGAAATCGAGACTGACTACCTGCGTCTCCGTGATCAAGTGTCTGAAGGCCTGTGTCCATGTCGGTGTTTCCATTTTCGAAACCACTTGTAAAACTAAATCTCATGCTTGCTCTTCATCGTTTGATAAAGTTGGCTTAATTATCAGGAGCCCGTTTTCGAAAATGATGAACAAATTAGCACGTCCTATAGTTTTCGGCCACCCTGTAGTATCTTCATAACCGCACAGACAATCAGTAAGGTTGGTGGCTGCTTAGCGCCTACAGATACCGTCCGAAAATATTCCAGGTACGTCAGTCTTAGTAGGTGTATGACGTAAGCAGAATTATCGGTGCTGCCATTTCGCAGTTTTCAGTATCTCTATCAGCCTTTTTAGCATTGCGCACTTGTCTGTTCTTCTTCTTCTTCAGCGTTTGTCCCGCATCGTAGCGGGGTCCGCTATTCTGGTGTTATGACGCCACCTTTCCCGATCCAGCGCTAGATCAGGGTAAGCACCAGTAATCTTCAAGTCCGCATGTAACGTATCTCACCAGCGCTGCTTCGGGCGCCCTCTAGGCCGCTTTCCTATTACCTCGAAGTTAAAGCCTATCTTGCGTACGCTGTCTTTCTTTCCATTTCTCTGTTGTGGTGGTAAAAAAATAGGGCTCTACTTACTTTTCTTCTTCGATCGTAACTGCCGACGTCAGCTGCACGAGTGTCTGAAAAGGAGAGCCTCCAGAGTGGCCGTGAGCTTTTGCGATGCAATGTTTACAGGATGTAGGGTCGTCCCGTGTGGGGAGTCCAAAACCATAGTTACTTTTTTCGGAATGCTCTTCTGTGGTCGAAAAAACCGTCTAGACGCGTGAGCGCGCAGTTCATAACGCCCTGCTGCCACCTGGTCCGATGTGGTCCGTTGGCGTAGTGGTAACAGGGTAGCCTCTCGGGTGCACCGAGCGGGTTTGATGCTTCGGTCCCCGGTGCCGCCAATGTTTTTGCACACATCAGATCGTTATTATTATGGGTTGCGTGACCACAGGAGTCAATTTGTACACGATTAATGCTTTTATTATTTGAACCTAGCCTTTTTGGGCTTTCGTTTGAGTTACCTCTCAATGGATCGTATTTGCACTGTATCATTCTATTGGATCGCTAACATAAAAAATTCTTGCTCACATAAAGTAACTGCTTTTATTTCTGACAATGATAACAACAATTTTGATAAAGAACTATGAAACATTTAAAACATTATCGCTTATCACACCAGCAGCATCTTGAAAACGCTAGGGACGAACAATCCTCCTCTCCCTGACACGGCATCATTACTTCTTCTTCGTTGAAGGCATAATCGGTAGGCGTAGAGAAGGGCCCTGTAGCGGTGATCATCAACTTATCCAGCCACCACCCAAGCGTATGCCAGACATAGACGGAATACCGGAACGCGGAACTGCCGGTAGGTCCGACTTATAATCTGCAATTGAGCAAATGCGTGCGAATGGAATCCAGTTCGTAGGATGTTCTATGCTATTTACTTACTTTCGAGACGCCATTTCTGCTGTGTAGCAAATTCCGGGTGATGCTGTATCACATAATCATGCACCCGGCGGGTGAAAAGGACGTTTTATTGTTAATGTCAAATCCTTACCGGTATCAAACCAAATTCATACTTATCCCGTGAAGTTTATGTGTTTGTGTGCATCTACGGTATCGTTGCTTATGTGGTACAGTGCAAATACGATCCATTGAGAGGTAACTCAAACGAAAGCCCAAAAAGGCTAGGTTCAAATACTAAAAGCATTAATCGTGTACAAATTGACTCCTGTGGTCACGCAAGCCCATAATAATAACGATCTGATGTGTGCAAAAACATTGGCGGCACCGGGGACCGAAGCATCAAACCCGCTCGGTGCACCCGAGATGCGACCCTGTTACCACTACGCCAACGGACCACATCGGACCAGGTGGCAGCAGGGCGTTGAGCGGCGCGCTCACGCGTCCAGACGGTTTTTTTCGACCACAGAAGAGCATTCCGAAAAAAGTAACTATGGTTTTGGACTCCCCACACGGGACCCTACATTCAGTAAAAATTGCATCGCAAAAGCTCACGGCCACTCTAGAGGCTCTCCTTGTGGGAAATGTAGACTTTCCAACCTCTGGTCAGTTGAAATTCCAAGTGGAGTTATGGCGTAGCCAGTCCGCGACATCGATTGCGATACAAATCAAGCTCCGGTAACAGTCGAACTCCAGGTCCGCTAGTGTCGGTTCATCTCTCTCCTGATTATCCCATCACCGTAACGTGGAATCAAATTGCCGTCCTCCGAGGCTCAGAGTATTCGTCGTAGGACTCTCTGATTTGCTCACCTTTGGGAAGAACGTGGGAAGTTTTAAGAGGCTTGGAAACCGCGGTTAGGAGGAAGATGTTCTTTAATAAAGCCCTCTTTCAGGTAATGAACGTAAATGGACGCCTAATGCTCCGTCGCGATTGCTTCGTGAGAGAAGTGCCTACGCCTGGCTACACTGTGTTTTCTCACTTGAGCATCACACAAAGCGACGTCATATACGCGATCGCCTCGGGACCGAAGAAGGCATCATGTGTGCTGCGAATCGATGTCTCCAACGAAGTGAGTCCTTTCAGCCAGAATAAAACCGAACTCCAACGCGCTCACTGCTCCTTTAGGGGCAGGAGCCAGTCATCAGCGTCGTGCGTACTGCACGTGACGACAAGGACATTGACGCACTGGATATCTCTGAGCCGGAGCACCTCGAATTCCAGTCGGACGGAGTGCCCATCTCTGCCTGGTTTTACAAGCCTAAGGTGTAGTGTCTGTGGTGTGGTGTGCATATAATGGCAGGCCAGGTCTAGCGAAAGCAGCAAAGTGTTGACAACAGCTGAAATACTCCTCCATAAAATGCCAGCCGAACACATTTTGCGGATGAAAGCCAAAAGCTGCACACACTGTAGTTGTTTTCAATTGCCCTATTCGAATGATTTTCATTCGAATAGGGCAATGCACTTCGAAGTCGAATACTCGAATTCGAATATTTGGAAAATCGCGCTTTTCGAATGTAATCAAATTCGAATATTTAGAAAAGTTGCAGTTTTCTAATATATTCGAATTCGAATATTTGAAATTTGTAAGCTTTCGAAACCGTTCGAATATTCGAAAAAAATCGAGAGGACAACTGTACTGCACACGTTCAGAGAGGAAGCTTGAGGATTAGGGAGCAACTTTTTGTCAGGAAATGCCTCTAGCTTCCCAAGGAACTTTGGACAGAAACCTACGTCGTATGAAAGAGCTTAACACACTGAATACAAATATACAGACCAAATTTGTTAAATGGATCGCATCCCGAGCACGACATCTTCCGGTCGCTGTCAAGCTTTCGCAAAATTTGACCTGCCAGAACTTGCGTAGGAGCTCTACTTACGATAGCTCGTTAGCAGATTTGTTTTATATATCTGTAAACAGTGTTTCAAGCTCCTCCATCTGGCAGGTGGCCTTCTGTCCGAAGTTCCATGGGAAGCTGCAGGCATTTCCTAGTTAGATCACAGAAGGAGAGGGGGGAGGGGGGTTCCACGCAATGTGGAATCATATTAGATGTGGAGGAGCCTCGTAGCATCGTTCTAAAAAACTAATGCCTGGTATCCCTATGCTTGATCTCGCATTCGTGCTTTGGCATCTTATTTGTTCACCACAACAATGCTAGTTTAGAACCGCAACTACACGGCTCCAGCCGGGACGCTGCCACCGGTTGTAGTAATGGGTCACGGCGGACCAACTGCCATTGCGCTCGACTGCTTCGACCTCAAGAAGCAGTTCTTCACCTCAAGGGGGTTCGCTGTCCTTGATGTGAACTACCGCGGCTCCACCGGATTTGGAACGTCGTTCAGGAATATGTGAATGGTTTTCGTACTAACTGCTTTTACTAGGCTCCACTCAGAGAAAAACGACATAAGGATCCGCAGCTTTTGAGCCAGTGCGGCGAGTTGAACAGCTTTTTGTCGCTGAATCATTGCAAGCACACTATTCATTGGAATTCAAACATGGCACAAGTGTTGCTGCATCCTGGCCGTCAGCGAGTCCATGTGCGTGAGGCTACAGGGTACCATATTAGGGGAATTAGTTTTCGGTATTTAGCGGGCTGGTGCCCGCATCGAGAGAGACGAACGCGCTAACTACCAAGTTTTCCCTTCGTAATCTTTACCTCGTATTCGGTGGTCTCTTCGCTGCGCTCTATCTTAGTTCCTTGAAGACTTTTCATGCACTCAAGCTAACTTATACTTTGCTCTACGTTCATAAAGAAGTTAATTCACCTCTTTATGTTGAAACGCCAGTGGGGAGTGGTCGATCGAGATGACATGATCGCTGCCGCTCGCTCGGCTATCGCCAGACGGCTCGTCGACAGCGAGAAAGTGTGCATCGTAGGAAGTTCGGCAGGAGGGTGAGTCTCTCCGTGGTTAGCAATTCCTTCCCCTCGCTAATGCTAGGACTAACAGAACACTGCCGACAAATTCATTCCCAGATACCTCGTCCTTTCCGCTCTGATCCACTCGGACGTCTTCAAAGCGGCAGTATGTCTGTACGGTGTGGCAGACCTTGTCGGACTGGCCAAGGTTAGTGAGCCTAACTGTGTGACCTGTTCCCTTCCACCTGACAGTGAGGCGCATCCCTTCTCACTCTAGCGCTAGTTTGCTTCCTAACTGGCGTCACAGTTTAGCATTACGCAGGCACAACATCACCATTGTATTTTCCTCAGCGCAGTGGCGACGCTGAATGTGCTCCTGGTTCGGCCGCAGCGCGGTCGGAGGCCCCGGCTGTCACATGCACCACAAATCGTGCTTCTAGGTTCGTATTCCGTCCAAGCCACCGGAGCCCTTCATCCCTTCGGGGTCGGATAATTGGTGTAGACTTGACTGGAATGGGTGCAGCACAGCGTTGGCTTTCGCCGCAAGTCATAGTGCATGCACTACGACTTATGTAGATGTCATCTCTAAGATTAGTATCGCGCTTGAGGATTGACGTGAGCAAGAACTGCATAGGATAACTAAACATTGTTTCAAAAATTCTGACTGTGTATGCTTCGTGGTCCCAAGGCCTTTTCATCAGTCAGGAATCGAAGTTCATAGTATTATGTTTAAGTGGTCAGTATTTAGGTAGTCCGAACCTATCAACATGGGCTCAACGTACCCTGTAATAATGTTCAGTTTATCTTTCCGAAGCTTTGTCCGAGGTGCCCTGCGCGCATACCATCTAGCTTTATACGAAAAAAGGAAGGTGAATTAACGAGTTCCAATCGTGAAATGGCTGTGGCCTGAAAGCTAAACCATTTCCCGGTTAACTTGAGCACCTAAGGGTATCGACTGCGGGTAAACTTCTAGACTGCAAGTCTATGGCTACGACCAAACCGAAGATCGTCTAATAAGGGCGGCACTTTCTCCAGGATACGCACAAGTTCGAACGCGGATACAACGAGCAGCTAATTGGCAGGTATCCCGAGGAGGAAGCGGTCTACAAGGTGAACAGGGCTCCTCAGCAGCCTCCATCTGTTGTCGAAAGGCCCCTGACGTTTAGGAACGCAGCCCGATCAGTCATGTCGACCGCCTAGCGACACCGATCGCCTTCATTCACGGCAGGGAGGACACTGTGGTACCTGTCAGTCAAAGCATTGAAATGCACGAGAAACTGCGACAAAAGGGTATCACCACCGCGTTGATGCTCTTCGACGGTGGGTCGGACTCCCATTCTTGCTAGAAATATAGGATCTAGTTTGCTTTTCAGACGAAGGGCATGGATTCCGCGGAGCAGACGCAGTCAAACGTAGCTCAGAGGCGTCCTATGTCTTTCTGTGCAAGGTGTTGGGGATCACGCCGTCAATTTCGTCCGATGTGAGCGCAGAGAGCATTAGTGCTCGGCGATGGGACCCGTTTTAGTGCTGTATTTCAGATCGAAATTGCGAATTCGAAGTGACCGAAGGACGAACTTCCTAGGATGATACAGACAAAATCCGTCGTCTTCTGGAATAAAAATTCTAACCGTATCAACGCGAGATGCAATGCTAATATTGTCCTGCTTGTCTTGTTCTTAGGTCTTGCTCTATGCAGAGATTTTTTCCAGGCTTTCGCTATAGGAATTGGGATATCCGATCTTGACCGACTGCCGGCCACCCCTTCTAGGTTTCGCTTTGGTTACTCTTTGTAAGGAATGAATGAGACTATAAACGTTATCGGTCCATTGAAGCAACAAGAAATTTACCATAGTGACAGAAACAAGCAACAAAATCTCCACGACAACAACAGGTTGGGGGATGAATATATGTGGATGGCATAAAATAAATTGACAACAGAAATTTCTGGAGTTTCAAAGAGAAGAATGCCATTTCAAGAATGACTAGAGTGCAAGTTCGGCAGAGCGAGCAGCAACGCCTGACCTCATCTCGTCACCTCAGCATCTTCAGCTTCTGACCTTATCGAGCCGACATATAGGGCTGCTGTAGATCATTCCCAGGTCAACTTTGGGGCCGAACATGTCGCGGATGTTGTTGATGCCGTACCGAATCATTGTTGGCCTGAAATTTATCATGTTGGTGAGTGATTTGAATGTCGAGGTCACGTGTTTTCGAGAAACGACGCCCTTTTACGTCACGCCTAAGCTTTCTCTGACTGGGTCTGAAACACCGTGCAACACCATGACCTTCGAGGCACGATGAATGCACATAAGGATAGCTATGCTGCCAAGAAAACCTATAAACATAGGACTTGCCGCTCCAGTGACAGTCCGTAACCGGCCACGTTGACATCTGGCGGAAGTCCCATTGGTAGAAGCATTTCAGGTCGGAACATACCAGAGTTGCCGATCTAAAAATTGTACAATCACCGCTTTAAGCAGCAAGTATGGATTAAAATATGAAGGTATCTTCGTTGTCAAACAAAGCAGCAGTGTATTTTCCGCGCCGAACCTTCTTTATATCATTTACATTTCCTCCAGCTTTATGGTACACCCACCTCAACCCATTTCTTCAGTCCCTCGTGGTAAGCGAATATTTCCATTGAGGGCTCAGTGTATGGATTATAGGTTGGTTTGAAGCGCAAATTTTCAATTCCTGAAACATACCTTTCAGGTTCCCATTTTCATCATCGGGAAATAAACACTACATGTGTATTACCAAGTTTCTTAAAGAATTCCGTGAAGACTCCTATCAGGTGAGCAAGAGACAGATTCTTCTCGGCAATTACCCCCTCAACCTGCAAAAAAAAAACTTAACATTAAGTCGTGGTAAAATCAAATGAACAAATCCTTCACTATTAATCGATTACAAGCGAGTTTAAAGCACAAAATGGCAGAAGTTTTCACCTGATGGAATTCAGCCAAATGGGTGGCGTCGAGCGTCTCGTTTCGGAATACTCGATCAATCGAGAACATTCGCGTCGGTTTAAACCCCTAAATGCATTTTTAGTCAATTCCTAGCGATATATTGTTCTTTACACGGTGAGCGTACAGACTTCTTGGGATACGGACGCACAATCCAACATTAATACACCACTCACGATCCCCATTCAAACACATCCCCGTCACCGTCGCGAAGATCCAACTACTACAGCCGAACGGATTGGATTGAGAGTTGTGAACCTTTTTTTGGTGGTTTAAAGAGCATGATAAGAAGCCAGAGAATCAGACCTTTCAAATCAGCTCAAAGCAGTGAATAATGCTCATATAAACTCTCAAAAAGGGACTTCGACCGAAACATAGGTAGTACATTACAACAACGTAATCGAACCTCTTGTGCGAGCTTATAGAGTTGCCGTGCAGACACCGCAGTCGTATGCGTTCGCAGGACATTCTTCTGTGCTTCTTCAATTTTCCAATCATAATTGTATCTAAACTGTAGCTCTAAGTAGTATGTAAAGAGTACTATACCCAACATTAAATTTACAGGTATTAGGTTGGTGCATAAGTTCTCGGACATTTGATCCCTCCTGAATTGAAAGCGCATTTTCCCGCCAAATTTCTCACATGTATCAACGCGTAAATGATCGGTCGATAGAGAAAGGAAAGGGCTACAAAACTGTTCCTAACATTTACTTCTGCGTTGTTAACGTCAGCTATTATGGCTAAGCCATTCATCCCAACTGAGACGCATATTCGGCACGTCATGTTATTCCTGCATCAATCTGGCCTCAGTGCCAACGATGTCGTATCGTCGCCTGAAGGATGTTAACAACGAGAGTGCTCCTGCTCCAAGTACTGTGTGTCAGTGGTTCTCGAAGTTTGCAGTTGGTGAATTCTCCGTTGAAGATAATGAATGAGAAGGGCGCCCGATGACACTGGATTTGGATGGCCTCCGAGGTAGAGTGGAAGCGGACCCATACCAAACCACTCGCGAACTATCAAGCACTCTTGGTGTTAGTAATTCAACAGTCGTTCGAGGATTGAAGTCGATTGGCAGGGTGCAAAAGTTGGATCGCTGGGTACCTCACGACTTGACACAACATGACATGGATCGCAGAGCCGATGTCGCTCTGTCTCTCCTTACCCTCAGACGTACCCACGGATGGCTGGACAACCTTGTCACCGGGGATGAGAAGTGGATACTCTACTCTAATCATCACCGGCGTGCACAGTGGGTTGACGCAACTGGAGAGGCAGAGGACGTTCCGAAACCCGACCTTCACGTGAAAGAGGTGATGCATGCATTTGGTGGAGCGTTCTTGGCGTAGAATACTGGGAGCTGCTTGACGAAGGGATGACAGTGACGGCAGAGGCTTACTTCAACCAACTGAGGAAGCTGAGGGCCCACCTTCAAACCACACGAGGAGAGCAAGTGAAGGTGTATTTTCAACACGACAACGCTAGACCGCATATTGCTAGAGCGACGGCGGCTGAGTTGGCGGACTACGGATGGACCGTTCTTCCACATCCACCTTACTCACCAGATCTCGCTTCTTCTGATTATCATTTGTTTTCAAGCCTTCAACGCTATTTGGACGGCCAGCAATTTAGGAACCGAGAGGATGTCAAGGAGGCCTGCTTACATTTTTCGAATCACAACCGGCCACGTTTTAGAGAAAAGAGATCCATGACTTAATGACAATATAAAAGGGTATGGTAATATAACAAACATTGCAAATCCTCTAAAGCATAAAGCTAATCACCCTTACTTCGCATTAAAGATCATTAAAGAAAGAACAAATAGAGGAAAAAAGACAAAAAATAAGCAACAAGACCACAACAGATATAACGAAATTCTTAACTATTTAAGCAGCAATGAAAATAACATTCACATTATGGATTTTTATAGACTCCTTAAAAGTCTTTCGAAAAGAGATATAATAAGACTGTTAGAATTATGTCTTGATCCACTATTTTTAAAACATCTTAAACAAAAAGCAAAGCTTGTTCTGTATTGCTTACTGACAACATCAAAATATAACTACATTCATAATAACAATAATACGATGAAGAAAGAATATTTTAATGTAGCAGTCCCTTATATACATACTAAATTAGATGTTGTCAACTTTAATAAAATATTTAATAGCATCTACTCCATCGAATTTCTGAAGAATTTACAATCAAATAAACTACCTTTTAGAGTAGTCTACAAATACGATCCTCCAATATCAACCAAAATTTTTAATTACAATAAGTTTCTTAAGTCACTGGATAACACTAACATTTCTCATATCTTATCTAACCCTTGTCCATGCGAAACAATATATGTAAACGATAAAAAATTTGTCGACAAGCATCATAATCATATTATAACAGGTAATTTAGAAATCATAAAAGATATAGTACTAAGAGAATTACTTAGTAGGTTAGTTAAAAAACTAGACAAAGAAAAATTGAAATTCATATATAACCAGGCTATTGATGTTATTATCGAGAAAATCAAAAATAAATATAAGTTGAATGCTAATATTATAATGCAAATTAGAAAGCATTTTATTTTACAATACAGAAATAAAGTTAAGCCCGTACTAAATAATAATCAAGAAATATCAGAAATTGTCCCATATAATCAAATAAAGTACTACCAAAATTACTTTATTTTTTGCCCACTAGACAAAGCTTCTAACAACTACGGTATAATTTGCAAAAAATACTACTTACAAGTAACTATGAAAGAACTAGGAGTAGTCATTAACTCGTACAATGTGTTCTTGACAACTAAAGACCAAAACAACAAAGTTTACAATCACATGCCCAATATCAGTGAATCTGATATCTTACGTAGACACAACCTTTTTAATGTGAATAACGGTTTAAGAATTAACAATGACACCGCAATTCCGATAAACTACTGCCTACCTAAAATGCACAAGGACCCAATTAGTTTTAGATTTATAACAGGCGCATCCAAAAGCAGCGTTAAAAACCTTGCCTTACAATTACAATGTATATTCACATTTATTAAGAATCATTTCATTAACTATTGTAACGTAGTAGCTAACCGAAACAGATCTATGAAAATATATTTGGCAATTAATAATACAAATATTACCTATGAACTAAACGCATTACAAGATAACCATTTGAAACTCTATTCAGCAGACTTCAAAGATATGTTTACTAACCTGCCTCATAAGACTATCTTAGACAAAATTGCAGTTTTACTCAAAATCTGTTTTAAAAATGCTAATAAAATTTCATAGCTTGTAATGGCTACAAGACATTTTACACTAATGAAACAAATTTGAATTCTCAGTATAAAATATTTAATATGCAAGACATTATGGATCAGGTTAATTTCTTACTTAAAAATAGCTATGTAGTATTTAGCTCAAATAACTTCAGGCAAAACAAAGGTGTTCCTCAAGGAGGTAACTTTAGTCCACTACTTGCAGATATCACAATGTCTATGTTGGAATACGACTTCGCTAAAGCGTTTGTTGCTAGTAATAGCATATTTATACCATACAGGTATATGGATGACCTACTAATAGTCCATAACTTAGACGAAAAACAAGTAGATGGTATTTTGAAAATAGTTTATAAAGATACCCTGGAATTGAAAAAGACACACATCAATGAACACCACTGCAATTATTTAGACATCACATTAATAATTATCAACAACAGAATAGAAACAAGAATGTACAATAAAACAGATGATTTCAACTTTAAAGTTCTAAGGTTTCCTCATTTTACTTCAGCGGTCTCCATAAATATCAAAAAAGCCATAATTTTATCGGAAACGTTAAGAATAGCAAACACTTGTTCTGACCTAAAGTATTTTCTAGAAAAAATTATTGAACTGAAAAATATTTTAAAGCATAATGAATACACAGAAGAGTTCATTATTTCAAACATAATTAAATGTTTATATAAACACAGATTTATATATTATAAGTTCAAACTTCATCAAGTCAAAGACAATCTAGCTATATTTTTACAGAAAACATTTGACGAATAAAATTATACTTAAATTAAATACCTTCCAAATCTTTTATTTGCTGAAACTGTGTATTTAAGTTAACATAATATAAATTAATATTATTAATGATAAATAAATACTTAACAGTGATAAGGGTACCGTTTTGTTTTGTTATTGGTTTCATTGCACTCTGTTTTCGACACTGAGTGTGAGGCGTGAAACCTTCCTCAATGATACAACCAGTTTTACCATATTTGAATTATAAATGAGAATAAGTATCGATATCATTATACATATCAGTTGGCTAACACACACTTCCTTATTTGTAAATGTGCCACTACGGAGTGCGGTAATAGCCAGTGGGTAAGTCTTTCAATTTTTAAAACTGATAATAATAGTAACTATATTAGTTATTATAGTTATAGTTCTAATATTTATAAATAATAACAATAATAATAATTATATATATAATAAATTATAATTATATAAAAATTATGGTTTATAACTACGATGTATATATTCAGTTTGTCATAAACTTTAATAATTGGGGTTGTTATTTTATAATAATTATTAAATGTCACTATTAGAAATACATTTATTGTAATAATTATACAATAAATTATAATCATAAGTTATAATTATACATTTCATTTTAATTATATAGCCATAATTGTAACAATTACATATAATTATAATTTTTATATGAATAGCCTTTCAATTAACCCCTTTCAATTTAGAGCGTGTTTTTCTACTTCTTTCAGAAATATCTTTTTGTTTAACTCACATTTTTTTACTCCTCCTTTGTCTTCATTTTTAAACTCAATTTCCTCAATTAGTTTCTAATTCCTCATCCTATCGTATTCATTCTTTCTCTTCTTCTTTACATCTAATCTCTCTTCCTTTTCATTCTCCTATCTCTCTTCAATCACAAACAGATTTTAAAGATATCTTAAAATATGCTCCTCTTCTTCACTGAAGAGCCACGGCAGGAGCATTGCACAAAGGTTCGTCTGAAGATAGTGGCGAAACAAACCTCTTTAATATTTTTTATGCTAAGTAATATTTATTTTGTAATTAAGGATGGCACTTTACACATTTCTTTACTTCTTCGAACCTCTATTTTTATTTGTTTTGTATTACCAGCACGTTGGCGAAAGACAATTGATGTAAAGGGTGGTTACTTCAAATGATTTGATATTCGTATGTTGTGATAATAAATATTTCATGCCCCAAATGTCCGAGAACTTATGCACCAACCCAATACTTAGTGAAATCAAACACTTGATCGGTCTAACAAGTGCAAAACACATATGCCTGCTGCCAAGACTTGAGATTTCCAGCTTAGCAATTCAAAATCGGCTGTGTACGCTTACTACCTTAGTCCACTAAGAATCTGAAATTGCACGGATCTGAAATTCAAAGAAGCTGAGGAACCGCTCACAACAAATTGGAATCCTTATCCACAAACTCAGAAATTCGCGTGTCGTTGGCTTATAGATCACATGCCCGCTCAATACTGTACTACGGCATCACTCCTTCCTCACCCTGACCTTTCCATACAAATGCAGACTTCGTGCCATGATCAAGTGTGGGGTTCCAGATCTGCCTAATATTTACGGCCCTCTTCGGAGCAGATTTGCTCTACTACACCCCGCCCTCTTCGTCTCTAACGAAGATTTATCGTGCTGACTGGTTTTCGATTTCTAGCTTTTTTGGTGATTTTTGTATCTCCTAACAAGTTGTCTTTCCAGCTATGACTTCGACGTTGTGGAAATTCGCGCTCTTTTGTTTGCTGAAGTTGCTAATAACATGGAACTGAATCATCTGAAGTTTTGAATGCTGATTGTCCTACAGCTAAAAATAAAGATTTTCTACGACAGTCTTAAGATGGATCAGAACTGGTTCAATTTTCTGTGAAGTTAATACGTCATGTGTGGGTAGACAGACGGCGCTCGGGCCCTGTCAAAAGGCGTGGTCTGGGTGGGAATTGGGCTATACAAGTCGCCGATGTGAACTTGGAGACGTTCCACCGTTCTGTGGAGTGTTTTGAAAGCGACCTGACCAGATCACTCCTGGCCCTAATCGCCGCCTTTCCTCTGCCTACCAGCGCTGCTCGCCGCATCCAACCGACGCTGACGCCGATCCCTTTTTTGTGTGATTTCTTATTTATTCGGTTGCGTTAATAAATCGTTATAATTCACTGGAGAAATGGTCTGGAAGAGGAACCGATCAAGTCGGACGATCTGTCTGATTCACGCGGTGTGGTCGAACCTCGCAGTCCAGCCAACCCGTTACACATGGCGCGACACGTTTTTATATCTGAACGAGTGGAATCTTGATCTGAAACTAGACTATAAAATTTCGATGTTAATGGCTGATGGTAAATTTAAGCGTTTTTTGAACATCTACAATTGTTTTACAGTGTATAATGGTTTTCTAAAGTATTCTTCAAACCGATGTGAATCGTAACCGAAGGCTTAGCTTGCCAAGGAAATACATTTTTTCTAGCTTAAGGAAACAATTTTAGGAGGTGAAATTTTACCCATGACATTTCGATCCCTGATTCTTACACAAAAAAAAAACAAGTCCTTCTGCAGCGATCTTCGACATGAACAGGGGAGGTCTCATTGCAAACCCTCGTTTTATGCGAAAACGAATTTTCTATCTGATGTAGTCGACTCCAAGCTTTCCTGAGTGACATTTCTTTTATTTTATAATTATGTCATATTCTTCTACTGCTTAATAATCATGGTTCGAAATTTTGTCTATTAAATTTCACCTCCCAACGTTGTCTCTCTAACGTAGAAAAGTCATGTCATTGGCTACAACTCCTTGATAGAATCGAAAAGGGCTCCAAGAAACCTTTGAAAGCGAGCACTCAAATGACTATTACCAACTAGCACTCGAAGTTTTGAAGAGAACAATTTCAGACCCGTACGTTGCTCGTCCAGGTAGCCATGACATTCTGCTAAATTCGGCAAGAAATTGAATCCGTCCTGATTGATTCGAAAACTGGTCCAGAAAATCTTTTTATTTAACTGTATAGCAATCAACATTCAGAACTCTACAGGATTTTCTTTTAAAAAATATTCTGCCAACTCCATTAATACAATACAAATGGCCCGCTAGCAGCACCTTCTGACTGTTTAATTTTTTGATATCCATGTACATCAGTAGTGCGTTCCGTCTGAGGTTGTTCTGTTGATTGATCTCATGCACGCATACGTAAATAAACAAATGGAAAACCTGATCGGGGCACGGAGTAATGCACAGAAAAAACACAAAAATTAGTTGTGAGCAAACAGGGATCGATAAATTAGGATGAGTATTGCTAAAACTTTGCCTAGGACATGAAAATATGGGTGCAAATACATAAAAAATAAAAACTTCTTGAAGCGCAACGACACAGATGACTGAAGAAAGAGAACGGACACGGGGACTCCTTCGTCAAGACTCCACCTACAGTTAGAGGAGTAGCGTGTGTGATAAACAAAATCACACCATTGGGCAATGTTGTGCATTGAAATGAAAGTGGACATACCCAGCTGATCCATACCCTCCTTTAGAATGAACAGCCTTCACCCGTTCAAGGTACTCCATCGGGAATATCGTACTGAGAGCTGGATCTGCAAAAGCATGTCTTAGACCTACACAATGGCCTGTCCAACCACTGGTTTGGGATTTTCACTAGTAACTGTTAGCATACGACGACGTTCAGTTGTTGTGAAGCCTACCCAGAACAAAATCATGAGATTCTTGCCTCAAGCGTACAGCACTTAGCAGAAATGGGCAGTGGCAGTGGAGAAATGAAGCAGGCTCAGAGGCCGTTATACTTCCGTTAACGAATTAGGATTTTTATATATAGTAGGATAGTCACAAGCTCAGATCTTTTTTGGGCGCAATGTGATAACGGAGGGGTTAGTGAAATTGAAAAAATATATATGCCTAGGTAGGCATTTATGTAAGCAATACAAAACCACTTACCATTTAACCGGAATGGTGTCGGCTCCATGTTGCTTGGGGGGGGGGGGTCGCCCGAGTAACTTAAAGCCTGAGGACAGATACTCCTCTTTTTTAATTTGCTTCCAAATTTTGGGCAAGGGAAGGGACCCGGGGTGTAGGCAATTTAAACACGGGTGCGTAACTCGGCCACACCCCGGAGTCCCTTCCCTTGCCCAAATCCCAAATCTGAATCCCCCCTAGCTCTCATCCCCCTCGGCGCGCCTCCCCTTCCTCCCGAATCCACCCCCCCTCGCTCTCAGCCCCCTCGGCGCGCCTCCCCCTCCTCCCTCCCTCCCTCCTACATCATACACAAAAAATGTAAAAAACTCTTAACAAAAAAAAACATAAAAACTCACCGCGGCCGTGCAACACGTGCGCCCGCCGGTGGAGTGGTCCGCTTGGAATGGTTGCGGGGCCACTCGCCCCCGCGAGTGCGGTTCCGAACGTGGTAGGTTAGACTCCAGACGGAAGAGTCCGGCCTTTTCTGTGCTCTTGAGCTAGGGAAGGGACTCCGGGGTGTGGCGAGTCACCAGACGCGAAACAAAGCAGGGCTCCCGTAAAGTGACTTAGGTGAGTGTTTTTCTTCATTTTCCTTAGCTGTTTCCGTGAATTGTTTCCTTTCAACGAATCACCTAGGATGTGCTGAGTCGCATCCTAGGTGATTCGTTGAATTTCACTAACCCCTCTGTTTTCACATTGCTCCCTTTTTTGTCGAAATGCACTTTCTAACAAATACAAACAATCAGTTCGTACCTTTGGCACTCACATGCTCCCTTTTGCGCGACGTTGCTCTACCTGAGTAATCCTGCTTAAACGAAAATTGCAGCCGCAACAGCGCAACCTTCCCGTCAGATTATAACTACAGCTTATAGCTTACGATGAAATGCTTTCGAAAATAGCACACCACGTAAAACAGCATGTTTAGACCTGCTGAATAAAAAATGAACAACGTCCCTGTGTCTTATCTGAACCTGATGAAGCCCCTGAGCTCCTTTATGAGCAGCTTTGTACCAGGTATTTAGCGAAACAGAGCCACTTGCTAAACGGATATAATAGAAAACTTTTAGTCCCTCAATTTTCAAAATAGTCGTTAAGATTTCGTGCAGTGATGGATACCGGATACGAAAAAAGTGTCGTGCGCGTCTCGCGCAGGATGCTGCTGAGGTTGGAATAGCGCATCGAAGTTCCAGAACGAGCTCTCCACATAGCGATTCGTCGGCATCTCCGAAAAGCCCATCGAGAAGAAGATTTGCCGGAATTCAGAACGAACCTAAAATGTAATCTAAACAAAAGTCTTTGTCAACGACACAAGACTGAATACACACCTCGCACCAAAAAATCATGACTACAAACTTCATAAACAAATTCGTCACAAAATAGGGAGAATGGGGTGAAAGGAGACTACTTGTGGTGAAAAACTGCGGCGTTTAAGAATGAGAAGTCGGATTCATCGGAATGAATGAGGTATTTGCGCATAACATGCGGCAACGGCCCGATGAGCAAAGTGATTGTTCGATCACTAAAACGCCTAAATGTCTCAAAACGTTTGACTTACCTTCATTAGTGGATGTAAATGCCCACACTGGGGTTGGGCACCAAGAGAGTCGAAGTTGTACTGTTTGAAAGTTTTTGATTTCCAAGAGCCACTGAAACGTGAATAAACTGCTCCAATAGCCCCACACGTCGAAAATCATAGAACGCTTACGTGGTGATCATCTCCGGAGTAAGATCGACTTCTGGTTTGCTAATAGACGTTGTGAAGTTCGGTCCTTTTTTCACGATGATATACTTTGTGATCCTCAACAAATCCAAGGAAGACAATAGCAAAATGACAACTTTGTACCACTTCAGTGCACATGTGCGAATATATGAGCAAGGACGTCCTTCAAGTGCTCACAAATCGGACACGCTTATGCCAACCTTTATCTTTACCCAGTTAGGTTTGGTGAGTACGAGCACGGCATGGAGACGACTACAGTTTAAGGCAGATGGCACCATTCTTGCCAAACCGTCAACACCTTCGCAAACTATGTCAGACTCGTCGGAGAGGATGGGGCTTGAAGTATTCATTTCGTGCCGCTACGTGTACCATCTTGAATTACATATACGCGCAATTCTTCCCTGACTCTAGAACTGGAGGGCTGGAATCGAGCAACAAAAACGGAATTGGAGTGGACAACTGCTTCACCAATCTAAGTAATGCAAGATGAGAAGCGACGATCAACCCATTCGTTTGAAGAACCCTTGGATTTAATCCAGCAATCTTGCACGCCAGCTCTCGCATTTCTTCGGACCACATCCCGCCACGTTTTCTATTCGTTGCCTAATCACAACGGCGACCTAATTCTAGCTTTTGAACACTGTTCATGGGTACATCATTATGCCATGAGTTCAAGCGAGGACCAACGTACTCGTCTGTTCGTTGACTTTGTGCCACCAGAAAGGATAGCACTGACTACCGAACGAAGAAACTATGGGATTTCCTATCAACGCAAATCGGATACTCTTCTGCCGCTACATTTCCCAGAGCCAAATTTGCCATGGATGCTTCACAGGATAGACGACACCATCGCGCGTTGCTCCAAGCTGTGCACAAGGAGAACAACTTACACTTCCGAAACGAGCTTTCGCTTCTTGAGGTCCGTTAAGGCCTTGACGTCCACTTCAGCTCCGTTATTCAAGGCTTTCAGCTGGTTTTGCACCGTGTCCACCACATTGCCACACTTTCGTAACTGAAACGCAAAAAAAGATTAAAGCACCGACGAAAGCGACTCTCGGCCAACAACCCCTTACCAAGCGAACAGCGCCACCACTCTTGTCGACACTGATCCATCCATGTGCCAGCGCTTTGCTTATGCCCACTTTTCCGAACGGGAGTTTCTAAATCATGAAGAATAACCATAAGGAATGCAGAGGAGTAGAAACTGTGCCGTTTCCTTCCCTTGACAATTTCAGACCATATTTATTTATTTAAGGCGTAGACGGATGTAGACGTAAAAAATATGAATAAAAAACAACACTTAAAGGACAGCACCAATGCGTGCCAACCACACCTTCTTGGTAATACGTAAGCGAAAAATAACAATAAAGCGCTCATGACATATTACATTTACTTACCTTCTACAAATATCTTGACTGCTGTTTATTATACTCCGGATGGATCTAACGTGGGAAAGAAATGGGAAAAAGAGAAGTTGGAGAGGTTCATAGAGGAACACCTCAAACTAATCTGCCCAAAGAAGTTGAGAACCCAGCAGACAACACCAGCAGGTCACTTCGCTGGAGAGCATAAAAACTATAAAATGTCCTGGCAAAAGTGGAAATTTGAAACTCACAAGGGCTTCAGCATCCCATTGCTCACTAACAATAAGGGCGATACGACAAACTTTACACACCTTGCTGTGACCATTCTATTCTCTTCTTTACATCGAACGCCTTCTGTAGTGATCAGAGCAGTGGGTGAGCAAAACTTCGCTATCCCCCCATATATAAAAGAGGAAGGTTTTTTGTCCGATGTTAGCCACCCGCAATTCGTATACTGCCTAGCTAGCCGGTTTAATCACCCAGGTTTGCGGTGCGGTTGCCAGTTCTCCAAACGAAGACGCTTGACAGTTGTCCATCACTGTTGTTTACCATCGACTTCCTGACGTAGGGTGATTTCGAAAGAGGTCTCTTCCCAATACGTGTCTAGTGCTCATACCTCAGTGTTCCTTCCCAGCTCTCCTGTGTGGTGCAACCTTCCACTATTTTTACCGCCATACTTTTACCACTACCCCACTACCAGGGTTGCTGCTACTACAAAAATTGAACCCTCTTCCACAGTTCAGTATGACAACGGGTTGCTCCGTTCTGCATCTTTTTTGCTATTTTGCCTCACATAAGCCGTTTTTTGTTTCAATTTACCTCTATGTTTGCCGCCATAGTTTTATCACCGCCTCACTACTAGGGAAGCTATGACTCCATAATAAATTGAATCCTTTTCCACTGTGCAGTATGACAGCCGGCTGCTTTTTTGCACACTTTTACTATTATTTTGCATCGCAGATGGCATATCTTGCGTTCAATTTTCCTCTATGTCTACAGCCCTACCTTGACCATTACCCCACTACCAGGGAAGATACGGGCCAGATTCATAAACCTGCATTCAATTGTCCTCTATGTCTACCACCCTACAGTGACCACTACCCCACTGCCAGGGAAGCTACGACGCCAGGGCCGGGTTCATCAACCGCTTACCGGTCGATAATGGTGAAAAACGCGCCAGACCTGATGCTGATGAATCTCATATCAGGGCATTTGACGGTAATTTCCACCGCTACAGGCAGGTAAACTGTTGTAAAATCTGCCCTCAAATACCGAATCTCTCTCCATTGTGCACAATGACAGCCGGCTACTCTTTTCTGCACTTTTTCGCTATCAACGCTAGGGATGCTTCCTTACTCAGCGTCGGTTTCCGGCGAAGCCGGCAGCCGTCGCTGGGTAAGGAAGCATTTCTAGCGGACTCGACGTTAGGATGGGTTTCTGACCCCACATGGCTCACCACACACGACGCCAGCGAAGCCGGCTAGCCTGGCGTGGCCCGCCCGGCCAAAGTCTAACCGACGCTGGGTTGTGGGGACCCTAGCGGACTCGACGTTAGGATGGGTTTCTGACCCCACATGGCTCACCACACACGACGCCGGCTAGCCTGGCGTGGCCCGCCCGGCCAGAGTCGGGTGCGGACGAAGCCCGCAACCGAAGCTGGTTTATTATACACTTCCCGCTGACGCGGAAGAGAGCACAGAATATAAAGGTTTACAAGGTTTTTAAGGTAACCTCCTGATTACCATAGCGCCGAAAATCCTTTACACTCAATATTTCTGCTCTCTATTTACCTCACTTGTTTTGACGGCGCAGCGAGGGTCACTAGTCAAAAGCTTAAAACACTCCAAAGGACGAAAGATGGGAAGACCACCAATGTAAAGACAATCAGCGATTGCGCAAATAAATACAATGCAAAAATAGGGTAAAGACAAAACTTTACCATTATGTCGGTTTGTAGCGCACCATCAGCGCCTACTTGTTCGTAAACTCGATACTCTGCTGACCCGTTCGCCAGCATCCCACTGCCTTCAGCTGTCAACTTCACACTTTTTTCCGATGCATCTGCAGTAGAAATCACCTGAAAACAATGACAAAACGAGAAAATTGTTGAACAGTGACCCCCAAAAAATTCCGAGGAACGACAAGCGGTAGTGAGATTTAGCGTACAAAAGAGTCCACTGTCTTGAAACCTGTCTTAAAAGCGACTCTTTACTCCACAACTTCCACAGCCTCAGCAAATACGCACTATTCCTAGGCTTACTTATGAATCTACCAAAACCCGCTCGAGAATCAAGATTTAAGCTAAAGAATTCATAAAAGAAAAGCAATAAGGCAACAAAGAGTTTCCAGATATTCATAAGCGTACTTCATCATGAGTTAGCAAGCTCTTGATAGCACCAACTACTGCCTGATGGTCGATTCCAATTTCCTTCGATACTTGCAATGTTGTCAATTCCTAAAACAAATGCAATGAAAAAGCTGATGAATCGACACCGATTGAGGCATATTGTGAACTGACCGTGTCGTTACTTTCGTTTAGAGTTTTCAGCACGAACTCAGAAGCTCTCTCGACGTCATCTGCCAGAGAAGCAGCGCACATGGCGACCCTGCAAAGTTCGACAAATCGCAGAGCAGGGGAGAGAATAATGATCAACCCGTGCTAATGAAGTAGGTGAACATCGAGGCGAGAAGAGGAAAGACGCTGTCAAGAGGGCTCGTCACAAAAAGCAACGGTAGCGACCAGTTGTCCGCTTAAGGCCCCACACACTTCTGCGGTAACGCCGCGGCCCTGTCCTTAACCATAGGACAGCGAGAGGTCTCCTAAGATGAGCACTATTCGAATCATCGGCTGCCGCGTTACGACGTGCCTACTGCCGCGCGCGGCGTCGCAGCGCCCCTTAGGTCTATGTTATACGGCCGCCGGAGAACTGGTCCGCTTGGCATAGTGCCGAGGCGGCGCGCGGTTTTTCGTCGTGTCGTCTCGTGCACTCCACGCCTCCCTGTTCGCCACACCCCGGAGTCCCTTCCCTCCCTAGCCCAATCTGGAGGCTCACTCTGCTCATCTGACTCTCGCCGCTCGCGCGTGACGGAATTTTTCGGGGACCAGTTCACATGTAATTACGGTTACAGGGCACGGGTCAACCATGACTCATGTTTTGGCGGTTTCGTCGCGCCGTCGATGCCCTCTCGACTAGAGATCTCACTCTCGTGCCTCGCTGCATCACTCCACCGTCGCGCCAGAGTCCAGACGACGGAGCACCGCAGCGCTAGAGGGTCTTACCGCAGGCGAGGTTGGACAGCTTTAGGTCTGCGTAAATTGTCGTTAATGGGATTGAATAAAGTCATGGGGTCGGATGATTATGAATCCGGCCCCTGGAATACCTTATCGACGTTTTTAAAAGAACGCCAAGGGCATTGGGAATGGTAATCACAACCATTGTTTTGTATCAAAGGTGAGACTCGATGCCTCCTGCGTAGCGAGATTCTCAAAACATGGATTTAGAACGCTTCCGAGATCAATTGCTGCAGTACAGGGTGAACTTGGATAGTCTTTTTGTAATCTTAAAGCGAGGACCTTTTTCAGAAGTTTTACCCTTACTCTTGTCAGAGTGCTAAGATGAGCATTTTAGTACTTATAACGCATGTAAGGAATGCTACTGTGGATCACGCCTGCCTTTAGACCGCGTTGAGGTTTATTAGTAAGTAAGTATTGTAGTTAGGCGCTTAGAATTTATATGTGAAGTTTGTACCAACAAAGATGCGCTGCATATTTGCCGGAAGAACCTGCCCGAATGCAGCTTGGGCTCCTCCGGTTATTTTCACTCCCAAAGCGTCAGTTCTAGCTCGTAAACGAGAACGAACGCCATGACTGTGCAGTAGGCACCATTGAGGAAATGCTTTCCAAATATTAAAAAATTCCAAATAATTTCGTTTGAGTCTTTATGCACAGTTAATCGAGCCTAGAGTGCCAAAAATTTTGCATTGTTTCTGGATCTGACTAGTAATTTGAGTGGTAATGTACATAAGCATGGTTAGAGAAAATTTTCGTATGGAGCTATTCAGCAACTAGATCTCCACTGCAACCTGACAGATTTGTTAACTGCTTCTTGCTGTATGCAAATGAGTGTATTCCATCACTATCGCTTGCTAAAAGAAGCAAAGCTTCCAGAAAAGAGGATGCTTAAGGATCCGAGGCAGTGAAGACGCTTGTCACGGTATAGTGGCGACCGCCTCTGTAAGCCACGAGGGGCGATCTTTATGTACGGATGGTCGCCGCGCCCGCGACGGCGACTGCCGTGTGCGCGATGAGCTCCGCTGCGGTCGTATGAGTTGCGCCTCATGACGAGAGAAGTTATCAGGCGAAGTTAGCACACGTCTTCCTCATTCTCATTGGAGCGCGTTAGCCGTCCTACCTCCTCATTCTTCCCATGACTCGTATTTTGTCCCCAATTCTTTCTTTTAACGTTCATTAAACATTAGTAACATTGCAGCATTAGTGTCCTATCCTTTCTCATTAACTCTCATTGATCCTAGAATGGTTTCTTTTTGTGAGCACACTTTATAAGTAGTTGATGGAAAAGTGAAAAAATAGCACAACTTTCTCTGTAGCTTTAATTCATCTACCTAATAACTGGACACATTGTTTGAAGTTTTATAAAATTTATATTTTTTTGAGGAAAAATAATGGTTTACAGCTTGTCTTGAAGAGCAGAATGGCGGCCATTCTTTTAGTACTAAAAATAGATTGCGCCATCACCTCTTCGAAGAGGTCGCGATTTTTATTCGATTGATAGCAGACTTCTGCTTACATGGAGATTGACACCTGTTAACGGTACAACAAAAACAACTGTAAGGAACACTCATATTCACTTTAGTGGTTCATGGAAGAGGCATTTTCACTATCAATCAAATAAAAGTTGCGGTGAACTTTTTGAGTGCAATGGCGATCTGACCTTTTAATGCGCTATATGCTTAACTCTTTGCTTAATGCAAAGTTTTGTAATGATTTATTATTTTTCTCTAAAAATAAAAATTTTATAAAATTATTGACTCATTGGGGCAGATAAACTAAAAAAATCTCAAAGAATGTTGCACCACATTTTCCTTGAACAAAAATTTTTTTACCATCTTATTGAGTCTCTGGTTTAACCTGCCTGAAGGTCATTTCGATTTGGAAGAGTTCGCTTTAATTTCAAAGTCTTGGGCTAGCTTAGAAAATTGTCCAATTTGATTCGAAAAGTGTCCAATTCGACGTGAAAATGGAAAATACAGCGTTTTAATAAATACTGATTCATTTGTACTCTCTTAAATACTGCTTAAGGTAATAAACCTTTGAAAAAACATTCTATGCCTTTATCATTGATAGGGTCGAGACACTGGTGATGCGCCTACAGCTCCTGTTCCTGTTATGAGTTTAGTTGCAGTATTTTCATCATATTATTAGCTTTTGATGTCCTCGAAAGGTATGTTGAGGAGTCTAGAGCGTGACATTCATGTAGGACTCTTTTTATCAAATAGAATTCCTGCACTAACAGTGAGAAAAGTTCTACATACATGCTTAGAACAAATTGTGGCGAGTGCAAAAGTAGAAATATAGCTACCACATAGTACTCGTCCGATTTTATTCCTCTTCCGTGGATAATCTTTGTCTTTTTGTAGTTGCTTCAGTCTTCTAATAACGTTTATAACCATAACAATACTAACAACACGCTGAATGAGCAGGTAGGGGAGGGTAATGGTGGGTGATAACACGTTCCAGTGCGAAAATCGTGTCCAATGGGAAGGTAGGACGGCTAACGCGCTCCAATGAGAATGAGGAAGACATGTGCTAACTTCGCCTGATAACTTCTCTCCCTCATGACCTGCTGCAGTCGCTAGGTTTGAGTTGTTGATATCCCTTCCTGCTGTTGCAGGACCTGCGGGAAAACATGCCCTGGTTCAGAAATTGAGTTCGAGTTATAAAACTAAACAACGTTCTAATGCTCAGTTTTATATGATGCTTCTTCAGGAAAAGCTGAAAATATGACACACTATCGGAGTGAAACTGACTTTGTGTACACTCTCTAACACTTGATGTGCAAGTTTTGATGCCGGTCTAGATATCATCGACCGCTAAAGTCACCCAATTGCGACGTCTTCTGCCGCGCTCGCCGCGTCCGCAGCGACCATTCGTACATAATGTCCCGCAGCCGTAAGCCACGCCCCTACATGGGTTGGAAGGTTGGCAGTCTCCTTAACTGCATTCTTGCTAGATGGTTGTTGTGTATAATATAGACTAATAATAAAGGTTTGTAAACCCTCACTCCCGGGCAGGAGCATGACATGGAGGTCGCGGGGAGATCCTTTTAGACTTTTGCTCAAAATTTCTAAAAGAAGTTAGCAGTAGGGGAGACTCCGTTTTGACGGCCATCAAAACGTATTTATATCTCGAGATATACACACCACTCCGCATGCACATTGCACATTTCTCACGAAGCATGCTGGCATGATTTTTTTTGTACTGAGCATGATTTTTATCATTTCCACTTTTTCGTTTGTCTTCGTCGTGGCGCATGAATGAGGCAGGGCATGTAACTAAACAGCTATTTTTCAAAGAATTACTATTACTATTTTCAAAGAATTTGAGCCGCTTACTCTATGCTATTTTTTAAACTCTAATTATCGATTGCGAAAAGTACGATTTTCGCTATTCGCGACAGCAGTTTAAAGCGAATATCGTATTTTCCGACCTGGCGTCTTCAAAAACACTAAGTGTGCGGAAAGTACGTTCTTCACGTGAGTCACTGCCGAGTGCAAACTACCTCCCTTGTGAACCTCGTACTTTTCCGATTTTCCCTTTTGCGCACGTCCTTGATGATTTCTTTGCATTCATGTTTTCGTTATCACGTTAATAGCTTAATCAAATCTCTCACTATTAGCTTATTAAAACGTCTAATTTATAGCTCATGTTTCTAATATTCAATTCTTAATTTATCGTCAATTCACTTGCTACATTTTACTCTGCCATTCATGCCACCGCTAGCTTGTATATAATCTGTACATAGGATGTCCAAAAAAACCGAAAGAGAACACAAAAAATATTTTTTTAGATTTATTTTTATTCGATGTTAATAGAACTTCGCCCATTGGCTACACTACCGTATACTAGGTAATGTCGGCATTACAGAGGAGCCGAAACGTGGCTTCGAGCATACACTCGAGGGCGTCGACCAGAGCTCACGTTAGTACCCACTTAAAAATAGCGGCGTCAACGAGACTATGATAATCCCACTCGTAGGGAAAAGAGAGCGGTAACCCATACTGAGGTCATCTAACGGTAAGAGGCATTACGTCTTCGTGACTGCAGTTGGACGGTTGGTTTCAACTGCGTTCTTTGCTTACTGCTTCTTCAGCTCTCTTCTTGCCTCCTATTTCTTCATCTCAATAGCGATTCATCAACATAACGGGTACTTATTTAGTGCCGAACAGCTCACCAGCTGAGAAACGGTTTGCTCGCACCGAGCAAAGAAATCAGACGAAACTAACGAGTCGACTTATTAACGAATCACGGAAAATAGTAGAACGGTTGCCCATTTCGAACATGGCGAGATCTGATAACGGATTAATCGGGGGATCTGTTGGGAGCTTAGACAGACCTCTTAATATTCGGGTCAATATAGCGGATTTGTTTCTTCCCGTATTGCAGTGCTGGCCGAATTATAACGGAACTAACATGTCAGTGGTGAAGTTTGTTAGAGATGAACGAAAAAGCCAATGCAGCGGGATATGACGAGCAGAAGCTGGCGAGGCTCCTTCCTCTGCAATTAAGCGGAGCAGCCAAAAAAAAATACGAGAACTGTGATAACGATGGTAAGCTGGATTACAGAAAGGTTGTTGACCAGTCGAAAAAAGACTTTCGTAGCCCTAACTATGTCGAAATAGCGAAAGCAAAAATTTATCACGTGAAGCAGGAACCCGATGAAAACGTGATCATTTATGGTCAACGGGTGAGAGATTTAGTTGCCGACGCGTTTGCCGAAAGCAATCCCATCACCATCGAAGAAATAATGTGCGAAACATTTGTGGGCGGCCTATCTACGAATCTTCGAATTGCGGTAATGAAGAAAGGCAGTCATCACAGACTTTCAAGGATCTGCAACAAATTGCAGAAAACGAAAGTCATCTTCTTGAAATTGTGACGCGTGAGAGAGGAATAATTGATAATACCCTAGTAAATGCGATCGCGGAAGCCGTTCAAAACGCACACATTAGTGAAAGCTGCCCACATCGAAATTACCAAAATCAAGGGAACTACCAGCATCAAGAGTGGAATCAATCGCCATACCCTGCTGTTAGTGCATCGCCAAATTTTTCACCACGTTGGAACAGTAATAGGGCATATCACGAACGTAGTCCTCAATCCTATAACGATAACGGTTACTACAATAACGGAGGAATTCACTAAAAAGAGGTTTTGTAGCAGAATTACGGAAACCCCTTTGCCAGAGGTTACTTGACCAGTAAAAATACCTTGCAGTGAGATTCAGGTACGATTTTACTGGAAGAAAATGAATAACGAAATAGCAAGTTTTGTTATAAGCCGCGTCATTTACCAAAAGGTAAAGTCATAGATTTCGAAATATTTTTGACATTTTACAGAATATAACGATGTCCGTAGAACTGATAAGGACATAAGGAAATTCGGACTATGATTACGACAGTGAATACACTCCCGCAAAAACTCATTTCGAGGTAACTTTAAACATTTTCACCAGAAGGTCGGAAAAATAACGATTGGTAGAATAGCGATTTAACATAAACCAAATTCATAACGATATCTAATCAATATTTGAAGGAGCTATGCGAAGGTACCAGTGTTCGAACTGGTATCTGGGAAGAAGAGGTACGAGAACTCCGACAAGCACTTTTGACTTGTCAGGAGCAAGTTGATGCGATGGCAAAGATGGCGAGCAAGGACTTAAACCTGGTCGCCAATGTGGGTCACGCCGATAAAACGTGCTCTAGCGATGCGATGGTTGACGGCTCTAGAGATGCGGTAGCTCCAAGCAAGGCCGGTAGCAGTATACGGGCAGCGATTCGAGCAATGCCTCGAAGGCACATGATTAGGAGGCCCTATGACCTGGCCCTAGCCTTATGCACAAATTTCGCCCTGTGCGTACTGGAAGGAATCCTCCCATAATCGTCTCTATGTCCATCGACCCATCCTTTTAATTCATCATTGTAGTGAATATTTGTTTTTTGTTGTTATTTAAAAATTATTGTGTTGTATATTTTTGTCGAGGCCGACAAATTCGAAAGGAAGGGCATGTCACGGTATAGTGGTGACCACCTCTGTAAGCCACGCCCCTACATGGGTTGGAAGGTTGGCAGTCTCCTTAACTGCATTCTTGCTAGATGGTTGTTGTGTATAATATAGACTAATAATAAAGGTTTGTAAATCCTCACTCCCAGGCAGGAGCATGACACGCTGAACTGGACGGTCATTACTTCCCCGATCGGCCTTCAGGTTTGACATCTGGCCATATACGCAAATGTTCTGCCGAAGGAAGGCGAATAATAGAAAAGCCATGACATGGACCACTTAAATTTGATGACTCCTGCCTTCCACTGGAATGTGCTTCACGGAAAACGTTGGCATTATGCAAGCAGGAGCCAATCTTGTCTCCTACAATTTCTTTTTACAGATTCATTGCGCTAGATCTATATACCTCCACTAATTGATGTCTGTCGTGCCATCCAAAATTAGCAGCTTCCAAAAGTCTGTTTCGTGAGCCTTAGGAACGTTTGTAAGCTACGGAAGTTGCATCCCTTTCTCCTCCTTGAAATTCAGTCTTCTTCCACAGCGCGAATCCGCGTCTGTCAGTGGTTGTTGAGACGCAGGCGACGAGAGTGTACTCTGACCCGCGCGCTGAGTCAGCTCACTCGGCCGGCAGCCGTCGGATCGCCGCCGGAGTGTCTGTTTCTCTGCGCTCTCGCCTTTCCGCTCGCCTGGTTGACCCATGTCCTTAAGGCCGCCACAGACTTCTGCGGCGCCGCTCAGCGATGTCGCTGGGCGGCGCCGCTGGAGGCGAGCTCTGCGTCTCTGCCCTATGGTTAAGCTTAGGGCAGCGGCGCCGCTCGGCGGCGCCGCAGAAGTCTGTGGGGGCCTTTAGACGATGTTATACTTCGGCGACGCGTCGACGACGCTGTGTTGCGCGGGCTGCTACGCACTGCGTAGCAACCCGTGTAACACTACCGCCGACGTCGCCGACAACACCGTCGCCGAAGTATAACATAGGCCTTCGGCTCTGTTTATACTTCGTCGCGGCGCGACGCGATGGCCCCGCAATGAGGCCAAATTGATCGATCGCGTCGCACAATCAATATGGCCACTATACGTGGCGTCGCGTCGCCCGGCGACGAAGTATAAACGGGGCCTTAGCGATTTAGCTCCCTGCTTTGGAGAGCGCAATTCTTACGAGCACGAATTTCGTCTTCAGCGGGTATTTGTAAAGATTGCATTGAGAAAAGAGACGAGCGCCAGGAATGGAAACATTACGGATTTGGCGGGAACCAAAAAGCAACATGGAGGCGAAAATAAAAGAAAACCGCCATTTTCCTAAAAACAATATCAAGATGGGCGCGAGCTTGACTCTATAAATGTTTGCACCGTTGGGATGGTCATCAGCTTCTCTTGTAGCTTGAACTAGAGAAGTGTCTATGGCTTACACGATATGCTGTATCTGTTTTGAGAAACTATCTGCCATACACCTCTCCAGATTGTTTTATTAATGGCGGAAATCCCATATAAGTAGAACTATGCGGTAGATAGTTGCGAAACTTTCTTGGTCTGCTTTAAACTACCATTTTTAAAGCAGCAATCTCGATTGTTTGACTCGCTAATGCAAGTTAGGTTAGTTCCAAACCTACTTGATCAACTGAGAATTAGATAGTCCAGTTCTCCAAATAACAGTACAAAACTGCGTCTTTTGCTCTCAAAAATATCATTCTAAAGTTTTTGTAGCTAACGTTTTATGTGTTAAGATGTTAGTTGTTGTTGTGTTAAGATTTTCGTATTCTTTCACGTAGGTTTCCTTCTGCTGGCGCCACCCACAGCGTCTTAGCTGCAAGGAACAACTGCCGAATTCGAAAACTACCAAATCGTGTATTGACGATTTCCCCTTTCCGTTTCCTCCTTTACCTCCAAATATCCGGAGCTAAAAAGATGGATAT
>OX375867.1:63690681-63898434 GCA_947359475.1 Heligmosomoides polygyrus bakeri
ATATCCTTTAAACAAGCCAAAAACCTAAGCCAAAACTATATCCTATCGCATCAACATTTCTTATGAGGCAGATCGCCTAACCGACATTCCTTCGTATGCGAAATAACGGTTTACGAAGCGCAGCCCTCGAGCTGTCCAATCTCGTCTGCGGAGGAGATCCTCTGCTCCGTTGTCTGGACTCTAGCGCGACGGTGGAGTGACGCAGCGATGCGGGGGAGTGGGACCTCTAAGGCCTATGTTATACTTCGGCGACGAGTCCCCGACGCTGCGACCCGTCACCGACAGCCCGTCACCGACGTCGCCGACGTCGCCACAGACGTCGCCACAGACGCAATGGTCGACGTCGGCGACATCGTCAACAGATTCCGTGGGCGGGCGTCGGGGGACGTCATTGACAGGGAGAGCATCGGAGCGCGTTTTTCAATGTCATCACTCGCATGCCACGTGTCTTTCACGTCACCGTCAAGTTCTAAACATCAAAAAAGCACATCATAGATTAATGTGGCCAAGTAGCAACAAGATTGTGAGCATTCAAACCATGCACAATCAAACAATTCTAAAATGCAAGGTTTCAGACGGGGCTATCTACACGTTACATAGATCTCGTTAATTGTGCTTTCATATGAGTCTCAAACGTCTTCTAAGGTTTCACTAGCAGCAATGTTAGAACCATTCAAACAGTACCTGTATTTTTTTTTAGGATGCCCTGTATTTTTCGCAAGACATAGTGTGTTTTTAGGTTTTTAAACCTTAAAAGAAGCACAAAACAATCGATAGGGTTACTTTGTAAAGAGAGAATATAACAAGTATTTAAGCGCAAACACTATCAATAGATTGTAAAATGCAAAGTAACAGACGAGCACATGGCGCAGTCTATCCCGATCATACGTCAAAAAAGCGTCGGTTTAGCAAAGACCTTTTTCGTTAAATCGTAATTTAAATTAAAATTTACGCGGAATTCTCGAAGTTCAAAGGAAAATTTAACTCTTAATTAATAAGAATTCTATCTCGAAAAAGCTTTTCGCAGAGGTTTGCATTACCATTTGAGAAAGCGAAGAAACACTACTTATTTTCTACATAGTTTTATTTAGTATTACTTGCTCTAGAAGGAAGCAAATAGGCCTAGAAAATGCGAACAGAACGGCTGAGAAGGACACAAAAAGGAGAAGAAAAGTGACAAATTGAAGGGGAGCTAAGGTTTGTGGTCCGACTCCCTCCCAAAACACTCAGTGTGCTAATGAATTGTGCTTTTTGTGTTCGCAAGACGGTGTCTTTTGCACTTCTCGATTTCGTAAATCGAAGTACCGTGGTGATGATGGCAGTTCCGGAAACGAAGAACCAACCCACAATCATAACACTCCATCGGAGCGCATTTTCTGCCACCCTTGGATGATGTCGGCGACGTCGGCGTGTCGGCGACATCCCCTGCGGAGCCCTCGGCGACGTCGCCGGCGACGCTGTGATGTGCGGGCTGCTACGCAGTGCGTAGTAGCCCCTACAGCATAGCGTCGCCGAAGTATAACATAGGCCTAATTGAGAGGGGCGAAACCGCCAAAACATGAGTCATGGGGCCAAATTCATCAACCGCTCACCAGCCGGTAATGATATATCGGTTGCCGTGTCTGTATCTCTGTATCTCTCTGTATCTGAAAACGCAACCATTACAACACTTGCGAAAGAACGATCCCTCCGAGGAAATTTGTCCTAGGAACCAAATCGAAGTAACGACTCCCCCCACTCCAGTTTTAAACCAAAGTACGACCTCTATGCGATTCTCGCACCCCACGCTTGAGCCTGATCCCTGGGTTCGAGGTCGGCGTGGGGCAATTGAGCTAGTCCGAAAGTCCCGTAACGTAACGTAACGTAAGCAGGACCCCAGCAACGCTGAATGTGGATAGGTTGACGGACCCCTCGTGCGAGTTGCTTGAAGCACTGAAGCGTAAAAGTGTTGATTCCGGTGCGGTGCAGGAGACGAGGTGGTCCTGGGACTTAAACACAGGACGGCCTTGAAGCCGCGTCCTATGTCCCTTGACTTGCGGCAGGACCACCTCGTCTCCTGCACCGCACCGGAATCAACACTTTTACACTTCAGTGCTTCAAGCAACTCGCACGAGGGGTCCGTCAACCTATCCACGTTCAGCGTTTGCTGGGGTCCTGCTTACGTTACGTTACGTTACGGGACTTTCGGACTAGCTCAATTGCCCCGGGCGCCGACCTCGCACCAGGGATCAGGCTCAAGCGTGGGGTGCGAGAATCGCATAGAGGTCGTACTTTGGTTAAAATTGGAGTGGGGGAGTCGTACTTCGATTTGGTTCCTAGGACAAATTTCCTCGGAGGGATCGTTCTTTCGCAAGTGTTGTAATGGTTGCGTTTTCAAGGCTACGTACACCGACCAGGAGAGTCTTGTTGCCATAGTCAAAGCGTTCATTTCTGTTTTTAGCATTGTCGTGGTTGTTCTAATTGATGGAAGTTTGCATTTCGCCATGACTAGTGTAGACTGTTCTTCGTTAAAGATATAAGCACAAGCTGCTATTGCAATTTCACTAGCATCTGCAAAAACTGCCATGTTGTAATTGCTATCGTTTCGTAATAGTTTCCTCGAAAGTGTGTATTCGAAACCGATGGCGTTATTGCAAATAGCTTTCCATTGCATTTGAAGGTCGTCTCGTAGGATGGAGTCCCATTTTAAGCTGTATTTTCATATGGTTTGTTGGAAATGTTTTGCCTGCGTGAGTTGCGGTACTAGCCGTCCTAAAGGGTCGTATATTGAAGCGATTTGACGTGCCACCATTCATTTTTCCACGTTCTGCGTGGGTGAGAAATTGCAATGCGATAGGTATGACATCTTCCTCTGACGTTGTGAGTTCCATGCTATCCCAAACACTTTTTCTGTTTTTCATTTTGCACGTGCTTCTTGTGGAAGTATTTCTTGTAGATTTACATGATTGACCAGAAATTCGCGTAAGTTCGTTCTCATTTCATTGAAGATTTGACGGGATGCAGTGATCTTGTTATGGAGGGCTTCTGGCGTGGCAGCAGTTAGTATAAGGTTGTCCACGTACAAATTGTCACGTATCTCTTGACCAAGATCTTGATCTTCTACAGCATGGTTCAGGTGGTGGTATATTGTTGCTGCTAGGAGAAATGGAGAAACATTCAATCCGAAAGTGGCTCTGGTGAAGCGATAAGTTACTATGTTGTCGTCTGTAATGGGTAACTCGACATTCCGCGAGTGGCGCAGCGATCAAGTTCGTGGAGTCGAACTTGAAGGAACGCTTTCTCTACATCTGACGTCAATACATAAGGCTGTAAGCGTAAACATATCAACATTGCGTATATATCTGGGAGGAGCAATGATCCTCGGTGGATGATATCGTTGGGTGATGGACAGTTCTTGTCCTGGGATGAGGCGTCAAAAGCAATCCTCAACTTTGTCGTTTCCTTATGTGGTGTCAGTACTGGTTGATGAGGAATGTAGTGCGTGACTGGACCATCTGCTGGTTTGTTATTGGGAATCTCTTCTATTATTCCCTTTTCGAGTTGTGTAAAGAACATGGTATTGTAGTCGTGCAATAAAATTGGGTTCGCTCTCAGCATGTGGATGACTCCCCGTAGGCTCTTAGAGCGAATCGTTTATTATCTGGTAACGGTGGGTAATGGTCCTTGTATGACAGGCGGACGCAGTATCCGTCGTTGCGGCGTTGAATTGTGTTTTTGAAGAACTTCTGTACTTGTGTATTAGTGGCAGCTTTATCTGCCTTTTTAGTTCCAGTGAACTCGCAAATACCTGCTGAGCCCATTGTCCAGAGTACTTGTTTCATCGAGTTTATTCATCTTCGAAGTTTGGGAAGGTGTTGATCATTGAAACAAAGCTTGTATTAGTGGTTTCTTTCTCTCCTTCCTCTTGTTCAAGTTCTTGGTAGACTGTCTGTTGTTTGCCAGTTAGCAGATATCCAGTTCAGATGGGACGAGATGTAGGCCAGATGGCAAAGTGAAGCGTGGGAGTGGAGCTTCCAACAAGTCCCATAGTTGGTCACACCCGAGCAGTATTTGTGGCTTTGAGGTGATATTGTTGTTGTGTCTCGACAGTCTTATGTTGTGTTGTGATATGAATGTGGAGTATTCCCGGCTTAGCTGGATCGTTTGCATTCTGCTCGTTAATACTCGTGTAGTGCATAGACGTACTGCATGCTTTTTACCTCGATTGTCCCAAATGTTGAGGGTGATCACTCCACATTTGGTGGTCATAGTGCTTGCTACCGAATGTATACACTAGAAGCTCTTGTTGTTGCGTAAGCTTCAATTGTAATTCGTCGGCGAGTGCTACTGAATGATTGGTCGCTCCTGTATCAAAGAGGATTTCTACCTCTTTCCATGAGTTGCGAATTTCATCGCGCACTCGTGCAACTCCTGTTAACAGCATTACTTTGCTGTAAGTTTGTTCTATGTCGGTGCTTTGACGAGTAACAGGTCTCGTTGGAGCTACGTGTGTGGAGTCTGATCCATCCTGTCCATTCGACACGGGAACTTCCGCTTGTATTGGGTGAGCAGTGATTGTGTTTGATGTCCCATGTGTTTCGATATCTCTCCATGAGCTCGTAGAAAATGGTCTCTGCGGTGTGCTGTGGTTCACATTGGCTCTACTTGTTGGTGTCCCACGTCCGTTTATTTGTCTTTGAGGGCCTAAGGTGTGATGATGTTTTGAACCTCGACAAATCCTGTAACCTTCACTTCTGCAGTCCTTCACGAGATGTCCCTCGCGTCCAGAATTCAGGCACCTGTTTTGTTTTACCATAGTTTCACGTTGAGCCGAGATAGTAGTGAATTCGGTGCATGCTATTGGCTTATGTTGTGGAAAGTTGCAGAAAAAAAAACACTTCTTGTTTGCTGCCATATTTTTCTTAGGAGGTATAAACGTCGATCATCCTTCTTCAGATTTCTTATTACGTTGGTCTTGACAGCGTGTGTTTTCGTCGACAAATTCGTGGATTCGTTATTCCGTAGTGATTAGGTTGTTTAGATTCGACAAAATTTTTCTTAGGGTCCAGTCACTCTCTTTTTTATTTTGAGGGGGTTGAGGTTCCAAAACGTTGCGCTGGATGTCCGGAGAAAATTTCGCTGAAACTTTCCGCGTCAGGTAAGATCCGTTGAGCAAAACTCCTAGGTTCTAAGTTGCCTGGTAATGGGAAGGATGTGCTCTAGTAGTGTGTGTTGAGAAGCGATTCTTGACTTTTCCGCTTTAGCTGCTTCGAGTCATGAATGCAAATGAGCGATGAGGGTGGGTTGGTCGCCATATTTGTTTCGGTCACTGGGTAGCGTCGAATGAGCTCGCGTGCTTCACCTTGAAGGCAGCTAACCAGATAGTTGAACTTCATCAGTTTCGGTAATGGCCTTCAAACAGTGTCCAAAAATTTGAGAATTCCCAGATTTTTCCCGAAAAAACTGGTATTGGAATAGCTGGCAGTGTTGGGAGTGCCACTGCTACGTTGTCTGTGACGGTCATTTCATGTCTGTCTTCTAGGTTCTCCCTTTCAAGCTCGATAGTGAGTCTTTGTGCGTGATCAATAAGTTCCACCGACGTTCCCTGTTCCTTTGATAAGGTTTCTGTCATGTTGAGTGCGGTTGTGAATTCGTCGAGGACGTCCGTGAGAAGCTTCGTGTAGGCCCGGAGATCAAAGATTGTTGATTTGACAGAGCTTGGTGTAAGTGAGTCGCCCCTTCTCTCTGAATATCTCAAGAATCCTTATTTCGTCAACTAACCTCCGTAGATTATTGTTGTACCGCCTCAAGAGTCCTCTCTTCGTCCTCAGCGTGAGCGGACCAACCATATTGTTTCCTTACTTGAAATGAGCGAAACGTACTGATGCATCATGCAACAGTGCTTGACTGTGGTGGTGGGTTGTGCTTCTGCGGTAGACACCTTATGGTGCGTAGACTCCTTTATTGGCTGAACTGCACCGCGTAGCGGTAGGAATACAACTGAACTCTACTCTACTTAATGAAGTGAACTACTGTGTGGTGATGGTGATATACAGGGTGGCTGAAAAGTTCGGGCAATTTTTCAAAGTATTTCAGCAGTACGAAAAAACTACATAAACGCCAAAGATTTACAAACAAAAATAACAGAAACTTCAATAGATCAACAACAACATAATACAACAGGAAAATTCACAACAAGTGCTCAAAATTTCCTCCTTTGGCTTCAATACATTTTCGCAGTCGTTTTGGGAAGTCGCTGATGATGGTCGCACACTGCTCCGCTGTAATCTCGTCCCAGGATCTCAACAACGCCGATTTCAGCTGCTCAACGGTGTCGTATCTTGTAGTGGAGATCTTCTGCTCCATGATCGACCACACAGAATAATCCATCGGGTTGAGATCAGGCGAGTTGGATGGCCAGATGTCCCTGCTCCAAAACCCTGGGAAGAGCTCCTCGCAAACGGCGATCGCACCGAGGCTGGAAAATGGCGGCGGCTGATGGTCCTTGCGGCCGACGTCTTCTGCTGACCCTTCTTAAGCAGCTGCCGGCGATTCTGATGGTTGTGAACCGGCTGGACCGTGAAGATCTTCTCGTCGGTGAACAGCACCTTCGACAAGCGACCATCGCCGACCAGCTGACGCATTCGCCTGCATTTCCTCAACCTCTCAGCTTTCATCGCGTCGTTGAGGAAGTGAATACGAGCTACTTTGTAGCTGCGTAATCCCAGCTTCCTCCTGGCAATATGCTGGACTCGTTCCCTACTGATCCCGAGATCCGTAGCCATCTTGTTCATCGACACCTCAGGATTACGGCGAATGCGACAACGAACCTTGTTGATGTTCTCCGGTGTTGTCGCAGTGGTGGGACGGCCGCTGCGGGGACGGTCCGAGGTCCCGTCAGTCTCCTTGTTGCGTCTTACAATCTTGTAGACGGTCCTTTGTTTGAAGCCGGTTGTTCGAACTATGTCCGCGGTCCTCATTCCCGTCTTGTGCAGCTCGACGACGGTGATACGCTCACTTTCACGAGACATAACGCAAGCACAACTGAAAACGAGAAAACTGGAGCAACAGATTCTAGATCAAAATTGCGCGAGGAATACAACGGAAACAACAGAAATAACAAAAAACCTCAATTTCAAGGCCAAAAGTAGCGCCGCAAAAAATTGCCCGAACTTTTCAGCCACCCTGTATAGTGATAATGGGGGGATGATATGATACTGACGTGTTGTTCTTCGTCTTCATCCTCGGTGTGACGTGTTCCTGCCTTTCGTAATCGTCGATATCGAGGTCATAATCACCGACACCGCCCAAACCTTGCCCAGGGAGGTTATTTGGGGTGCTGATCACGAACCTGAGATCCGTTTTTCAATTTTCGGCCGATTACGGTAGGTTACGGTAGGTACGGGTGACTACGGTCGTCGAAGTCATAATCACCGATTTCGCCCAAACTTCTCCCAGGAGGGTTATTTGCGATGGTGATCAAAAATCTGACATCCGTTTTCCATATTACACTGGAGTATGTCAAATTACATTATGTAAAGGTGATTAATGGTAAGGTCATGGTCACCTCTTTTTCCCAAACTTCGCGTTGAGCACAAACCTGATCCTTATTTGAGAATTTGGAGTGAAATAATTATGTAGGAGATGTGTAGGAAGCAAATTGGTAAAGAAAGCGGCATTCATGAAAATGCAAAAACATTGCATAGCACGGGAGTCGAACATCTGACCCAGCAACTGTAAAGTAACCCTGCACCCTACTGAGCCACCGACTCGCTTGCCGCACAGCCTTTCGCCGCGTCCCATACAACATGCATGTACGTGGTGACGGTGCACCACTGTACCCCACCTTCCAGGGTCCGTAGCTCTTTTGGTTCAAGGACTCAGCAAAAACGAAACATGTTTTTCTACTATATGAAGGGTGGTGATTCTCGCAGTACTATCCATTTCCTCCGTTCAGACATACGCCTGAGACCCTTCCCTGGTTAGCTTAGCCCGCACAGCGAACAGTTTCCGGTGGCACCACGTGGAGGAACGGACATCATCACCATTGAAAATAATGGCTCAGTTATTGAAAAACAAAATAACTCAGTCCGGGTCCTTTAAGAGTGATGCAGTTCAACAAGGTGATCAAACAGTAATTTTAATAAATTCTTCATGAAACCATAATAAGGAAAGCACAGATGACAAAGCACTACATGCTACAAAAATGCTCACAGAGAGCTGTGTGCGAGAGAACCACGACAAAGGCACAACATACACATAGAGGGTGGAACGCAATAACAAGCTCAGTTCCGAATAAACGTCATCGCCTAATTTTGCGCCATGTGAAACAGCAGGTTCACGAGATGGAATGGAAGCTTGGAATGACCGCAGTGGAATCTGAGAAGCAATCATACATATTTAGGGGATATTTTAAAGAGCTAAACCAGAAGCAGTCATTCGGCTCAAATATTTGCACAGTTTGGAGGTCGCGTGTTTACGTCCTACAGCTACGCGTGCTAACTGCGAAGCAACATACAAAGCGAATCCTTTTGTTCACCACAGAAACACGTTTCCAATACTAGTGGAGCGACTTACCAAATTAAAACGGTTCAAGGTCTGTTAATACAAAGAACTCATCGCTATTCGTCAGCTCTAGACCATCGTTTACTTTTGCAACTACACCCAACTCTGACAGCGTCCGCATGGCAGCTCCAAATTCTTCCAGTTGAGCGTGTCCGGCCATAACCCCAGCCTCCTGCAACTTCAGACTATATCGTCCATCCACGGCAATCAACATTATGAGCAACAACGCAGCCTTGAGGTTCCATGAGGGATGAGGAGATAGCGCGCTTGGGAACCACTCAAGCTTCGTTGCCGCCTGTTCATGTGTAATGAATAGCGGTCGCTCGGGCAAGAAACGCAAACCGTTGTGGCACATCTCTAATTAATATGGGGCTGTCTTTCTCGCCTCCGAAAAATATCAGCGCATCAACGTTTCGCAAATTTGTGGGAAGCTTGCACAAACTTCGTGATCTATTGCGCAGTAAATACAGGAATAACCAACAGCAACCGCACCCCCTTTATCATTCAAATCGGAATTTACCAGCTATGCCACTCCCACGTGCCTTTGACAAGGAACCTCTCCCCATGCCTGAAGCAGATGTCAAGTTCAGAATTTCATCATCTGGTGTGTTAGCTGTGCTTAACCATCACAGACGGCAGCATAACACGAACTTGACACATGCTCAATGGCAAGGACTCAGGGAACTACATGAGTTGAGGTCTAATGGTATGCTGAGTATTTCCGTTAATGATAAAGGAGAAGAGTTTGTTGTTGCTACCGCAGTGGCTAGATCGTAGCATAATTGAACTCCACTTGCAAGATAGCTCCGTTTACCGCAGTGCTAGTGAAAGAGACTTTATGTCGCAGTGCAAAGGTCTTAATCACGTATGGATGACTGAAGCGCAACTCTGACCTCGGAGAGAGTTGTGCAGTAGAGTCATTCGATGTAACATCACTTTACCCTAAGGTCCAAAACGATCAAGCCCTGCAAGCACTATCTGAGATATTGAATATGCATATCGGGGAAATTACCACCTCCGAACTCCAGAAACTTCACTCTAGTAAGGGAATATTTGAATTGGAACACTTTTAAATGATCAGGCTCATATTTTTCACAACTTAGAGGGTTGGCCATGGGTCAACGATTAGCACCGGTTCTTGCAATCTGTTTTATGTGCAGATTGAAAAGCCTGTGCTCGAACGCTACCCCCCCCCCCCCCCCATTGTACACCAGATACATAGATGACTGTTGTGTTATAACTTCAGCACAGTTCAAAATGGATCAGTGTTCTAGATTGTTAAACCAACAACAGCAGTACATTATGCTTACCAGGAGGTCCCAAAGAACGGTTGGCTCGCTTAAAGGATAAAGGAGGGCGTTATTCAATCCCCTTTGGGATGCGCCACGCATTCTTCTTCTACGGGATGTCGTGGAGGCGAATTGAATGCGTATTTGGCCATACAATGACTTGCGGTGGCCAGCCGATGAACAAGCCAGCGCATTATCCTTCCCAAACAAGTCTGATACCAATTCTGCGACCCCTAAGGGATGGAAGGCTTGGTTGGCCTGGGTGGGAAATTCGAACCAGAAACCTGGTATCGGGTGCAAGCAACAGCCGGCGCCTCCTCTGACTGCTCTCCACGCGCCCTTGGCTCGCTTATCTGAATCAAAGTGTCCAACAGCTGATTAGTGTGAAATCGTACCGTAAACCGAGCTCAATAAACATTTTGATCAATGCGAGATCTGCTCATCTTGCTGCCGTTAACCCACTGACGACCGCGCGGATCGATTTCAACCCGCAGTTTTTCTGTGGAGCCGCGAGCGCCGATTCCGGCCCGCGGTTATAAAACTGATCGCTACGGCCCATTTCTCGCTTTTTTCTTAGTTTACAAGCAATCATTAGATATGATGGTCCTAGCAATGCTACTGCACTGTGGTCCGGCAGTCATTTACTTCGAAGCATTGGTAGAAGCAAATAATCAGCACCACACACCATTCAAGCTGCACAAAGATCGGCACTGTTCACAAACAGCTACCCACATCTTGTAAAAATGGGCATGCAAAAAATAACTAGTCACATTTCTTGTAAAAATTTTGAAAACAGTCTAGACAAAAGTATGTCAAACACCTGCTACATCATGTGGTCACCTTATTCGCACGATTCGTGGCAAACGTGTGCCCTCTTTGCAGACCTCCTTACAGCAGCAAATACATCTTTTATGGTTTGCTTCAAACCTGTTCCGGCCTTCTTCAGTATGTGGCTAACCTTTGTAGAGGAAGCTTCATTTGGAATATCGTGAAGTAGTTTTTCCGCGAGACGCCAGCGGTCCGTGCGGGTCCAGCGCGCGGTCCCACGCGCCAGACACGCGATTTGCCGCACGGTCGTCAATAGGTTAAACGAGCCGTTGTTAGAAACATGTTCCGAACGGCAACAGAGATGTGCTTAGGTCCTCAAAAGCGTAAAGAATCTTTCCAACTACCCTCGGATATTGCCATTTCAAATGGCTACACGGTTCCAGCGACGAATTCACACCAACCGGAGAGAAAGACATCGTCTAGATATGTTGCCGTTTGTGCTTCATCGCCGGTAATGTCACAGCTGAATTGTAATGGGCTATTGTAAGAGCACAGCTGCAAAATGTTATCCTAGTGAACACTTCTAATGATAACATCAGACAGCAGCTGGTATGTAATAGACTTTACGACAAGCAATGCATTTCGGAGAACTGCATTGCATGTCCAAACGGTAGTGTAGGAAACTGCTCAAGAGAAGGAGTAATCTACGAAATTGAGTGCATGGGTTGTAATGCTAAGTACATTGGGGAAACGGGTAGGTCGGTAGCAGTGCGCGTAAAAGAACACCTAGCTATTAGGTTGTCCCATAAGTCTTCGCCGTTTTTTTCAACGATTCACTGCAGATTTCGCCGGCGGTCTCTTGCATAGCGCTGCATAGCTTTCGAAAGAGAATGATTTGCTCTATCAGAGCATGTATGGCATTTCTTTTTTCATCATGAAATTTGTCAATTTTTAGGTCGTTGAAGTGGAAAGTGAAAAAGTGAAAAAGTAGCCATTTGCGCACTTGTTCTCTCCGCTTAGGTTTGTAATTTTTTGCGCAGTTTTTTCGAGCGTTTGAGAGACAATGTTCTGTACTACAAGAAAATGTGTTAGTGCTATTTTCTTATTTGTCTTTTATTGATTTTTAGGTCATCAAATTGGGACGTCCGAAGGATGGTTATTTTTGCCGACAGCTCCTGCTCTGCGGTTGGACTTTTTGGGTTGGTGTTATATGTCATTCGAACGAGAATGTCTTGCTCTATAAGAATATGCGTCGCGTTTACTGATTTCTTTTGAATATCAACAAAATGCCAAAAAGAGAAAAATCGTCTTCACCAACAACTCCTTCTCCTTCTTCAGTTGATGATATTCGGCAGAAATCAGCGTGAGCCATTAAACGCGACACAAATTCTTACTGAGCAAGACATCCTCTTCCAAACGACATATGACTCCAAGCAAAAAAGTTCAACCACAGAACCGGAGTTTTGGTAAAAATTCGGACGGAAAAGTCGGAATTCCCAATTTGATGGACTAAAAATCAATAAAGGGCAAGAAAAAGAAAGAAAATAGTACCAACACAGAAGTGATGGTACTATTTTCTCTCTTGTAGTACAGAACATTGTCTCCCAAGTGCTATAAAAAACTGCGCAAAAATTACAAACCTAAGCGGAGAGAACAAGTGCGCAAATGGCTACTTTTTCATTTCTTCACTTTTCACTTCAACGACCTAAAAATTGTCAAATTTCATGATGAAAAAAGTGCAATGCAATACATGCTCTGATAGAGCAAACCATTCTCTTTCGAAAGCTCTGCAGCGCTATGCAAGAGACCGCCGGCGAAATCTGCAGTGAATCGTGGAAAAAAACGGCGGGGACTTATGGGACAACCTAATAGTAAGAAGTGTGGCTCTTCAAGCAGTTATCTTGGTAGGCATAGATTGCATTACGCATGATGGTAACGACTCAGGGTCGAGCGTGGGGTTCGATTTTTGCCGAAAATTTACGACCCCCTCCCACTCCCAGAGTGGATCTGTGACGACCCCCCCCCCCTCCTTATGTAAACCACCGTTTTATTTCCTATCGCATTGAATTTTTTTTAAAATTTTCATTTGTACCATTTAATAGATCCTTCTTTCCAGGTGCAGCTTCCACTGTGATTAATTAAAGAAAGAGTTTTACTGAGTAACTGTTTAATTTAGTAATTTGTTAGAAAAAACGCTGATAAAGGTTTTGTGTATGTAATCTTTTGATAATAATATTTTGTTTGTTTACAGTTGAAAGTAAAGCACTTTTGAGAGCAGTTGTCGAATTAATCACAACGAGTTCAACTTTCAGGCTTTCCGAGCATCTCGTGGACACGGCATATTTTTGTACGTGAAGGAACAACATCTGCATTCGAAATTGTACTCTATACAATGCCGAGTGTTATTTTCTAAAGCTGACTTGAGTGCTTTATCAGCAAAATTTTTTCAGACACTCTCGGAAGCGATGACGGAATGGCAACCGGAGGATGGATTTTCCAGGAGTGCTTACGAAGGTGCGGAATCTCTCCTTCGTCCGGCGAAGTTGGAAAAATTAATATAAAAATGTTTCAAGTAAAGATTGTATTACTTGTTAAAAATAAAGATTTTCTGCATCGAGATTTGGAGTCAATGAGAAGTTTCCATTTTTCAGTTTTTTTTTCAGGAAGTCACGGACGCGACAGTTTTCTGCCTGAACGAGCGACATCTACGTCCTAAATTGCCGTCTATAAAATTTGAAGTGACAATTGCTAAGGAAAATTAAGTGCTTTCCCTACAAGATTTTTGAAAGCGCTCTTCGAAGCGATGACGGAGTGGCAACCGGAAGATGGACTTGTCGCGAAACTAATTTTCTCTGTTCTGCAGGAAACAGCATTAGAAAGTAGAGTTGTACCAAATAAAGTTTTAATCCACAGTTTGACACACGGTAATAAAACCTGTTTTTCTGAAACGATCCACTGTATGAACAGACGCTCCGATTTGTATGATTTGCCGAAAATTTTCGACACCGTTAACTACATGGAGGCCGCTATTTTTACAGCCTGCTTTTTAAAGCGTAGAACCCACACTTCTTATTGTTTTAAAAGCTCTGTGAATTTTTCAGAGATGTCGCACAAACTCCGAAATATGGTAGGTTACGTGGAGCCATTGCGTTCTCCGATATCACCGATGAAGGATGGACTTCTCGCAGCAAAAAATTTCTACCTTCTGGAGGAAGAGCATCAGGGAATGAAAATTGTGCCATCTTAGAGTTCAAGATGTAATTAATATACAATCAAAAACTAAACTTCTTTGCAGCGATCTCCGATATGATCAGGGAGGATCGACTTGCAAATTCTCACGTTTCATTAAAAATAAATTTTTTACCTGAAGCAGATCACGCACACAGTTGAAATCTCGCCACAAATTTGAATATTTCGAATTTTAAAAGATTTAAAGATAGCTTTTTGGAAACTAGAGGAAAAGCGCTTTCGAACCATATAGAAATTAGTTTTCAACAGGGAGGTCTTCACAGGAGGCGGTGGGGGTTCGAATTCTGGTCCACTGTTGCAGAAATACGTGCCAAAAATCGAACCCCGCCCCTATAAAGATCCTTTTTTTTTTGAAAACTGGTTTCTACATGGTTAGAAAGAAGCTTTCCTCTATTTTTCAAAAAGCAATTGTGATTTTTGAATTTCAAAAAATGAACCGAGTTATGATTATTTATATGAAATCACTCCAATGTCGACGGTGCAGAGTCTGCGAGCAGTTCTTCACAAATTTGATCATAACTCGGTTCATTTTTTGAAATTCAAAAATCCCAATTGCTTTTTGAAAAATAGAGGAAATATGCTAACTGACCATGCATAAAGTCGTTTTTCAATAAGAAGGTCTTCATAGGGGCAGGGGGTTCGATTTTTGGCACGTATTTCTGCAACAATGGACCAGAATTCGAACCCCCACCACCTCCTATGAAGACCTCCCTGTTGAAAACTAGTTTCTGTATGGTTCAAAAGCGCTTTTCCTCTAGTTTTCAAAAAGCTATTAAATCCTTTAAAATTCGAAAAACTTACCGAGGTATAATTATTTATACAAAATCACTTCAATTTTTTAAACAAAAATCGAAGGCCTCTGCCCCGTATGAAGACCTAGTTTTTGAAAACCGGTTTTTACACCGTGTGAAAGCCATTTTCTTCTAATTTTTAAAAAGCCATTGGCTTTTTCAAATTGTGGAAAACTTACCGAGTTATAGTCATTTTTGTGAACGTCAAATTTCGTCGCTCCCATGAAGTCCGTGCCATATCGACCAGTGGTCGATCCAATCTATTCGTTTCAGAAAACCATAATTTTTACACTGTACATTGAACAAGAATTGTAACTTTTTGTGGCGAGATTTCAACTGTGTGCGTGATCTGCTTCAGGTAAAAAATTTATTTTTAATGAAACGTGAGAATTTGCAAATCGATCCTCCCTGATCATATCGGAGATCACTGCGAAGAAGCTTAGTTTTTGACTGTATATTAATTACATCTTGAACTCTACGATGGCGCAATTTTCATTCTCTGATGCTCTTCCTCCACAAGGTAGAAATTTTTTGCCGGAAGAAGTCCATCCTTCAGTGGCGATCGGTGATATCGGAGAACGCAATGGCTCCACGTAACCTACCATATTTCGGAGTTTGTGTGACATCTCTGAAAAATTCACAGAGCTTTTAAAACAATAAGAAGTGTGGGTTCTACGCTTTAAAAAGCAGGCTGTAAAAATAGCGGCCTCCATGTAATTAACGGTGTCGAAAAATTTCGGCAAATCATACAAACCGGAGCGTCTGTTCATACAGTGGATCGTTTCAGGTTTTAATACCGTGTGTCAAACTGGGGATTAAAACTTTATTTGGTACAACTCTACTTTCTGATGCTGTTTCCTGCAGAAGAGAGAAAATTAGTTTCGCGACAAGTCGATCCTCCGGTTGCCACTCCGTCATCGCTTCGAAGAGCGCTTTCAAAAATCTTGTAGGGAAAGCACTTAATTTTCCTTTGCAATTGACACTTCAAATTTTATAGACGGCAATTTAGGACGTAGATGTCGCTCGTTCAGGCAGAAAACTGTCGCGTCCGTGACTTCCTGAAGAAAAAAAAACTGAAAAATGGAAACTTCTCATTGACTCCAACTCTGGATGCAGAAAATTTTTATTTTTAACAAGTAATACAATCTTTACTTGAAACATTTTTATATTAATTTTTACAACTTCGCCGGACGAAGGAGAGATTCCGCACCTTCGTAAGCAAAAGAACTTATTAAGAATTAAAAACATCACCTAAAAATCTGAAGAATAAGAGAGAATCCTCTGCCAAAAAGAGCACGACCTCCCCCTCCAGACGAGGCCACAGTACGACCCCCCCCCCTTCGATTCCCGAACCTCAAGCTTGACGCTGTAACGACTACGGCGTCAAATGCACAATTCTGGCCACTGAAGAGGAAGTGTCTGCAAGGAAAGCATTAGGGGCATTCTTGGTTCTTACCAAGGGTCCAGCAACGAACAACCGGGATGAGTGCCTGTCCATCACAAGTGCATTTTTTCCCTTTGCTCCTTATTGCGACCTCTAGAACGACCAAGCGGTGTGCACATCACAGAATGATTCCTTATACGGTGACTGCACGGTACGATTCAATCGCCTTGCTGGCCTATTGGCGACAGGGCGATTACGCCCCAGCTGTGGTGGATTCATAAGTGAGTTTATCTTTCCAACCAGGTTCTGTGTGAGAGGTCTTAGACTAACGTTGGAACCGCTAGAGCGGTTAAAGCATTTGGTCGTGTATATTGCACTCAGAAACCTTGCGCCACTTTTATGCCTCTGATGACGACGCTTCAGTCGAAACGTTAGGCCGAAATAAAGCCCACCTAGTGTTTGGCACAGTATTTACATACAGCAAACCGTTGTGTTAGATGTTGCCAATCGATCGCCGCCCAAAAACTGTCGTAATTCGACGCTGTGGGTTAGGGGTATGGATTAATGGCTAGTGATTAACCGACATCAAGAAATTAACGGTGTTTCCCGTAAAAACCGGCATAACGACTTAACGGAATCTTTAACGGATTTTTTGGAGTTTCCGTTGAACTGACGTACTCAAAAACGCTCTATGCGCTCCAGCATCTCTCTTCTTGAAACCTCGGCATGGCTAGTTCTTGTTGTTAATAGCGCTGCAACACGAGGTTTTTTAGGTGGATCTTTATTGTAGCAGTAAGATCAGTAAGAGCGAATTAATTCGTTCTTGCTGATCAGTAGTAGGTAGTCGCCCTTTGTTAGAAGATCAGTAAGCGCGAATTAATTCGCTCCTACTGATCTTCTAACAGAGGGCGACTGCGCTCCAATAGTGGTGAATTTATGAGCCCCTAAAGACGACGATTCTGTCGAAATGTAAGGCCACAATAAGGATCCACCTAAAAAAAAAACTCGTGTTGGCACACTATTAACAACAACAAGCTCTATACACTCGTTTACGGTTTTCCCTTTATTGGTAGTGAAAATTACATGAGGCTTCGTGCCCCTTTCCGCAGCATTTCCCAAGGGACGGTCAGAAGGTACACCCGCCCCCTGCTGGAGGGCGTGCGATTTTCCTCTCATCCCCCTCGCTCACCCATCCCCAACCCCCTAGGCTTCACCGAGAGTCTAATGGCTGCCTTACGAAACATTTGACACGCAAAGCAGAAGTTTCCAGTCCTCAGAACAGCGGCTGTACTTCCTAACGCCACGCCCCCAGCAGGGGACGGGTGTACCTCTTGTCGCGCTGCCTTATTTCCCACTCCGTACAACGCTGCCTCCTGGATCACGCAATCCTACCATATCCTACTATCCTATTCTATACTACATACATAGGAAAGACCAGTCGTTTACTGTTATGAGGACAAGAAGGTCTGAAGAAGAAAAGAAGCCGGCTGAATTCTTCTCGGGGCTTGGGGAGTGAAGCTCCCAACCAGATGTTTGGTGGCCATTAGGCCGCTGAATGTCTGGTAGCTGGATATTTGAGATTGGGCTGAAATAAATTAACGATAAAGAAACTTGCCATGCGCTTCAAAACGACTGCAGTCGTCGCTTCCTTGAGGCAAGTCATTACCTTGAAAATGTCACTTGTTGGGCCTGCATGAAGAAGGCGCAACTTCGCGTTGAGAATGCAGTCAACCGGTTGTACCTGAAAAAATAAGAGATGGACAACAGCAGTGCCTCAAAGCAAAATATTATAGAACAATGTCCAATGTTTAGCTGATATTCTGCATACAGCCAAGCTTCGGCAACGCCTCTTGTCCTTTTAGCTTCGCATAAACCTACGCAGTTTTAACCTTGACGTTCAGAACGCGGTGCAGTAGCAGGTTTATTGAGGAAAAGCATTTACGAAAACAAAATGATAACTGATGTACGGAGATCGTTGCAGTCAAAGCTTCTAGCGCCAGGCGGCAATCAAAACTTCTAGCACCCTCTGACCGGGCGGGAATGCTCTACGCCTTTATACCGCCGGCGGCGTTTGATCGAGCGCAACATCCACACCTCGTGGGACCGATCAGCACTCACCCGTATACCGGGACACTGATATCAGCATGGAACCAGTTAAGCTAATGGTCGTGATAGAATCTGATTTGATGTACGGAGAAATGTCGCACACATCACAGTTTCACAATCATTCCGCGAAACCCACCGACTTCGCGGGTACGAGCATGGCAAATGACAAAAGAAGAACGGAGATACAAGAAATCCAATGTAGAGGTCGTGGCTACCACAGAAGTTGGAAATGTTTGATGAAGGAGAACTCGAAGAGTTTCTACAAGCCCTTGATGACCAAAAAACCTTCGACACGGCAAAAACAGTAGCTCGCCTTCACATTGTTCGACGAGGCCGTTAGTCTGAACATCTTCAGCTCGAACATCCGCTTCACGTCCATACTCTCTCCATATTTCTTCCACGATAAGTCTCCAGGTGGACTGTGTGAAGCAACGTATTTCTGAACAACGGTTTAGCTGTTCCGCTTCACCAAGGCATCCCTTAGAAGTGCCTCGGCTTTCCAACTATGTATAGTGTAGTAACAAGTTAAAAAGTCCATGTCGTGACGGAAATGGCGAGTGGAGATTAGAGCAATTCCTCTCTAAGCAGGTTATCCAATTGCGGACACAACATATAACATTCGATTAATTCTGTGGGAAACAATTAAAGGCTGTAATGGAGTCGTATTCGAAGGGACAATTAATGCACCGCACCCACATATGATAGGGAACCGACAAAAGACATGGAAGCACCCACGCTTTCGAGTATGAGATGACGTGCCGCTGCGTCTCTCGTCTTCGATATGCTTTTCGGGACCGTCGAAAATGAATATCTCACGGTAGGTATCTACCGACTAAAGAACAGGTGGCAAAAAACATCCGAGACCCAAGCAGTGATTTTCGGTTGAATTGAGGTAGGAAAGTAAAAACCTAACTCAATGGTTTGAAGGGGGGGGGGGGAGGGTTCAAAATGTTCCCTCTACACGGAACATGAACCTAAAGCACGACTTGGTCTACTGTTTTTTTAGAACTGCATGAGTATACAGGCTGTGGACTCAAGAAGGCGGTGATCTCTGCGGCTAAACAAGATGAAGCGAGGGTCTTGAGCTCCTTCCCACTCTAGGATGGTCTTGTGCTCATAACAAGCCACATCGTTAGACGAATAAAAAACGCAACCAGAAGTACCTCCAAAAGTTCTTCACACTGTGTGATGAGCACCGGTCCATTAATCTGATGGAAGAGCTGTAGGTAGCAAAGGAGTTCCGGCAAGTTCTGCACACAGTCTCCCCACAGTTGAAGACACTCGCGCTTGGCGTCAATCCTTAAACGAATTGCTCACCAACACGTGCCGAAGGCAACTTATCCAATGAACAAAATTCTGCTAATCGCGACAGTGTTGGGAGTAGGAGCAGGGCTAACTTGGACAGCACTGCAGTTGACCTCGTCGAAGGATCCATAACCCGAATCTTAGGCATTAGACAGTTGCCACTTGGCTGACTGCCTAAGCCAATTTCGGCTTAGTATCGACCAATGATATGCACTTCACAAGACGAAATGCACTCAGCAGTTGACGTCTATTGAAAATTACAGTAGGCTTTGTTACATCGCTATTGCAATCGATGAACAAGAAGGCTAATACATGTGGGACACCTCACAATTCTTAGTTTTGGTGGCAAAATATTCGATTGTGCGATCGCGGTATAGAGGGTTCGTAGTTCGATGATGCTGTCGCTCAATTCGCCTTTTCGAAGGGAAATGGGAAGCAATCGGTTTGCGTGGTTTGCACGCGCCAGCAGACGCTGCACTATGAACAGGCCTTAGGGCTAGCCTAAATCTGGATGGGCCTGGAAAACGAAGAAAACTGGAACGGCGTTGGCCCTATAAACTGCATCTGGACTTCAAGTTATCTGGAAAAGACGCAGCACAATCAGACAGCGTGAAAAGTGACGCTTTTCTCAAAGAATGCGACTATACGACGAAGTAGAGCTGAAGAAACAAAAGATCCTATGTACCACTCATCAAGGGGAAAGTGTCCACTCACGTAGTGCAGAAACAAAGGTTGCGTTGAACTCTCGTAAGCCACTTATAAATAACTGAACTTGAATCTTAAATCCTCGATGGCTTCTGGACCACCAACGTTTCAGGTGATATAAGCTGTCACAACGATGTTTTGTTGCGATCAAAACTTCTAGCGCCAGGCGGGACTCGAACCCGCACCTCCCTCTGACCGGGCGGGAATGCTCTACTCCTTTACACCACCTGCGCCGTTTGATCGAACGCAACATCCACACCTAGTGGGATCGATCAGCACCCACCCGTATCCGGGATGAATTTAATTGTTTCTAACAAGACCATCAGCTCAACTGGATCAATTCTGATATCAGCGGCCAGCTCATCCCGGATACGGGTGGGTGCTGATCGGTCCCACGAGGTGTGGATGTTGCGTTCGATCAAACGGCGCCGGTGGTTAAAAGACGTAGAGCATTCCGGCCCGGTCAGAGGGAGGTGCGGGTTTGAGTCCCGCCTGGCGCTAGAAGTTTTGATCGCAACAAGACATCGTTGTGACAGCTTACAACCTCGATACCAGCCAATTGAGGCTTAAAGAAACTGATTTGAATTGTTTCAGCTGATACTCATAATCGCCCCCACTGGATTTTTACGACGTTTTCTACAATGATGTTCAAAATGGTCGTGCAATTTTTTTTGAAGGCAATCACACTCGCTGCAGTTCCAGACTATATGTGTCGTGGCGCACCGCAACATGGGGTTTTGAGTTCGCCACAAAGAGCGTCCCAAAGGGGGAACCCGCCGAAAAGGCGGCGCCCATCAAAATCAGTGGTCCCCATTCCGGCTATTTCGGCAGCTCGAAAGCGGTTGGCCCGCTATTATATATTAATCAACGACAACGACGATTAATATCATGGACGACAGCGACGACAATGCTGATGTTGCTGTTAGCCCCATGGTAGACGACAAAGTATTCCCGATGAGTCGAGCAGACTGGAAGGATCTGATTGCTGAAGATAGAAGGATAGCAGATCCAGTGGCAGTGGCTACTAGCACAGGTATGAGCTCCTCATCGAAGCCGTTATTTACGAAGACGGGACTAAGTCGTCAGTTTGAGTTCAACAGCAGTGTGCTCAATATTCTGGGACAGTTTCGAAAGCTCTGCCTGAACACTGTGTCAAGGACTCTCTAAGCAAGGCAATCACGATGTTAGCTCAACGGAACGAGCTCTTAGTGATCGCTGATAACGAGCCAGAAGTATTCGAGTTCTACGATCAGCGCACAAGAGCGGAAAACCTCCAGGTTTCTAACCCTATTTAGCGGACTTCATTCGAACGCATAAGAAAGAGACGAAGAAACCCGTCAGTGAGAGATCTACCACGTGGAAATCTCGCTTCAACGAATCATTCCTCAAAAGGATGCCCTTTCGATATGGGGGTGCGTCGTGGGCACACGCTCCTCAGAATGCCTCGCCCTTCTACCAGGGAAGGCAATCGTCTGCCTATCCAAGTTCCAGATCGCAGCAGCATTCTGGAAAGCCATATGTGCTACGGTTTGGTCACTTCGCGCAGGACTGCAGAGCACCTGGAAAGCAGTAGGGTCAGTTAAGTTTCAGAGCTGCAAATATACATTATATGTGGACATTTTGGTCCTCTCTTGGCATCAATTCGTTCAGCAGGAAAGTGCTGTTGGACGATTATTCACTTGATTTCGTAACAGAGCCATCAAGATGTTTCATAAGAGCTAACGCGGCCTCTGCTGAGCAGTACAGCGCCTTTGTGGATGATGAAGTCAAGAATTTGATTACTAGCGGGGCCATCCAAGTGGTAACTGATGCAGATGTCTCTCTTTTGAGAATTAATCCTCTTTCGGTCTCAACGGGTAAAAAGTTGAGGCTAATTTTAGACCTGTCGCGCTTAAATAAATCTCTGGAAAAGTTTCCAGTAAAAGTGGAGGACCTTTCCAAAGTACTACCAGTGTTACCAAAAGAGGGAGTTATGGCATCCTTCGACTTAAAATCCGGGTACCACCATATCAATATTCGTTCTAGCTGTACTAAATATCTGGGCTTTTGTTGGAAGGGGTGCCTATATGAATTCCGTGTGCTCCCATTTAGCCTTTCTTCCGCCCCATGGTGTTTACCAAAATGCTAAAACCACTACTAGGAAAATGGAAAACACAAGGTATAAACGCTGCTTTATACCTAGACGACGGCTTGATTTGGGCCGATTCCGCACACCGGTGCGAAGAATCGATACAGTCGATTAAAAGGGATCTAAAAGATGCCGGCTTCTTCACAGCCGAAGAGAAGTGTTCCTGGAGCCTCCTCCAGAAGTTAACATGGCTTGGTCATGAGATAGATTTAAAGGAGTTCAAGATTGATGTTACAAGAGAAAGAAATGAGAAAAGGCCAAATGTTAAGCAAGACGCTTATTATTAACAAGAGGGCCATCTCTCCTGGAGAGACTCAAATGGCAAGGCACCTTGGCCTCAATGCATTCAGTTATTCCTCCAGGTCGGAGAAGACAGTGGAAAGCAGTCGTGTCGGCGATTGCTGAGAAAGAGAGAGAAGGAACGGCATTATCCTTCAGATGGCCGTTCTCCGTGAAGAGCGATTAGAAATCACAGGTTAGCTAAATTGGGACTCTACGTTTAAAGGCCATTCTATAGAAGGCGCATATCTACTGTCAGACACAGTAGTTTGTTTTTCGGATGCCTCAGAATTTGGTGCCGGAGCGGTACTCCATTTAAGCACCAGCTCCTCATTAAAATGGATCTAATCTCACGGCTGAACCGGTGGGCAAGCACAGCTAGAGAAATGTTTGCAGTACTACTAGGCTTAAAAGCGTTTAGACGTAATTTGTTTGGTGATGAAGTGGCTTGGCACTGTGATAATCAAGCATCAGTAGTTATCATGACAAAAGGCAGTACGAAGAAGAACCTTCAAGAAGAAGATTACACAAGAAATATGGAACTTTTGTGCTGATGCCGGCATTCACGTTGAGATTTTGGGGTAGCAAGGGAGTTTAACGTCGAAGCGATGAAGCCTCCAGTGTAATAGACCTGGACGACTAGAGCGTAACACATGAAGTCTTTTCAGAACTAGAAGATGCATGGGTACATGTACTATAGACATGTAAGCGTCTAGTGTAAGCATCAATGCGAAAAGTTCATTTCTAGAGCTTATGACCCTAGTGCAGTATCATGGAATGCATTTGCATCTCAGTCGCTATCATGGTGGACAACCGGATTTGCATGTTGGGTGCCCTCCATATTTGATTGCTAGAACAGTAATCTGGGCAAAGAAGAACCATAGCAAAGGAATTTTGTGTTTTCCTATGTGGGCATCCCATTTATTTTTCGGCTAACTAAGAGAGAAGGGAAAATGGATATCAGAAATTAAAGAGATTACTATCTTCCCCGCAGGTAGCCCTATTCTCAAAGGAAACTCACAATCCTACACTTTCAAAGACCCCTTTCTAAGTTTTGATTTTGCCTTTTGCCTCCTTATCTGCTAACCCTCGTACTTTAAGTTTCCGTTATGTGCGAATTCATAGCATAAGTTTTGCCTAGAGGTAGCGGAGGCAAAAATGGGGTTTTGAGTTCGCCACAAAGAGCGTCCCCAAGGGGGAATCCGCCGAAAAGGCGGGGCCCACTAGGTAACCACAGGGCCGCCATCGGCATCCCTGCCGTGGCTTGGCACAGGCCACTCTGCAGGATGTACGATGTGCCCCGTGGGTCCGGTTCTCGTCCCCCGTTGCGTAGGTAGGATCTCCAGGGCTAGTGACTCGTAGGGGTATTGCATTGTATGTGTTGCTTACGTATCGTGGTCGTAGATAAACAGCATGTGGTTACTCTCTGGATGTAATGGAAGTAGACGTATAGCGTTTGTCATACATATCCGTATATTAATTGTTACGCACATGTCGTCGTAGGACGCCTAAGGTCATCCGTAACAGTGGGAACGCCTAGGGTCTTGGATGATCCGAGTGAAGGTTCAACCAGGTGTAGCGTAGGCTAAGGGGTTACTTAGATTCATGGTGCGAAGCCTCTAACTTCGCGCCACCCTTGGGGCAGCAGGGCCTTTTGGAATCCGTATTATTGGGACGTACCGCGTGGCAGGGAACGAGCGGAGCGCGCGTAGGCGTAAGGCCCCGGTGAACCACTAGCAAAGGTGTGCGTCCTCCCCGGCTCCAGGACCTAACTCCAACGCGACGTCGCGGCGCTGAAACGCGGACGTACGCTCGGTGACGCATGGTTAGCCGCGGAGCACGAAATGTTCTCAGTGTTCAAGCTCCCAGACCACATTTCTAGCAAGGAACTTAAGATCCCACAGAAGGCAACAGTCTGCAGTAGGACAATCGATCCGAGAATGGGTGATGGTGACCTTTTTCCGTAGTATAACCATAATCACGGGTAAAAGTTGAACGGAGAAGTTGTAGATGGCAAATACTGACGCTAGAAACCATCCACATGACCAGGATTCCTGTATAAACTGTCGCTGATCGTCCTATTGAAACCACATTCATATACCATCTCCAAGAAACGTTGAAATAAGGCAAAGGGGTGCCGCATGTCCCTGTAGGGAGCGTTTCCCCCCAGGTTCCACTCCTGCTAACAAGGGGAGTCAAGGAGGCACACACGGCACAACAATATGTAGCAACTATGATTCGTTACTTTGTTCAGTGTTACAGGTCAACGGCTGAAAGCAATTTGGCCATGGAGCGTTTCCTGTTACCTTTGTATAGGAAGTTCCCGATGTCGAACGAACTAAATGTTGTGCACCAGGAGAGCCGAAAGTTGAACGAACGCCACTGGGGTCAACGTTATTTCATCAATAATCATGGAAGCAAAAGCAACGAAGAAACAGGCAGCCTTATATCTTTACTCGTGCTGAGTGATGTGAGGTACAACGATGTTCGTTGGACCATAACAAGGCTGTTGTTCATACCTGGTCTGTCTGACGTCTTGTTTTGCTGTTGAATCCATCTCACTGGCGCGGGATTCTTGTGGTTGTCCTTCTTCCTCATGTTCTAGAAAAAGCTCTCTGAAAAGTGGTCAGATGGACGTGCCCGCCCAGAGTATAGAGGTAGCCGTGAATTTCGGTTTAAGCACTTTAATTGTTGAAATGTAACAGGCAAAATCGAATCACAGTAACACCGAGTTGTGCCCTGACGTTGATGCTAAGACAGAAGAAGATTAGGAGAAATGCAGATGTCCGTTCTAAACACCTTAAGTAGGATCTTTCGCATCCAGAGCGGTGATCCGCCATGACCTTGTTCAACTCGATGAGTTCGATCTGCGCATAAGCTCGGTGCTATTCTATGAGGTCTTGGACTGGATGACCGTATTGCAGAGAACGAGCTGCAGATAACCCGAAACAAACTAGCAGAGTACAGAACAAGATCGGGCAGAAAATGCGCTGTTCCTTCGTACTGGAATCTTGAACCGTTGAATGAACTTGTGAAAACAAACACCAAACTTCAGTCGTGTTGAGATTGTCGAGGGCCTGTTTTACGGAACGGCAAAGCTCCTAAGTAGTCCTCTAGCTTTCTCGATGCTGCACTAACAGTCACGACGCCAATGCTTACTCTAATAGTCACAGTTTCCAAAACGCAGTGAACACTCACGAGTTGCATGGAGTTCGGCTGCGCGCTTCGATGACAGGTTTGAAACCTCCTCAGCAGCTTTCAGCACGGGCGCAGTCAACTGAAAACCATTCCGGGATCGTTTAGGAGCGTGAAGGGCGCACAACTTGTAAGGTGTCATAGGTCCCATTCTTGAGACCCACAAATACTTTGGAGAGCTTTAGAACGGATCAGTTTTCTAATCAGTGCGGTCATCGGTCAACCGGCTGCAAAGCCAAACCTCAAGTGCGGAGCCGATAGTGCGGTCCTCGTATATAGCATGGGTGCATATGTCATGGTTAACGATTTGAAAACCATTTTTAGGTAAAGTATGGAATAACGACCTAGCGAAATAATGATTTTTTCGGCTCTTAGTTTTCTGTGAGCGTGGCGTCTTGATGCTAGAGTGCGTGAACATGCCGTCAGGGATAGACAATAGTTGAAGGAAATCCCAGTAAACATAAAATCGCGTTCGTCAAAAAACAGAGAACAGAAAGGCCCAAATGCCAGAAAACAAAAAAAAATCAAAATAGTTACTTAAGCTGCATAAGCTACTTGAATCCAACTGAAACAGGAGAATTATTACCACAACGGTCTAGATTTGATAAAATATGTTTAGTAAATTTTTTTTGTATTAGTTTTTCTGGTTTTGACACGTTGCTAGCATAGCAATGCAATGTTTGCTTGTCAAAAACGTTGCTAGCAAACATACGCGACAACGTTTAACAGTAATTAAATATAGGCTATTATATTTTTCTACCAAGAAAAGTCCTCAAGCTCATGAAAGCTGTAGCAGAAAGGAACTCACAGGGGAAGGGTCTAAGGCGTATGTCTGAATGGCGAAAACGGCTGTGCAAACCTCCCCCCCCCCCTCAAAATAGTAGAGGAATATATTTCATTTTTGCTAAGTCCTTATTCCAAGAAGTTTGGGGCCCTTAAAGTTTAATATGGGATCGCACCGTTAGCGCACACACATGTGCGGTGTACTGCGTGTCGATTTAAGAGAGGCGGCGAAAGGCTACGCGTGGCAAGCGAATTGGTGGCTCAGGGGTAGGTGATTGTGCTTGTTAGGCAAGAGGGAAAGCGTTCGATTCCGGCCCACTGTTGTGTTATTTCGTTTTATGTTAATTTTTTGTTTGGTACTTATCACCCTCCCAATTTTTGGGGGCCTAAATTTCACTAAAGGCTCCCGAATGTGTGTTCAGTAAGAGCTTGTCATGAGTTTCCCTATCTTCGTACGACACTTGGTATTTTGCCGCGGATTTTTGGCAGCACCCTCGACAAGAGTATAGAGTACAGAGTATAAACGTTACCAACCATTGACATATGTAAAGCAGCAGCAATAAGGAGCAGCCCATGGCGGCACCAGTCCCCAAGATTGAGTGTCCATTCGTCGTCACCTGTCATGTGCCACACGTTCTCAATGAAGGATCGCCGACTGTGGCGAACCTCCTCTACCCTTTTTGTTCTACGGTGGAGTAGAAGTCGCCGGTGATTGAATCCATGGGCAGTGCAGGGTCCTCTGTCACTGATACCTATAATATGTACCTAGCTCCTCCCCCGCATCTACCGCAACCAACCGTAATCGCCGATATTTTGAAAGCGGATAACATATTCGGTGTCAGCACCACAGATATCCCTTCTGGGCAACTTTATGTATTTTTTCAACCTTTTCTCGACATCTTGGGTAATGAAAGTGTGCCGTTCAGCGGAACGCAATAAGATGACGGTAGGCTATAAACACGTTGCGGACCTGCTGGGATGGCAGCAGCTACCTGTCTGCTATCATCAGTGAGTCTAGTTTTATATCTCCGAGAGGCAGTGGAATACCAACTGACTTGAGCAACAATCTGCTGCTCTTCCTTGTGCAAGTGTGGCAACACGTCAGGTGACGACGAATGAGCACACATTCTCGACTGTTGGACTGGCGCAATCATGCTCTGCCCCTGGCTGTTGTTTCTTTATTTATATCTTTATTCGGAAAGCGTTATGCTCCATCAGCGGGACACCATTATACTCCACCTAAACAAGGATCCTTCCAAAAATAGATGTGCAGAGAAAGACAAAGTGTCTTATATAGGGAGAACAACTGATGAAGAGCTGTTAACGAACACGCATTTGGGAGGCTGAGGTGCAATATATGCCGGCGAAAAGATATGAAGGTAATAAATATCAAACAAGGAGTGAACATTAAAGATGCAACAGTCCGGAAGGGTCGAGAATCGAACACCTGCCCTCTCTCCTATGAAGGAGGGTCACCCACTCCTGAGCCACCAATCCGCTTGTTGCCTTACATAGATAGCCGCCTTTTGCCGCCTCTCTTAATATAACACACTTGTCACATAGCACGCTGACGGTGCTGTCGCATAGTAAACTTTGAGGGCCCCTTGCTCCCTTGATTCTAGAGCAGAACACCAACACGAAACAGAAACAGTGGTGCAGATTCGAGTTCCACCTGGCGCCAGAGCTTTGATCACAGTAAAACCTGACGCTTAAATAAAATGAGAGGAATCCCTTCTATCAAGATGCTCAGCTTAAATGGTTCCATGGTGATATCAGCGGCAGGCTTACCCCGATATACGGGTGAATGCTGATCGGTCCTATATAGTGTTACGTTCGTTCAAGTGGCACCGATGGTTTAATTGCGTGGAGATTTCCTCTCCGATTAGCAGGTGGTAACGTTTCGGGTCCCACCTGGCGCTATAGTTTTGGTCGCAACAAAATATCGTCATGAGAGCTCACAGCCTCAGCAACAGCCACTTGAGGCTTATGGAAAATTAATTACAATAAGAAACACAAAATTGGAGGATGGGGATCCTGGTGTTCGTTTTCAGACATGCTCCTGAGACCCTTCATAGATGGTCTCTGAGCTGTAGGTATATTTTTTTCTGACAAGTTTTGTCCAATTTCCCAGAAAAAGAAAACAAAAAATGCCGGAAATCGCCTGAAAGTCAGAGAACAGAAATTTCGCTCATTCCTGTATGCCATAGTGCGCAGGTGCGTTCGCGTCTGTGTAGATTTTATACTGCAGTAAAAATAAAAATAAATGATTAAATATTAAACGGAAAACTTATGTAAGGTCGGCCCGGCCCTACGTTCGCACTCGGTCGACTGGGAGTACATTGAAAGGCGATTCGAGACCGCCTTAAAAGTCTCGTCCCATTCCTTCGAGCAGTCTGGCTGGCTGCTCAGAGTTCTTCGCCCTCACGACAGAGCCTGACCAGCTACCCGTGTTGTACTGCAGTCAAACACAGCAGCACTAAAGGGACTCATTCTCCTGACCCCGAAAGAGCCTCCATTTCTGCAGCATGGGAAGGACGAGTACGGAGAGGCTGCTAAAATCTCAGGGCCTAACCAGGCTGCGCAAATTGAGAAGGACTGGATGACGATCTGTACTTACAACGCCCGCACGCTCGCATCGGAAGCATCCGTCGAGGACCTGATGATGCAAGCCAGGAAGATCAAGTACGACGTCATCGGACTAACCGAGACGAGAAGACACCACCCCCAACACACTGCCTACGAATGCGGAGAACTTTTCCTCGGAACATGCGACAGTAGGGGAGTAGGTAGGGTTCAATTCAATTCACATTAATTTATTACGACCATAAAAGCACAGCCGTAAGAAAACCCAAAACCAGCAATAATCCGCAGAGGACGCCAAAAGCAACGTTGGCTAGATACGTTGCGCTTACGATTAGACTTGAACATAGATGGTTGCATCCCTATCAAGCATTTCATCGGGAGAATTGGCGTTACCACACCAGAAGAGCGTACCCTACCACCAAGCGGAACATATGCTAGTGAAAATGATGACAATTTCGGCTATGGGAAATGCCGAAGGGGTTCGTCGGCATCAACCCAATGTCCTGGAATCGTCAACGACTTACTTAACTTTAACAGAGAATTCACAGCGGAAAACTCAGATAAGACGGCTTATCGCTCACCATACCGCTTGATAAGCCGCGCTATCAGGGATTTCGGCTGTAATTTTCTCTGTTAAATTGCTGTAAGTCGTTGATGAATCCGACCCCTGACCGTCTTCGGTTATCTTCGGTTCTCATCATATGTGACGACTCGATTCAAAAACCGTTCCCGAGAAGCAAAGAAGAGCAGATTTTGAACACGACAATCCCTGGCGATCACTCAGATTGTGGGACACCCACTTTTCGAGCCTATTCACCTTTCCGAGGCGTTTCGAACAATCTGTAACAGCAGTTTTACTGTCTGCTAAAGCTTCCGCAATCTCACTGACTGTTCGCGACCGATTAGATTAACTGTTTCACCCATAGGCGAAACACAAATTATTCCGTGAGATACAGTGAAGTTCTGTATAAGACGTTATATAAAAATACGAAGTAGTTTGAATACTGATTCAGTGATAAACGAACGAAAATCAGTTGCTAACCACCAGAACTTTTCGGCCAACCTGGTACTAACTGACATCTGAGCAGGGTCAAGCTTGAGGTTCGGGAATCGAAGGGGGTGGGGGATTGTAGTGTGGCGTCGTCTGGAGGAGGTGGGGGGGGGTCGTACTCTCTCGGTTTTCGCAGAGGATTCTCTTCAATTTCAGGTTTTTAGATGTTTGCATCTTTGAATAAGTTATTTTTTCCAGGTGTGGCTACGATCATGCGGATACATACAAGCACTCCGTTTTCTGGAGTAAAAAATAGGATTGAATATCAAAAAAGAAATATTGTGCAGTGAAAAATAAAGATTTCCTGTTCGCAGATTTAGAATCAATGAGAGGCTCTTATTTTTCCAGTTTTTCCCATCAGGTCATGAACATGGAGTTTTCTACCTGGATAAGCGACATCTACTTCCAGAATTGCACTCTATACAATTTTAAATGTCAATTACTAAGGAGGACCTAAGAACTTTCTCTACAAGATTTTTGAAGCACTCTTCGAATCGATGAAGGAATGGCAACCGAAAGACGGACTGCATCGAGGAGAATTTTCTCTCTTCTGCAGGAAACAGCGCCTGAAAGTGAAATCGTACCCTATAGAATTTTAAGCCCGTTGGACCTACAGTGATAAAGCTATGCTTTTCTGAAACGATCTTCTATATGATCTTGATTTAGCGTCATTTGCCGAAAAAAATGGAAAAGGAAAGAAAACTTTTCTGCCTTCTGAAGGAATAAACGACAGAGAGTGGAACTGTGCCATATAAAATTTTAAGTCGTGTTTACTATAGAATAGAAAACTAGGCTTCTCTGCTGTGATGACAATATGATTAGGATGGATCGTAAGCAAAATTCTCGTTTTTCATGAAAAGTATTTTTTTTTTAGCCGAAGCAGAATACCCACACGAATAAAATTCTGCCACAAAAACTTCCAAGCCTTGGTCATTGCACAGTGAAAAAATCATGATTTTCTGGATCCAACAGGTTGAATCGACCTCCGGTCGACTTTGCACCAACGTCATCGGAGCATAAACTTGAATGTTCACAAAAAGGTTCATAACTCGGTAAGTTTTTCGAATTTGAAATACCACGCTACCTTTTCGAAAACTAGAAGAAAATCGCTGCCCAACCGTGTAAAAACCATTTTCAGAAAAGGATTTCATGCGCGGCGGACGGCTCAATTTTTGAGCGAAAAAAATTGAAGTGACTACACAAAAATACTCATAACTCGGTAAGTTTTTCGAAGTTTCAAAATCCCGCTAACTTTTCAGGAACTAGAAGAAAAGTCCTTTCTCGCTGTGTAATAATCAATTTCCAAGAAATGGGTCTTCATTCTCGGCAGGGGAGGTACAATTTCTGATCCATCTCGCAAAAATACGTACCGAAAACCGAAACCCCCCCCGCCCCACATGAAGACACCTTTCTTGGAAATCAGTTCTTATATGTTTAGAGAGCATATTTGCTCTATTTTTTGATGACCGAGCGGGATTTTTGATTTTCGGAAAATTAGTAGAGATATGATCCATTTTCAGAAGTCGTAAACTGAATCTCGGATCGGCCGTTCACCGTCGTCATCGGAGTGATCTCACAAAAATATTCATAACTCGACGAATTTTTTCAAATTCGAAAATCCCACTAGCAGTTCTAAAAGCAGATGAAATGCGCTTTCTTATCGTGTAAAAACCGGTCTTCAAAAAGGAGTCTTCATGCGCGGCAGGGGATGTCCAATTTCTGGTCCATTTCGCAAAAATACGTACCGAAAATAGAACCCCCCGCCCCGCATGAAGACTCCTTTCTTGGAATTCAGTTCTTATATGGTTAGAGAGCATATTTGCTCTATTTTTTTGATGGCCGAGCGGGATTTTTGATTTTCGGAAAATTAGTAGAGATATCATCAATTTTCGGAAATCGTGAACTGTATCTCGGATCGACTGTTCACCGTCGTCATCGAAGTGATCTCACAAAAATATACATAACTCTGCTAGTTTTTTTGAAATTCAAAAATCTCGCTAGCTCGTCAAAAAGTAGAGGAAATGCGCTTCTTTATGATTACAAAACGGTTTATAAAAAAGAGATCTTCATGAGGGGCGGGGAGGGTTCGATTTGTTGTCGATTTTTGCCGAAAATCGACCAGAAATCCAACCCCCCCCCCGCCCAGCACGAAGAACCTTTTTTGGAAAATGGTTCTTATATGGTAAAAGAGCAAATTTTCTCTATTTTTCGACGGCTGAGCGGGATTTTTGAATTTCAAAAAATTGCCTGAGTTATGAACATTTCTGTGATGATCCCGATGACGATGGTAAAGGATTCAGTTCACGATTTCCGAAAATTGATCATATCTCGGCTAATTTTCCCAAAATCAAAAATCCCGCTCGGCCATCGAAAAATAGAGCAAATATGCTCTCTAACCGTATAAGAACCGATTTCCAAGGAAGGGGTCTTCTTGCGGGGCGGGGGGATCGACTTTCGGTTATTTTTGCGAAATGGACCAGAAATTGGATTCCTCGCCGCGCATGAAGACCCCTTTTTTTGGAAATCGATTCTTACATGGCGAGAAAGCGCTTTTCTTCTAGTTCCTGAAAAGCTAGATGTATTTTGAAACTTCGAAAAACTTACCGAGTTATGAGCATTTTTGAGTAGTCACTTCAATTTTTTCGCTCAAAAATTGAACAGTCCGCCGCGCATGAAGAACTTTATTTTTAAAAAATTGTTTTTGAATGATGGGAAAGTATTTTCTTCCAGTTTTCGAAAAACTAGAGAAATTCCGAAATTCAAAAAACTTACCGAGTTATGAACCTTTTTGTGAACGTTCAACTTTATTCTCCGGCGACGTTGGTGCAAAGTCGACCGGAGGTCGATTCATCCTGTTCGATCCAGAAAATCATGATTTTTTCACTGTACATTGATCAAGACTAAGTTTTTGTGGCAGAATTTTATTCGTACGGGTGGTCTGCTTCGGCTAAAAAATAATTTTTTCATGAAAAACGAAAATTTTGCTTACGATCCATCCTAATCATATCGTTATCGCAGTTCCGTCATCGCTGCGGAGAATCTTGTTGTTGTTTTTTTGCTGTATCATGCACAAATCTTGGGTTTATGTAGCCTCATTTTCGTTTTTTATGACGTTTCCTTAGGATGGGAGAACATTATTTCCATAGGAAAGTCCATCGTCCTTCCTTCGTTTTTCCGCTCCATAATCGATTCGATAAACGCTTCAAAAATTTTTATAAGGAAAGCACTTAAGTCGTCGTCAGAAAGTAATACTTAAAATTTTATAACACAATTTTAGAGCACAATTTCAGATGCAGACGTCGCTCCTTAGGCAGAAGAATGTTCCGTGTCCATGACATCCTGAAAAAAAACTGCATAAATTGAACAGTGATGATTGCAAGACTGCTACCAGAGAATCTTTATTTTGAAGTGTAGAAAAATAGTATTCAAAATTTTAAAGAATCTTATTGTGTTTTGAAAACATGTATTGTTCGTGGAACTCGTTTCATTGTTCTCTTCAGTGCCGAAGCCGCACCTGAAAAGAAGAATCTATTAAAGAGTTCAAAATGCACAAGAAACCTTGAAAAATCAAGAGATACAAGAAATAGAACAGTGAGAGAGGGAGGGAGGGGGTCGTACGAATCCCGTTTCTGAAGGGAGAGGGTCGTAAATTTCCAGCAAAAATTGAACCCCACGCTTGACCCTGCGTCTGAGCTTGCGAAGCTATGCTAAGCGGCGATAAAGAAGAGTATTAAGGAGAGAAGAGCGGAAGTGTTGACTGATGCAGGGTTGAGCATCCGCAATGCCCGCCGGAACTTCGCCAACTTCAAGACCAAGATGACCGCTCTCCGACGTCCTGACGGAATCGTCACCTCTTCCAGAAGAGCTATGAAGAAGCTTGTCCACGACTTCTACTCCGATCTCATCGACAGCCAACAGCCACCTGCCCCTATGTCATCTTCCGCAAGATGGATGCGACATCCCCTCTGGTCTTCATTCCGAAATCCGAGGCACCATCTTGTCGGTGAATAATCGTATGACATCTGTTCCTGATAGAATCAGACTTGAACATCTGAAGAACTTCCCTCCAGTGCTCATCAACACCTTGGCGAGGTTTTTCACATGCTATCTGTCGGAGTGTAAGGCTCCATCTCAGTGGAAGGCCAGCAGGACCGTCTTGCAGTAAAGAGGGAGGTGTGCATGACATTGGCTACTATTGCCCGATCTGGCTGCTGTGCGTAGTCTATTCTACTCGGGTGATTCTGGATAGGATTTGAACGCTGGACAAAGGATAGCCATGCGAACAAGCACGAATTCGGAGAGCATTCAACACGATCGACCACATGCATATCGTTACGCAACTCCTCGAAGTATTGCGAGGACACAAGCCACCACCGTGCCTTACGTTCAACAACCTGAAAAAGGCATTCGACTCCGTCGAAACTGAAGCGGTCATTGAAGCTCTGCACAGAGGACGTCCAAACTCACCATTAGTAAGTACATCAGAGTCCGTCGAGAACTGTGCATAAAGGATTCACAACAAAGATTTCACCATTCTATAACGACGTCATAGTCAAACTGAAGAGAGGGCTTCGGCAAGGGTACACCATATCCCCGAAGCTCTTCAGCGCCACCCTCGAAAACATCACATGCGATCTAGAATGGTTTTAGGAGTGAAGATTTACGGCCGGCAACTGCACCCTCGCTTCGCTGACGACGCCGTGCTCAGAGCACTGCATCTCTGAATGCGCTAGCTGCGCGTATCTACGTCGCTTAGTCAAGATGGGCAACCAGCTAGTGCCGGAGCTGGGCAGGAAGTGACGACAGGCTTGGGGAGCTTTCAAAGCGCCGAAAAAGTATTTGCGTAGTTGAGAGATTTGACCTACCGAGAAGCTTGCGGCATCACTCTTGTCCAATCCTGTCGCGCAATCAACAGATAACTCTTCTGGAGTTAAAATCTCTTCTTCTGCATCGTAGAAGGTGTCATCAAGCTCGTCCATCTAAAACGCATGAGGGACTTTTAATATCCGCCACTGAATGTTTCCTTCTTTACCAACCATCGAAAAATTGCGATCGTTACCTAATCTTATTATCGTAGATGCCCTAATGTGGACACAATGAGGTGACAAATTCCATGTTAGTGGTGACAGGGGTTGCTCAAAACACGGAAGTTGAAGAACTGAGTAGAAGTTACACTGCTGAACATGGTCAGAAGCAAAACAAACAACAAGCTGAAGGGTGTGGTGAGACGTAGGGAGTCGCCTAACAGTACCACTCTTATCAAACTAAGTGGCCCCACTACTAACACACTGCTGCGTACGCTTTGCCACGAAATACAAAACTTTCCAGTAGTGCACACAGGGCACCAATGCAATGCATCAACGTCAACCACTGTGGTGCAAGCAGCGCTGCGAGAAGTCCCGTTAAACAGCACTTTCCGGACTAGGGCCCCCGCCGCAGGAAGTCCTCGAACAAATACTCTTGTCATCTTAATGGAATTCAGGTAAAGAAACCGATGAAAATTGTGGCTTAGCCTCCATTTCGGACGCTAAATTTACGTTTAGCGAACAATGCGAAATGCTTGCCTACAAACTGAGCTTGACACCTAAGAATGGCTTACATTTCTTATACGTCCCACACTCGAACATGGCACAATTGTGTTCTGAACATCTACCAAGCGCAACTAAGCCAGGCTAGAAACGGTGCAGAATAATTTCACTCCAAGGCTTTGGATACGACTTTACGATTGTGACTACACATCCACCTCACCCTCCGATGTTCGAAACAAAATTTCCAATCTTTTTAGTTTGCTACTTCGCCGGAAGAGGAGCGATTTGCGCACGATTTACAAAACGATCAGTGCGAAATTACGCTTACGTCTTGACGAATTTTACACAACTTCCTTTTCGAGCACGCCTGGTTGCAGGACCAAAATTCGTTCCACCAAGGCAAGTTCTCGACTTCGAGTTTTCTTTTTTGCTCAAAGAGCTGGTTCGGACTTTTACAATTTTTCCAAAAATATGCTCTAAAAGTCCACTTCACAACATAAAAAGCTCATTAATAGATACCTCAAATGATGGTTCATTAGGGTGATGTTGTTTTTATTCTTCTATTACGCAAACATATGTTTTGTTTTTTCTCGTTGTGTATCTCCCGTGGATGGGTGGTTGTAAATTGTTCTGTCCGCATAGATATCCACGTACAATAAACGAATAAGTATTCGCTGGAGGCTGGTTCCGGGTCACGGGTCTAGGAACTGCACAAGTATAGTGTGCATAAGTGTAATGCACACTATACTTGTGCTCGAATGACCTATTCGAATAGATATTTCAATGATTTTCATTCGTTTTTGAATATTCGAATTCGAATATTCAAAATGCGTTTTTCGAAAGCAACCGAATTGAAGTGTTCAAAAAGTCGTGTTTTTCGGATGTATTCGAATTAGAATATTCTCAGCAATCTTGTTTATTTTTCGAATACACTCGAACTCGAATGTTCGCAAATTTCAAGCATTCGAAATGAAATCCATATTATGAGAATGACAATAGCATGGGAATAACCGTCTGCCCGAGGCACAATAAATGCTGTATGATGCATGCATGATACATGTAAAATCGCCAGAGGAACTAGCGAGAAGGCGAAAAAGCTGAGCTGTCGTAGACCATCAGGAATATAGGAAACGACACGCCACTGTACGAGAGAATAGAGAACGTACCCTAGCGAATGATGTCTGAGTCAAAAGTTATACAACACAACTATTAAGTAATAGAGGCGTGGGTTCTATATAAGCCAGGAACGCTTTCTGGGTCTTCCACCTTCCCACCCTCATGACCTTCTCCGGTGCTATCCCTGCTCGGAGGCTGCAGTAGCGGCACCTCCTCGAAAAGGGTGAGTGGTGAGATGCTGATTCCCAAGACCCGCCTGGTGCAATATGTGCTTGACTTTTCTGGCAACGACGTCCCTGCTTGGGGGCCGTCCCGAAACGGAACTGAAAATAAATTCTCCTCTCGAGCGAGAAATGTGACGACGACTAAACTGTTCCCACAACAGAAGCTGTCTCCCGTGTAGATGGAAGGCAATTTGCGACCCAGCACCCTGCTGATCCACCTTGGACCTACTTGCGCGCAACCACCAGAGGGAACCCCCTTTGAAACTAACATCCTGAAACCGGAGATTGCACAACTCGCTTACCCTTAAAAAGCAACGTACATGAGGAGAATCATTGTGGCTTCCGTCAGGGCAGGGACTGTGTGAGCTTGGAGTGATCAGCTAATAACCTTGTCTATGTCCTGGGGTGTTGCTTTAGACCTATGAACCACCGGTGGAGGATTCCTAGCCGCCGAGTCATGGATTCAAAGAGACTCAGGTTCATGTGTGGGCAGAATATGTGAAGAAATCAATTCAATATCGCTGAATTATAGGAAAACAGTCAGTAGTCAGGAATCACCTACTGTGCGGAAAGTTGCGGAGGACCTGGCTGCGGATGCTTTTACTTGAATAGCGGTTGCCTTTTATACAGGATATATGTACAGCGTGCCGAAAAACGAAAGGATATGCGAGATCTTCAAATGCTCCCAATGGCGAGAAGAAGTGCAGCAGAAGATCCTATCCATAGACGGACACAAGAAGAAGCAATATCAAGAAATAGCTTCGTTGGAACCTCAATTCCTGGGCGAGCAGGCAACATGAGGATTACCCTAACTTCCGTCACCATCCTTCCGACGCCTGCTTTGTCCTCAAAATTCATCTCCGACGGCGAAAATACCGCGTTATGGATCGAAGCACGGAAACCGACGCTTCTCTGCGACTCAAAATCTGCGGCGCACCTTTTGATTGCTCTGTGGTAGCAAGCTGTAACTGCCAACCTGCTGAGAACACCGTCAGATTCAGCTGCTCAGATGTCAACATCACAGAAATTTTCGAAAAAAGGATCGAGAATCGATTTCCAGTTCAACGTCCATAGATAACATTCACTCACGCAAAGAAAGATCCAACATCAGTTCAAGCGACGATCCCCATCTCCACTACTGCAGAAATTCTGATTCACCTCAAAGAAGTGTTCGAAAAAAATAATCACTTCGGTATGTATCAGAATCGACCTGCAGAGTAGGAAACTCAATCACGAAAGGATGCTACCTTGCCCTCAGGGCGCGTAAGCTCAGGTCTTTTGCACAACCAACGGAGCACCAACAATGGCCACCACTCCGTGCGAGGTCTTGCATTTCACGATCCTATGTGAACGGAATGGAGCCCGACCTACCCTACGATTTCGCCACGAAACAGCACGGGTTCGAAAACAGTGCGTCATTTCATGCGAAGCAAAGGTAACTACTTTTGAAATCGTAGGCATTTTGCAATGGACGAGGACGGTCTACGAATCGGCGTTCAAAATCCTAGCCAGTGAGAGCCACATATTCGAGGAGATGGTTTTTCCCGATTTCTACCACATTATCGACGTCATCATCAAGTGGTATAAATACCTCGTCCTTACCGCAGCACCTCTGCTGCCAGCAGTAGTTTTGAGCCTATAAAGTTTGGGCGAATTCTTTTTCGACCTCTCCTCGACCTCTGGAGTCGTAAATATACAATAGTGTCTTATCGCAGTTTACATCCGCATACTAAGAGAGCCCTTATTTAACATTCACTGAAGAGCGCAAAACATTGTACCATATAATACAGAAAGTGAGGAAAGTAAATGGAGTACAGCTCACAGTAAATCCTTATTTGACAATTTAGAGTGAAATAAATGTGTAGAAGATGCGTAGGAAGCAAATTGGTAAGAGAAGCAGCGATCATGAAAAAATGCAAAAATAGTGCATAGCACGGGAGTCGAACATCTGGCCCAGCACCTGTGAAGCAGCGTAGCACCCTGCTGAACCACCGATTGGCTTGCCGCAGAGCATTTCGCCACGTCACACGCATCAGCGCGCGCGTATGCTTGTGGGCACGCGCTGACGGTGCAATCCTATGGCCTACTCGGATACTCGCTTTCGATGGGCCGAAAAACCACTTGCTATTGGAGTGAGAACTTGTTGCAGTGGGTGTGGTGGGTTGCGTTGGCCAGGTGAGGGCTCCCGGCGTGATTGCCTGCACTCCGTTGACACTCCTGTGGAAGTACACCATTGGGTTTAAGGGTCGGCTCCTGTTGCTACTGTTGCAGGATGCTTGCGCAGCCATATATCCACGTATATCCAGCTCGTACCTACATGGATATGTGTATACGTATATAAGTAGGTATATACTATGTATATGCATGTATTATATATACATATGTACGTATATGAATATACAGTGCGTTTCAACAGTATGTATCCACTCCAAAATTTGTTCATATCTCGTTTCGCGTTCATTTCTTCAGGCCCGCACTAGCTCCTCTAGATTAATCGTAGTCGAAAATAAATAAAAATGCTTTCAGAAATTCATGTCGTCTCACACGAGAATCAGAAGTTTTTGAAGAAAATTTGTTGAAAATTGGCGTTTTAAAAGTATGTATCCACTTATGAAAACACACTTTTTACTAAATTCAAAAGTTCATTTCTTATAACATCATGCATCGTATTATTCATGCTACTGGCAAGGTTCAGGATGGTTTTGTCATAGCTGATGTCCCATGTAATCAAAATTGCCACCACGTCATAGAATTGACGGTTATTCACGTAGATTCGTCGAACCACGGTCTCCCAAATGCTCCATTGGGCTGCTGCCGGAGAAATGCCGGCAAGTCCGTTGCTTGAATGTTGTGGCGGTGGAGCCAATCTTCGGTCAACCTCTTCTGCCTCTCAGAAAATACAGAAGGATAGACTCCAGTACACCTTGACACTCCAGACTGTCCATGCGATACGACGGATCCTAAGCTCAGCATTCCACAACTGAAGAAGCCGACCACTGTCACTAAAGAACCGCTTCCAAAGTGCGACGACGGGGGCTTCTCGAATATCTCTCCAGTAATGTCTATATCCATCGGGGCATCCAGATTAAATTTCTTTTATCTTTACCAACGGGAAAATTCTAATCTGAATGTCCCCGATGAATACCGAAATTACTGGAGAGACCTGCGTGAAGTGCCCGTCGCCGCAACTTTGGAGGCGGTTCATTAGTAACAGTGGCCGGTTTCTGCCGCAGCGGAATGCTGAAGCTTAGTGATCCGTTGTGTCGCATGTTCAGTCTGGAGTGTTAAAGTGTACTGTCTATCCTTCTGTCTTTATTGAGAGGCAGAAGACATCAGACTCATGTTCTGCAGCAGGGCAGCGCTGCAGTCCATGTGTCTAGCTCGACCAAAGATTGGCTCCACCGTCACAACATTCACGTAACGGACTGGCCGTCGTATTCCCCTGACAGCAACCCAATGGAGAACAAGTGGGGATCGTGGTTCGACGACTCTACGAGAATAACCGACAGTTCAATGACGTGGTGACAATTTTAATTACGTGGGACATCAGCGAAGACAAAATCATCCAGAGCCTTGTCAATAGCCTGAATAATATGATGCATGATGTTATAAGAAATACTGGTTGTCCGATCGACTTTTAAATTTAGTACAAAGTTTGTTTTTCACACGTGGATACATTCCTTTGAAACGCCAATTACCAATTTTCCTCAAAAAGTCTGATTCCCGTGTAGACGAAAAGAATTCTGAAAGCGAGTGGTTACCTATCTTCGACTACGAGGAATCTAGTGGAGCTGGTGCGGGCCTGCAGAAATAAACGCGAAATGAGATATGGGCCAGTTTCGGTGTGGATATATACTATTGAAACGCACTGTACATGGGAACAGGTTCTCACACCTATAGCAAGTGGTTGTTCGGCTCGTCGAAAGCGAATGTCCGAGTATGTTATGCTTTGGCGATGCGTCGGCAACAGGTTGAGCGGGTGCTACGTAGTGCGTAGCAGTCTGCGCAACACAGCGCCGCCGAGAACTGAGCAAGGGGTGCTATACTTCCGTCACCAACAGTGCCACGACGTCGCCGACAGCAGCCGTTCATAGCACAGCGACAACCTGTCGCTGGCCGTCGGGCCGCATCATTGCGCGCTTCCAGTGTCATCCAAGGGTGGCAGAAAACGCACTCCAATGGAGTATTTTGATGCTCTCAGAATCTGTAATACTGCCACTGCGAGAAAAAGAAAAGTGAGATGTTGTATTATGTAATAGCATGCAGCAGTGTGTCGTGCAAACGAGTGCTACAAACTCTTTCCTCTACATCTAGTAGGGCTCATCACCGTTTGTGGTTGTCCTTGCCTTCTCTATCTCTCTCTTGCACCGTTCACAGCCAGATACTGTATGGGGTGTTTCGTCGTTCGCAGCACTGCCATCATCTCCACCAGAGCTCGAATTATGAAATCGAGAAGTGCAAAAGACCAAGGCAAGAACCGCCCATGCGGACACCCAATCAGTTTTCGTCGAGACTCGCTCTCCGTCGCGAACAGCGCAATCAAGTGGGTTTCAGGGGCGGAGCCGCCAACACCGCCTGGTCTCGGGAGCGTGGCAGCTCTATAAAAGCCGCCGTCCAGCGCTCCGGGGCTCTTCTTCGGTCGTCGCTCCTCGCTCTCCACTTTGCCCTCCTCTCTTCGCTGGACAGCCGTCGTCACCAGCGCCTTCTGCGCTCCTGGCGCCTCCGGCGCATAAGGTCTTTGCAGTAGACCCCTCTAGACTTCTATTCCGATGTCGAGGACGTAGCACCCCGCAGCAGACGCCTCAGACTCCTGCTCGCACTTTGCCCTATGATGTCTGGCCCCCATGCCTTCCAGATTAGACTAGAGGCTCTTTAAAAAGGTTAGAATAATTTCTCGTTCACGGATAATTTAGTATGAGTGTTTAAAACTTTTCTAAACCCACTTGCCCCAGTAAAATAGCAATTTCTAGCGTACTTCGTTTGTTCTATTTGGGAGGCAGCATAAATTGACTGTTGTGAAAGGTTACCTGAAGGCTGTCAAATTGGTAGCTGTTTAAGGTCTACGTTATACTTCGACGACGTTCGGATATATTCTAGTCTGGAGTGGTTTTCTCAAAGCATTCGATGCTACAAGGCATCCGATGTATCCCTGCCGTCGCCGCTGTCCCAAACTCTATCGCCGATGGTGCCGACAACAGCAAGCAGTGTTACGCGGGTTGCTACACAGTGTGTGGCAGCCCGCTCAACACAGCGTCGCCGAAGTATAACATAGGCTTAAGTTCGAGAGCTCGTAGCTCTTTGTGCTCAAGGACATAATGGATTTAATTACCCAAGTTTGAGCTTAGGCAACTCTAGCGAACATAGTGATCTTTAAGGATCTCTTCACCAATGACGAACCTTCATTGAACTCCTTCCCGATCACACTCTTTGACGACCTCGTCTACGAATCTAAGGGTAGGCAAGTGATTCGCAAGGAGGGAGAAATTGTTTTTCTCGGTGCCGCCAACCTATCCGTTGAAGGCGAAGAAGGATAGGATGAGGTCGTTGAACTGGAATCGATATTGTTCTCAACCACAAGCTAATGCAGATGAATTACAACGAAGATCAGTCAACTTTCGGTGAAGTCCTTCATGAAGAAGGGGTTGATTATCAAGCAGGCGGTTACGTCGTCTGACTGCTGATTATATGTAACAAGAGAAAGAAAACGATGGTTCATGTGCGTTCCCTGTAACGGAGCACTACATACTGAGCACATGGCGCACTTATTTCTAACCACGGTAAGTATTCCCACAGAATACTTCCAAATAAGATAGCGGAACACATGCAGCTCAAGATATTGCCAGTGTATGTAGGCCAAACTAAAGACAACACACAACGTCTATCGTTCTGAAGCATGTATTGCTTTAAGCAATCTATTTAAGATACGCTGTAGTCGACTGAACGAATAAAGATGCCGGTTGCTGCTCAAAAATGACATGCTTTATTACCAAAACATTAAGCCCACTGGGTACAGAACAACCATCATACAGATTAACACAGCTTGATGAAAGAAGCTGCACAGCAGGACATCCACACGAAGCGGCAACCCCAGTACCCAGTAAAAACATCACGTTCGGCACGAACGCCGGCTTCCGACACCTGCTACAGACAAATTAGGGAAGGGATGCAGGTGAAAGATTGTGTAACGGCGGCAAAACGTGCGCTTGTTTATATCAATGGAATTAGCTGTAATTTGAAGGAGGTGGATTTCTGGCGGCACCACCTTTTTCTTAACATAGTGCATTTGAACAGATTAAGAAGCAGAAATCGCAAATCACTGACAGTCAACGCTACAGCAGACTACAACATCATCTCCACGTGAGGATCCTTCTTGGGGGCCACGAAATACGCACGCATTTTGAGCCTGAGCTCGGCGTCTATCAGCGGGGAGCCGTTGGCGAGTAACCCTCGGATGATGTCGGCCTTCTGTCGGCCGGCCTCCCATTCCGGTTCAGTTGACGGATCCAACAACCAGTCAACGAAACTGCAAGCAGTTTATTTGAAGGAAACCTCACACAACAACCGGCGGCAGAATGTAGGGCAAAACAACTCTATGAACTCAAAATCTAGGCCCTTCCTTCAAACGTACCTAGGCGTAGCGAGGAATATCTGAATAGCAAATGGATGAGAAAGAAGCGAGGAGAATGTCCGCAGTGCTGCCATCCGCAGATCGGGGAACGGTTTCTGCACGAGACTCAGCAAGACGGCGGGCATCGGCGGGCCCATGTGCGAGAACCACTGTGCCAGCATCGAGTCCTCACCTGCAACACATGTTTGAGAGGAGCACGAGCAGTTGTCTGTGTCAATCCCTGAAAACCACTGCGTTTCCTGCAGCCCTTTCAGAGACTGACACACGGAGGAGAACTACGAACGACTCTGTGAATCTCTACTGCGCTCTGAAACTGTGCGTGCATTCAATGCGCTTCAAAGGTATGCATCCACATCATAACTTGCCTATATCTCGTTTCCTGTTCACTTCTGCAAGCCCTCACTACTTCCACTAGGTTCCTCGCAGTCGAGAATAGGTAGACATTCACTTTCACAAAAATTGCTCGTCTCAGAATCAGACTTTCTTGTAAGAAAAAAATAGGGTGTTTGGGTGCTTCAACAGTATGTATCCACCTACGAAAAACCATTTTTTTTTATCAAACTGGAAAGTCGATCGGGCCACCATTACTTCTTATAACATCATACATCTTGTTATAAATGCCGTTGAAAAGGTTCTGAATAATTTTGTCTTCGACGGCGTTCAAGCAGTCAAAATCGCCGCCTCGTCATTGAACTGTCCGTTATTCGGGTAGACTCGTTGAACGAAGAGTTCCCACATGTTCTCCGTCGTGCTGCAGTCAGAAGAGAGGCCGGCTGGTCCGCTACTTGAATGTTGTGGCAGTGAAGCCAATCTTTGGTCGACCTGGACACATGGACTGCAGCTTTGTCCTGCTGCAGAACATAAGTCCGGCATCTTCTGCCTCTCACGAAAAGCGTAAGGCTAGACTCTCCTTAACACTCCAGACTGTCCATCCACATTAGACGCACTGCGACCAAAATATTCAAATTACCTTAAAATGCGTGGCACGTTGCCTCGGACATTCCTACTAAAGCGCTAGTTAGAGACCGTAATGTCTCTTTATACCCTGCACTTTGACATTCTTTATTCGTATTTGGTTAATACAAATACCGATGAAGCCCATGGTACGACATATCGACATGATTTCCACGAGATCAGTGAAAGCACTTACAGACCTGAGTATCAGTCATGCTGCAGGGTCGCGGTGATTTGAAGACGAACTGCATGCATATCCTGCACTAGCCGGCATTTTCTAACAGACATACAGTGTTCCAAGACCACAGAGTAGATCTCAGGAAGGCATGAGGAGAGGGGGCAATACTGATCAATTAGGCAGACGCGAACTTACGAGACTGCCTTGACGCCCACACGAGTAGTTTTTTTAAAACAAGCTCCGAAAGTCCAATATTCGGAAGGTTCGACAAAGGACACTACATAGATTAGTAGTTTGTGCAAGTCCCCGAGGGCATACATAAATAAGCGGGGAGGCGATAGATCAAGAGTGTACGCAGCTTGCGATCTACTATTTCACGATTTACAGCCATTTTTTGGGAAATTTTTCACCAATCGCGACATCTTGGGCAAAAAATCTAAATTTGGGTAGAGGCGATTTTTCACCAACAAGTATCCTATAGAAAGATTTTCTACTCTCGACGTAACATATCTGCCCGTTTCCGACTTCAAGGACTTTGCGCAATCATTTGGCGTTTTTGTGTGGAATATTCCGGCAGTCTTATACGAAAACATTTTTGGAGCTGACCATGAGAAGTGAGGCTCTGCCGAGCGCTCGCAAATCAACTCCGTTCCAACACACGTCTGGATCAAGCAACCTTCCAATAACTGCGCTTTTTTGCGGTTATCCGGGACCTCGCGCACTCAAATCTGTCATGCAGCACCAATTCTGTATCAAGCGAACGAAAATGTAAATCGAGTAGCGCATCCCAATGCAGCAAGCAGGCCACAACTGCTATCCCATAGCAGACCATCAGATAGCCGGAACTTTGATGAAACCGCTCGTAGGAATCTGCCGTCAATGGTAGCAGGTTTACTGCTTGGTTAAAATGAGTAAATGTTCATCATAGAGTTGGAGGAGATAAGTGCCCCTATGTGAATGCTAGCAGACACTTCAAAAACGCTACAGGCTCTAAGTGGCGACACCTTTGAGCATTTTTAGCTTTTCGAAATTGAAAAACGAAATGAATGAATGAATGAATGAATGAATGAATGAATGAATGAATGAATGAATAAGTAAGAATGTGCAGGCATCGCAGACGGAGGGAGTCCGGCTCTTGGAAGTAATCCTGGATCAAATGTTCCGGTTCCCACTCATGTGTGTTTCGCTAGCTATTTCACACCGGCGTCCCTGAATTGATACAAAAGATTTCAGGGAAGGATAAAACACCAAGTTGTTAACCGACTGCCCTCTGCAAATCATCATGTAGCACTAGGATGAACAGAAAGTGTTGAGCCAATTTACATCCTTTCTTAGCGTAACCACATGGAAGCCCATGGCTACTGATCAAGAATAGAAAATTCTGGAACCTTCCCAAAATCGGCTCAAGACTTTCTTACCAACCTGATATAGATGCGCGTTCAAATTGCTCCCACGAGATCTTTCAGTTTTTGGCTCTCTAAAGGATGAAGTTCATCTTCTTAAGCATTGCCGTTCTTCTCACTCTCCTAGTTACACCAATATGGGTTTGGAACACCGCGGTCAACGATGCTGAATGCTTTCGCCTTTTATGCCTCCTAATGTTAGAATCTTTCTGCACCTAGTGCTATCTATGTAACAATAACCGAAGGACGAAGGGCTGATTTCGATAGCACAAAGCGGACGGTATTAAATTTATTCTGACATCGGAACACATCAAAATAGAGCAGCGTTGAAAGATAGGGTAATAGGCAGAGAACCGCTCACGAAAATATTAGGTTGAGTCATACATTTTGCAACATTTCTATCTTTTTCTGGAATTCAAAGTAAACCCCCTAGAGTGTTATATTCTGTTTGAAAGCCTGTTTCCTTGCGATCATTTTAATTTATTAGTCGATAATTTTCTTTGCGCCATTGAAACGTTTTATTCACTAGAACGATGGTCACTCAAAGTGAAAAAGTGTGTGATTTCATTTTCAATTAGTTCAAGCTCGGCATCAACCCAGCTACGGGGGTCAAGCACATTTAGGAAGTAGCGGCAAGTTCACTCCTAACCGAATGAATTACTACAGACCAGACGTTCAGCGGCCTAGCAGCCGCCAAAAGTCTTGTTGGGGGCTTCGCCCCCAAACCCCGAGAATAGAACACCCCGTCTAGGGCTTCTTACTCGCGTTACATGAAAAACTGGTTTTACGGGAAAGCGGGATGGTAGGGCACAATCTTCAAAACTGCTCCTATGAAGCCTAGCCACTCTCTATGGCACTTACGCCGATTTATTCTCCGAAGTACAAATTCTCTACGTGGCGAGGAACAGATTGTGATAATCTTGTGAGAGCTCTATACCGCTTAATATCCGACGGCAATAATAATCCTCCGATTCCCGAAGTTATTCTCCCTACCACCACCCCTCCCCCCCCCCCCCCCCCCCCTCCGACAATACACAATACCCCCTTACCCATGTGCAGCCAGAGACAGGCAGAAAAATGTGGTGAGCATCAGTCAGTAGTGAGAGTGAGAGGCATGTACACGCACACGCTGCCTTTCAAAGGTCATCTGAAAATCCAACGCATGCTTCGCAATGTTTGATCTGTGGCACATCTTTTTGATCTAGGCGCACGTTGTACTACATTCCTGTCACATACACGTTGGACGATAGTGAGAAAAAGTACTAGTCCGCTCTTACAGGTTCCCCCCTTCCTATTACTGGTCCCACATTCACTGGTCCCCTCTTCACTGGTCCCCCTCTTTTGGCAGCCCCATTCACTGGCCCTCATTACTGGTCACACCTTCACTGATTCTCCCTTTACCGCATCCCCCTCACAGGACTTCACAGGTTCCCATTCACTGTCCCCCCTTTTTGCCCCCCCCCCCCATCTGCCCCCTCACCTAAGTGGTACCCTTTATTGTCCTCCTTGACTGGCGCCATTAATGGTCACCACCAGTCCCTCCTTTACTGCCCCCACCTCCTTCACAGCTCCACCATTACCGGTCTCACGTTCACTGATCCCCTTTACTGGTCCCCTCTCCCTTCACTGGCCGCCATTACTGGTCCTACCTTCAATGGTCCCCTTTCTCTGGTCCTCCTTTAATGGTTCCCCTTTACCGGCTCCCCCTTCACAAAACCCTCCCACTTCACTGGTTCCCGTTCACTTCCCCCAACCCTCACCTTAGTGGTACTCATTATTGGTCCCCTTCACTGGCTCCCATTAAAGGTCCTACCCTTACTGGTACCCCTCCCCTTCACTGGTCTCCCACCCTTCACTGGACCCCTGCTTACTGATCTCCCCTTTAGTGGTCTCCCATAACACGTGTTCGGAATCTGGACACCCCTTACGCGACATAGGTGACACCTCTTCTGAGCCCAGACACCCCTTGCGTGACATCGGTGATATGTCTTCTGGACCCAGACCCCCATTACGCGACATCGGTGACACGTCTTCTGAACCCGGACACCCCTTGCATGAAGTCCGTAATACCTCTTCTGAGCCCAGACACCCCTTGCATGACATAGGTGGTATGCCTTCTGAACCCAGACCCCCATTACGCGACATAGGTGACACGTCTTCTGAACCCGGACGCCCGTTGAACAGCGTCGTAGACATATTTTCTCAACCCGGACGCACTTTGTGCGACATCGGTGACACTTCTTCTGACGGTCTCGACACGGCCTGAGCGGCACCTCGTCTGAACACGGTCGCCTGCTACTCGAATTCTAGGAAAGGCCAGACGGATGAGCAGACGGACGGACGGACAACCGCTAGCTCCTTTATATATAGTAGGAAAGATAGTAGCAGCAGTTCCTTTCCGCCCAGAAGGGCGGCAAAGGCAAACCAAAAAGTAGTGGAGTAGGAAGTCGATACGAGCCAATGCTTCATCCACCAGGGTAACAGCCGACCTATTACGGCACTTCAGACACCGGCAAAAAGCTAGGAATTGGGCTGGACCAAAATCAAGCAACCACCATACACCCCGGACATTGCGTCATCTGACTGCCATCTGCTTCGGTCGATGGAGCACCTCCTTCGCGTTAGGCGCTTCGCCGAAGTCGATGTAGTCATGGCAGTGCTACATGACTTCTTCAGACCGAAACCGACCGAATTCTACAGAGATGTAATCCATTCAGTTCATGAAAAGCGGAAGAAACTCATTGAGAATAACGGCAATTACTTCTTTTAAATCAACCAATTTTCCTTTGTGGTATTATATTATCTTTGCTGGAAGACAAATTTTGTTGCAAAACTTATGACTCAACCTAATAATTTTCTAAATGACGCGTTACGGCTTCCATACGCCTTATCAGAATCAACAAAACCACAAATAAGATTTCTAAGTGATCTTGCCGCTAATCAGGTTACTCGACAGGGATTGAAGCCTTGCTGACGGCGTTGTTCAGTTCAAACTAAACCTGATGAGGAGTACCCAAACAGCGACCACTACTGAGTGCACCACCTGGTATGCGAAGTCTTTCTTTGCAACTCTGCATCTCAGCAACCAGATAGGATTTAAGGTTTGCAACTCAACTGTACTCTCGCAGTTATAACAGTTAACGAGATTTCCGATCTCATCTATGCACACCCAGGCCGATATCCGGACGAAGACCGACCTGGGGTGCGCACGAATGAAATCTGTTCACCGTCGAATGTTAAAAGCGAACTGTACCACTGCCATTAGTACAGACACCTACGGATCAGAAAGATCATGCAGAATCTAGTAATCGCGGCTCCACCCCGGCTCTGCGAATAACTTCACTATCTCTCTTTTTAAATTCTTGCTCACTTCTGAAACGGCAACTGAAGCGGCGCCTTAATATATGGCTCTTAATAGTGCCCTCCATTGATGCCTGGTAGCAATCTGACCCTCGTCATCCAACACCAGTCACCTAATCATCAGTTTCAACGACCACTCTCAGCACGATGACAATGTAAATACTTCCGTTCGCAACATGGCTTGTAAAAAGGGGTTATGCAAAAAAGAGCTTTTTAATGGGCGAAAAGAGAGTAGTCTGTTCGTGAGACAACGCTGCTGGTCAGGCCGTCGCCCGAACAGCTATACTGCAATACTACTGTCGTTTCCAAACGACACTGAGGTGTTGCATTAATCAATCCTCGACTGCTGATCTCCGCATCACCAAACTTCATGAAAGTGCGCTTTAAACGCGTGTTTTACGACATACGATTGCGCTATCCTTTGCAAGAAATTTGGATGATCCAGGCGAAAGTTTGAATTGGGGGTAAGTCGCCGCCAAAAATCCACTATTTTCCGAAATCCATAAAAAAACTTTTCAATGACCATTAAACGAAAACCGGAAGTGGAACACGAGCCTTGTTCGAAGAGAGTAGAGAGAGCGTCCAGATGCCTGACCCGAAGTTCCAGCGGCCCACTCGAGATTGACGCACCAAACGCCTGCATAGCACGTCGCACTCCCTGGTCGCCTGTAACAAGGGTTCAATACTCAGTCAGAACGATGTCAACCTCTATGTGAAGAAGATACCACGAACCTAGCAAAGTCAGCAGTTCCTGTTTTGCTGCTCCACTGTACGCTACCTGAGCCAACGTGTCAAACGCCAGAACCCGTTGCGAAGCTTCCACCAGATCAAAATGTGTCACCTTAAATTTGCTCCTTTGCAACTGCAGATCGTATTTAGCTATAAGCTCCTCAAAAATCCAGCAATGAAGCCTTAACTCTCAAAACCATCCTCAGTTCACAGCTGCCAATTGAATCTTCGCGTACTACCTCTCATGGGCATGTATGGTGCAGCTGGATGAAGAGACGGCTTCATGTTTAAGTTAAGGCCAGCGCGACCAGGCCATCCAACATTCCTATCCTTGAAGGTCAGTGAGCTGCAACCAGCGCTGTCTAGGAAGGCTAAACACGACCATCGGCTGGCGAGCTGCCAACGTCAGTAAAATGGTATAGGGCAAATACTCGACAAAACTGCTCTCTCGACGTACCCATTAAGGAAATGTTTGCCGCACTCCAACCAGGGGTTGACCAAAGCCGACTTTCACTCTTTATTACTCCTCATGCCACAGAGTCCCTCTTGAGAGTCCTCGTACTTTACATTGTTCTGGACGTATGTAGCTCCGACGCTGGGTATAAATAACATAGCAAACACAGACACAGTCTCTCAGTTTGCGCAGCTTGGTTAGGCCCTGAGATCTTGGAAGACTCTCCCTACTCGCCCTTCCTACCGCTGCGGAAATGGGGACTCCTTCGGGGTCAATGGAACGAGGCATTTAGTGCAGCTCTCTTTGACTGGAGTACACATGGCTACTAATCAGGCTCTGTCGTGCTGGTGAAGAAGTCCGGACAGCTAGCCAGACTGGCCGAAAGGGACGGGCGAGGCTTTTCAAGAGGTTTCGAATCCCATACGATGTAAACCCAGTCTGACGAGTGCAAGCTTTTGGCCGGGCCGACAGATACAATCTGCGCAGACGTGAACACATCCACGCACTGTATGCATGAATATTTCACGTCCACGCACAAGGAACGAATCGATCCGACACAGCAGGCGCAAGGAGTCCAAATTGTGCATCCCACCTGCGTCTCTGGGCAGTACACGGTCGCATTTGGTTTGCGTTTCATTCCCCTATCCACCATCAAGGGACGTGCCAGGTAGCCTTGCGACAGGCGACCCGAGATCTCTCCTAACAAGAGAGCCATATTTGGAATAAAGGATAAAGGACTGCGCCACATAATCGCTTTTGGGATGCGCCACACATTCTATTAGGTTATTCCACAAGTCCCGCCGTTTTTTTTTTCAACGATTCACTGCAGATTTCGCCGGCGGTCTCTTGCATAGCGCTATACAGCTTTCGAAAGAGAATGATTTGCTCTATCAGAATCTGTATTGCGTTTCCTTTTTCATCCTGAATTTTGTCAAATTTTAGGTCGCTAAAGTGAAAGGTAAAGAAGTGAAAAGTGGCCATCGCCGACAGTTCCCTCTCTCCGCTTAGGTTTAGAATTTTTGCACAGCTTTTCATAGCGTTTTGAATACAATGTTTTGTGCTATAAGAATCCGTGTAGGTCCTATTTGTTCATTTGTCCTTTATTGATTTTTAGGTCATTAAATTGGGACGTCCGAAGGAGATGATTTATACTTACCAACAGCTCCTGCTCTGTGGTAAGACTTCTTTGCTTGGCGTTATGTGCCTTTCAAAACAGAATGTCTTGCTTTATATGAATTTGTGCCGCGTTTATTGGCTCATGCTGATATTCTGTCGAATATCAACAAAATGCCAGAAAGAGGAAAATCATCTTCACCAACAGCTCCTTCTCCTTGTTCAGTCTGACTTGCTCAGTTTTATATCACTCTCGAAAGTGGATGTCCTATTCTACCAGATTATATGATCTCTTCTTCGGTCATTTAAATTTTTTCCTAATTGTCAGGTTATCAAAATGGAGCTGTGCCAGGTCGACAAGGATGAGCACTTTTGGCACCTCTTTTCTTTCAACCAGGGTTCTAGTGTCTTAGCCGCACTAGAAATCAAAGAGAAGAAGGGGCCAAAAGTGTTCATCCTTGTCGATCTGGCACTGTTCCATTTTGATGACCTGAAAATTAGCAAAAATTTCAACGACCGAAGAACAAATAATATATTCTGGTAGAACAAGACATCCGCTTTCGAGCGTCATATAAAACTGAGCAAGACAGATTGAACAAAGCGAAGGAGTTGTTGGTGAAGATCATTTTCCTCTTTTTGGAACTTTGTTGATATTCGACAGAAATCAGCATGAGCCAATAAACTCGACATAAATTCTTATAGAGCAAGACATTCTCTTCCGAACGACGTACAACACCAAGCAAAAAATTACTACCACAGAGCAGGACCTGTCGGTAAAAACAAATCTTCTCCTTCGGACGTTCCACTTTGATGGCCTAAAAATCAATAAAGAACGAACGAGCCAATAACGCCAACACGTAGTCTTGTAGCACAGAACATTGTCTTCCAAACGCTATGAAGAGCTGCAAAAAATTCCAAACCTAAGCGAGAGAAGCAACTGGGCGAATGGCTACTTCTTCACTTTTCCACTTTTCACTTTAACGGCATAAGAATTGATAAAATTCAGGATGAAAAAAGAAATGCAATACAAGTTCTGATAGAGCAAATTATTCTCTTTCGAAACCTGCACAGCGCTATGCAAGAGATTGCCGGCGAAATCCGCAATGAATCGTTGAAAAAAATGGCGGGGAGTTATGGGACAACCTAATACTTAAACTGGATCTTGTGCAGGCGATTTGAATGGCATTTGGCATTAGAGCTTTTCTCACTGTTTCGTCACGTGAACTTGCTCTTAGTATTTTTTGTAACCAGTTGAAACAATTTTTAACCTGGTGTAAGACAATTTCTCCTAGATAGTGGTTATAATTAGCAGACAAAATGATCCATGACAATGGCCTCTGTGCTCGTTATTGAACAGCCTTCTGCTAACTTTTTAAAGTGCCACTTGGGCCTCTATCACTTCAAGTGGCACTTTAAAAAGTTAGCAGAAGGCTGTTCAATAACGAGCATATTTTCCTTTCGGTTTTGGATCTCCAACATGGTGTTGTAAAGCAGGTTAGCGAACAAAAAGCTACGAAAGCCGTGAAAACTATGTGATGTGACATGGGTCTTCGTAGGCCGGCCTGTCACAAGGGCCTGTCGCCTGCATTCGAGTGTCCGCGCTTAGCTTAGCTCGCAGAGCGAGCAGTTTCCAGTGGCACCACATGGAGGAACGGACATCGCCACCAAAGGTGACGAGTTCTATTTGGAAGAATTAGGGAAGAGAAAAACAAGGTGGACCACTGTTAATAAAGGGCGAGAAATGCACTTCTAAATACACGTGATCCTTATACGTTTTCTCTGAGTACAGAATAGAAAGGCTTAACAATTGAAATCTTATTACTACGATGGCAAAAGCAATTACTCGACGCAGAAAAATTCGCTTCCATTAAAATTTGGCCAATGGACCGTGGCTACTTGTTCAATCCTCAGCTGTCATTTGCAGGAAGAACAGGACTTTTTGGGACAAAAGGAACCGATCTGTGAAACAAACAGATCTATGGATTTCGCAAATTTCTTCCGAAGACAATCTCGTTGTTACTGTTTGGTTTTGGAATCGTAGTGATTTTTCTCCCTTAGAGCCACTCATTATGGTGATGTCTAGCTCTGGTATCTTGCTGAGTGATGGCTTGGCTTGGCTGAGTTCTTCAACCAGGTAGTAAAGGAGAAGAAAGTACCGGAGTGTTGGCATGACAGTACGACATCGTCGATTTTCCGATTTGGAAGAAGAAGGGCAGTCCTGCAGACTGCCACAATTACCGTCCGATTCGCTTGCTTTCGCACAGCATGAAGATCTTCGAGTGACTCCTCGATAGATGAATTCGTGAAATCGTCAATCTCTTCCACAACCAGTGTGGCTTTGTGTCTGGTTGTGGGACCATTGATGCTAAACACGCCGCCCGCCTCTTGGTGGAGAAGCATCGCGAGAAACAGAAGCCGGTGCATATAGCCCTTCTCGACTTGGAGAAGGCCTTCGACCGCGTACCGCGCGAGCTTATATGGTACGCCTTACGACAACACAACGAACCTGAGGAACTCATAGGATGGGTGCGGATGCTCTACTCTGGCCCAAAGCGTAGAGTGCAAGCTACAGCTAGAACCTTAATGGAGTTTCCCATCTCTGTTGGGGTGCAGCAGGGTTCTGCGGTTTCCCCACTCCTCTTTGTTGTCGTAATGGACGCCATTACACTGGATCTTCAGAAGCCAGTCCCCTGGACTTTGCTTTATGCTGATGACGTGATGCTCGCTTGCGATGATAAAGGTGATTTCGAGCGGCACGTGCAAGCGTGGCTCGACCGTCTAGCGAGGTTCGGTCTCAAATTGAACGTCAAAAAGACCGAGTATCTCACGACTGATGTGAACGAGTCCGGCTCCATTAAGATTAACGGCACTGAGCTTGCACGCACTTCGGTGTTCAAATACCTGGGATCAGCAATAGCGTCTGACGGCAGTCTGATGGTTGAAGTGAACTCACGCGTGAGTGCAGCTTGGTCCAGGTGGCGTTCGCTGATTGACGTGCTCTGCGATAGGAAGATACCAGAGCGCTTGAAGTCAAAGATCTATAGAACCGTCTTCCGGTCAGTAGCGATGTACGGCGCTGAGGCCTGCAACTAAGGGAGTTGAAATGCGCCTCAGCGTCATGGAGACGAAGATGCTGCGCTGGACGGCTGGAGTCACGCGCATGGACTGCATCCGAAACGATGTCATTCGGCAGAACTTCGGTGCCGTGCCGATAGCGGACAAGATGCGCGAAGCTCGCTTGCGATGGTATGGCCACGTTTTGCGTGGGAAAGAAGACAGCGTCCGCAAGGTAGGCCTTGAGTTGGAAGTGTTAGGAAAGCAGCCTAGAGGACGCCCAAAGCAGCGTTGGTCCGATACGTTACACACAGACATGGAACTAACTGGCGTGAACAAGCGCAGGATCGGGAAAGGTGGCATCTGACATCAGAAGAGCGGACCCCGCGACGAAGCGGGACAAACGCTGAAGAATAAGAAGAAGTGATTTTTCTCGCTTGGCAAATTTGTTGATGATAGATGACTGCTGTTCTTTGTTGTGAAGATCAAGGCATTGCCCTATATATAGTGATACAAAAGACATGTAGATGGAGTCGGAAAAATCAGTAAAGAAAAAGATATGGCCTTTCACCTTCTAAAATGTTGCCAAACCGAACGCAGCTAAAGAAACTTCATTTAACGAAATTACCGAACTTACCCATTTTAACGCAAAATTGTTTCATTAAAAAATGGTCGTTAAAAATCTACCAAAAAAATTAACGCACACCCTTGATGTGGACGCATTCTGTACGACGTCTGTGTCACGTCTTCCGAATCCGAAAGCATGTTGCATAACGTTCGTGACACATTTGCTGAGTCCCGAGCCACATGTCACGACGTTGCCACGACATCTATGACACGTTCTCTGCACCCTGACACACGTGGCACGACGTCTGTAGCACGTCTTCTGAAGCCCGATACACGTTGGATGATACTGATGGTGCGAAAAATACTGGTCCGCCCTTAATTGTCGCCCTTCTCTAGTCCCCCTTTACTGGTCCACCCTTTACTAGTCCCCATTACTGGTCACACCTTCGTTGGTCTCCCGCTAACCGGTCTCCCCTTTAGTGGTCATCCACTACACGTGTCCGGAATCCGTACACCCCTTGCTTGACATCGATGACACGTCTTCTGCACCCGGACTTCTGTCGAACGACGTCAGTGACATGTCTTCTGAACCCGGACCTCTGTCAAACCACGTCCGTGACACGTCTTCTCACGCTCTCGACACCATGTGGGTGACACTCGTCTGAACCCGGACGCCTGTTGCTCGACGTTTATGAAAGGCCACATGGACAGACGGACGAACAATCGCTAACTCTTTTATATATAGTAGGGTGCCAAGTGATCGACGAAAGGAGAACTAATGAATATAAGGAAAACAATAAAGAACAAACTAAATAACCCTGACGAGTTCGGTTACTGTAAGGCCGTTCCGCCGGTTTTCCCGAAGGTGGGATTACACCTACAACACTGCCACGAAACTGTTTAGGAGCAGACCAGGTTTCTCAAAACCCTATTTATCAGAGCTTCCACAGACGAACGATTCGTCGACTGCAACGAAACTCCAGGAAAATCGATGAAATTTCAGTGGTTCCAACTGTTGGGTAGACTACGCCGACTGCCTGACTCCTTGAATTACCGGCGCTTAATGCGTTGAAATGAATCAGTTCTATGACGATATATTTCACTGATGAACTAACCATGTCTACTACAGCTGGTACAAACGACGGGAAACCGCTAATGACATCAGGATACACTCGACTCATCGTTCCAAAGAATTTCACGCACGCTGAAAGAAAGACATCTTCAGATGGCTACATACCAAAGTAAAGGAAATAAACTAACGAAAAAAGAGTCTGAAGTGTATGCGGGGAAGTGAGTTCTGCAGAGAAAAAACTGCATCCTTCAGTTTTTAATGCATTGTTACTAGTAAGGTCTTCAGCTTAGCCGGCTCCATGCTGATATCAGCGGCCGGCCCATCCCCGTTTTACGGGTGGGTGCTGACAGACCTCGAGGATATCGCGGATGTTACGTGCGGTCAAACAGCGCCGGTGGTGTAAGGCGAACATCGCTGGTTCGAGTCCCGCCTGGCGCAAGAGTTTTGATCGCAACAAAACATTCTGTAACAATGCATCCTTCAATTAGTACAAACATATAAACGGTCGAATTTTGATGAGCCTTGGCATTACTAATGAGCCGTCGTTTTCTTGGTCTGCACAACCAATCCAAGACACAACTTTTGTTCGTCAACCTTAGCCGAGTAAACTTTATCGTCTTGGATTGGCCTTACACAACAATAAAACGACGTGAATAACCAATGTAAAAAATATTTCCTTTTCGCCAAGCCGTTAAACCAAACGAGTTGGGCCCGCAAAGTCTACTATGGAATCGCGGCAGCGCCGGAGTGCCTTCGAGGTCGCTGGTGTGAATCGCTCGCATGCCCGCGATAGCTCAGCTAGCAAGCGGTTCCGGAGCAATGGATAGTGGCTCCGTCACACCTAATGGCGTGCCTTGCACTTGCGCGCTTCGCGCGATGCTGCAGTATCACAGGCTAAGGACAAACACATCAAGCTAGCTGCTCTACTTGTACAGTTTTTTCTACCTATGCGTTCAAAAGGCTCGCAGTATGCAAAGTACATAGTATGAAAGGGCGATCTATTGGTTCCTCACTACTGGTCCTCCCTTAGTCAAACGGTCCTCCATTACTGATACTGGTCCCCTCAATGATCCACCCTTAGCGGACGACTTCTTCGGCACGTCTACCCGAATCCGCAAACAAATTGAGCGACTCTTTGGAAGGTTTTCTGGTCCCAGGCACGTCATACGACGTACTCCGCACGTCCTCTGAATCCCCTGGCACGTATTAGATTGGAAAAAAAGTCTCTTCACACTTCGAATTTTTTTTTACCCTTCCCCTTGTAAACGCACTAGCCAATGTTGATTGCTGATTTCGTAATCCTATCACACTTGTCTACCGTCCGCACGCGGACACAGGTCAAGACCCTTCTTGTAATTCGTTATCCATCCAATCTTCCGAACTCAATGCCAGATCTACCTCATGGCCATTTTCAGCACGGCATTCTTCATGAATTCATTAAAGAATCCGCAGCACGTCAGGCAGCACACCAAATTAACCATATATATGGCATGGGATCTGCTACTCATCGCGCCTGTTACGGGTGGTTCGGAAAGTCTTTAAAGGGAGATTATTCACTGAGGGCAAAGCATGGTCAGGAAGGCCAGCTGGATTGGACGACACTGAACTACGCCATCTTCTTCGTACCGATAGTTGGCAGACGACACGTCAGCTGGCAGAGAAGCTCGAAGTGTCTCATAGGATAGTAGGAATCCATCTGAAGAATCTTGGCTTTCATGGAAATTTGGAGCTTGGTTTCCACATGCCCTGTCAGACACTCAGAAAGGTCGACGGCTCTCCATCGCTGCTTCTCTTCTGTCCAGATAAGGAAGAAAATCGTTTCTTCCGCGGATTGTGACAGGCGAAGAGTCCTGGGTTCTGTGTGCCAACTTCCGAGGAAAAGGCAATGGGCACAAAAGGAAGAGAGCCCTAAGTCTGATCTCAAGCCCAATGTTCACGAAAGGAAGATTCTCTTGAGTGTTTGGTGGGATATCAGAGAAGTGATTTATCGGCAAACTCTCAGAAGTGGAGAGACACTTACTGCTGTCACATACTGCGGCCAACTCCACAAAGTCGTCGCAACTCTCTAAGAAAACAGGCCGGAGAAGTCGAAGGTGATGATCCTGCATGACGATGCAAAACTACATGTTGCAAGACTCACAAGAGAAACAATAAAGGAGCTGGGCTGGGAGGTAATGTCACATCCACCGTATAGCCCTAACCTCGTTCGTGCCGACTACCATCTCTTCCGTGCTCTCAAGCAAGAAATTGGAGAGAAATATTTTGGAACGGATGATGACCTCAAAAATTGGATTCAGCAATGGTTCGACTCCAGAACTGCAGTCTTTTAAGCGAGAGGAATTGGAAAATTACCCAGTCTTTGGAGAAGTGTAGTGGGACAAAATAGAGTTTATCTCAGTTGATTTGACTTTGTAGTTGTGAAGTAATAAATCTTTGAAAAAAATGAAAAGACTTTTTTTCCAACCTAATAGAAGACGTCTGGGTATTTTCCACTATTTTCGCACTCCGTAATTTGATCAGTATCGATTGACGGCGATCGATACTTCAAAAACGAACTTCAAATTCGTGTTCAGCGAGCTCTACTACCCCAGTGCTAAAGTTTCCAGGCAGGTAGGAGACGTCTGGGTATCCTCCGCTATTTTCGCAACCCGTAATTTGATCAGTATCGATTAACGGTGATCGGTACTACAAAAACGAACTTCAGATTCGTGTTGAGCGACCTCGACTACCCCAGGGCTGAAGTATCGCACCGCTTGGATGACATCCACAAAAATCGATAGTTTGACCAGTATCGATTGACGGCGACCGATACTTCAAAAACGAACTTCAGATTCGTGTTCAGCGACCTTGGTTACCCCAGCGCTGAAGTTTCCAGACAGGTAGAAGACGTCTGGGTATTTTCCGCTATTTTCACCTCACCGTAATTTGATCAATATCGATTGATGGCTATCGATACTTCAAAAACGAACTTCAGATTCGTGTTCAGCGACCTCGCTCGCCTCAGCGCTGAAGTTCCCAGGCAGGGAAAGACGTATGGATATTTTTCGCTATTTTCGTGTCGTAATTTCCCCCCCCCCCCCCCATTTCCCCCACCCCCAATTTCCATCTATTTTATGGTTATTTCTGCGGCGGCGCCGATCGATGGTATGACTCATCGCTTAGTGCGTTATTATATAGTGTGATGATTATTTTACTTTATTCTACAGTATTTTTATCTAACATTTATTTTTGTTTATTCATGTACGCATGGTAGGTGCGTTTAGAAGAGCCAGTTGAGTCCTAGTCAGTAATACGCAACAGCTCCTATCCCTTAACGGCAAGAAGACAGCTAAGAAAGAAAACAAGCATGAAAAGATCGTCAAGAAGAAAGAAAGAAAAATAAAAAATGTCAACAAGTAACCAACGAAAAGAAGGGCAAGCAAACAACATCAAATTGTTAAGAATTGTATGAGCTGAAACCTAAAAAGACACCTATATCAAGAAAGCCTCTGAGCTGAAGACCTTATCAACAAACAGTTTGAAAGTGTTGGGTTTCATTGCAATCAGAATTAAGTATTAGCGAAAGAGTGTCCAAGTCATGAGTCACACTGGTGGAGAAACGTTTAGATACGGCTTGAGTTCTTCCAACGCTAACCCTGCTACTATCCATTCATCTCTTGTTCTGGAGAGTACAAGTTGAAGGAATTGTGTTGGCTCAAGAGCAGTCTTAACTGCAAGAATTTCAAACGACACGATCATGTAATTTCTCTTCCTTCTACTTTCCAGGCTAGATAATCCAAAAAGTTTGGGTCGTAAATACCCATTTGGGATAAATCGATGACCGGCGCTACTACAGCGCAGCATCGACTTCCTTGTGAAGTTTTTCTGAACAATTTCTATCACTCACTCCGTGATGCTCATACGGTAGGAAAGGGGCGGGACCCGCTGCGCCCAAGCTGGTTGCGCGGCCCCAGGCTTGTACGCTTAGAGGAAAGACGTTTCCTCAATAAAGCTAAATTATCCACTCTTCCGTTGTCCTAGTATTTCCACATCCACTGAACCACCCATAACGGTGAAAGGGGAAGTAACAATCTCCACGTCGCAATCCTTCCCGGTAATGAAAGCGCAAAACTGGCTGCAGGACGAATGGTCCACCCTTTAAAAATGTACGCATGTACGCCGCAAAGAGAATTTTTAAATCCTTGTTTTTCAGGGCCTCGAGAGGGTTGTAGATGCGTGCGGTGGTTTTGTTCACAATGCCACGGTAATGAGAAGTGAAGCATAGGTCGTCAGAAATCAGGAAGGCAAGATCACGCACTTCTGTAACACAGTCCAAATTCGTTCCTCCAGTTTGGTAGGAAGCTAGGAAATGACCTCTGCCAATAGGCAGAACATGACATTTCCCCGAGGCAGGTTCGTGTTCCCCTTCATGTGCCACCTCATCGCAGTGAAGGGGTGAACATCACTTAGTGATGGCTAAAGGCACAAATGGTTACGCAGTACACGATGCTTTGTCGTGTATGGGCAGCTCTCATGTATCCCTGGCCAGGAACATGTGAGTAACAAGACCACCGCCATGGCTCAAACAACTAAACCCGCACCCCAGCCCAGTCGGACTACCGGAAACTCCCTCCCACCACGACACGGAAACTGCCTGTTCGTCTGCACATATAACTGTCGTTCGATCGCACTGAGCAGGATCTTCGGACACTGCTTTACAGAAGTCGCAACATCAAATACGACGTTATCGCCCTGCAGGAAAAGAAAGGCAAAAAAAAAAAACGAAAAAAGCAAAAACCATAAGAAGGACCGACCACAACGAGCTTCTCACTATCGGAGCAAAGGTGGACAGAAAGAATATTGGCAGAGTTGGATTTCTCGTCAATTCGACAGTGCACCACCTAGTAGACTCTTACAAGATCATCAGTCCGCGAGTAGCTGTTCTTCGTCTGGAAACCAAAGATCAAGGAACCGTCTCCATCATAAATGGATATGCTCCAACATCTGCGGCCACAGATGAAGAAAAGGAGGAATTCTACAAGCTGTTCGAAAGGACTGTCAACGACGAGAAGAGCTACTACAAAGTTGTCGTTGGTGACTTTAACGCTATCGTCGGTACGAATGATCACGACGAATGTAGGCTAGGACCACATGGAACTTCCTCAAGGAACGAAAACGGAGAGCGCCTGATAGACTTCCTATCCGCGTGCCGTCTCTACCATGGAAATTCTATGTTTAAGAAGCCTTCAAACCGACGATGGACCTGGGAAAGCCCAAATGGAGAAACACGTTCGGAGATCGACCATGTTCTTACAAACAGACGCTGGAGTCTGTTCGACGTCTCCGTGCTGCCTTCATTTGACACCGGCTCGGATCACCGTCTTGTCCGTGCGAAGCTGACTCTCAAAGGCCTTTGTCATACCATCGCTCACCCCGAGCGACGCCTAATGATATGCTCCCATATCGATCGGGCGGCGCGATGGAATCGATATGGGTGCATATCATTAGGCGTCGCTCGGGGCGAGCGATGGTATGACAAATGCCAAAGAGAGGATGTTCAAGCGTGACACTCATAAACCGGCACCGGTGAGGATCCCCACATTGAAGTCTTAGGAATTGGAATATGCAATAAAGTCGTCTGATTGGAATCTTCTTGAAGATCCATGGAAGACTACGAACTTCTCTCGAAAGGACAGTTGAAATGTGCTAGCAGCTCTTGTGAAACCACATCACCGTCTGCCTCAAGACTTAACGCACATGCGATTAAACTCTTAGAGCAAAGATGAGCTGTCAAACTGAATCCTAATGCCTTCCATCTGGAAAAGTCACCATCTCGAAGGCATGTCGAGTTGCAGTGAAGGAGTCCGTACAAGCATACAGAAGATTGAAGCTGTTGGAAGCCGCTTGGAAAGCTTCAAGCATATAGCGCTGCAAACGAGATCTTTGCGACCAGAAAGCAATAATGTCAGCCCTTGTGGAGAAGGATGGAACAACGCAAACGTCTCGAAGAGCGATGGAGACCATCGTTCAAGAATTCTACACAGATCTGTTTCGTTCTTCCATCACTGTCCCGAAATGCTTGATGCCACCAGCTGAGGAAGTACCTCCCATTCTGGAATCAGAAGTTGCTCATGCCATCAGAAGGATGAAGCCAGGCACTGCTCTCGGACCGGACGGCATTTCTGCTGACCTCCTTCGTGCGGGTGGCAGTGCCCTCTGCTCACTTCTTGCCAAGCACTTCAACCAATACCTTCGACTTGGTAGGATTTCGGACTCATGGAAGGAGTCGAAAACAGTTCTAATCTTCAAAAAAGGTCAGCGGGAGGATATCAACTACTATCGACCCATCAGTCTTCTCTCGGTTGTGTACAAGATCTTCACCAAGATACTGCTCAATTGTATGGAGCGGTGCTTGGATGAGTATCAACCTGTGGAGCAAGCAGGGTTTCGAAAGGATTTCTCCTGCATGGACCATATTCAGACTCTCACAACCCATCGAAAGGAGCCGCGAACACCACATCCCACTTGTCCTTGTCTTCGTGGATTATCGGAAAGCGTTCGACTCTGTGGAAATCAACGCCATTCTGAACGCGCTTGTGCATGCTGGTACACCATCGCCCTACATCCGACTTCTCGACGAATGCTTCTCGAACACATCGACCACCATCCAGTTGTTCGATCGAAGGCTTAAGATTCCTATCGGGAAAGGAGTACGACAGGGAGACACGATTTCTCCTAAGCTATTCACAGCGGCACTCCAGGATGCCATGAAGGACTTGAACTGGGACGATAAAGGCTACCTTGTTGACGGTAAACGGATCAGCAACCTTCGCTTCGCCGACGATATGGTTCTCATCTCTACCAGCACGGCAGAAGTCGAGGAAATGTTGAACGACCTCAATGTGGCAGGTATGAAGATTGGATTGGACATGAATATGTCCAAAACGCAATTTATGGTCAACCAGTGGTGTGACACGGAACTCGTAAGGTTAAGTGGAGTCGCTCTACAACAGGTCGACTCCTACGTCTATCTGGGAAGAGAGCTGAACATGGATAACGACCTCGCTCCTAAAATCGCCCGCAGGAGACGCGCAGCATGGGCAGCCTTCAGTTCGATTCGCGAAGTCACCGATCAGGTCAAGGATGCTGGCCTCAGGGCCTCGATATTCAACGCCTCTGTAGTGTCTGCGATGTGTTACGCGACGGAAACCTGGCCCGACAACAAGACAATCGCCAGAGCAATGCAAACTACGCATCGTGCACTGGAGAGATGTCTTCTGGTGACAAGCCTTCGTCAGCACTGGCAAGAAGGCCTACGAAGCTCGGAGCTACGGGAGAAGTCGCAATTAACAGACCCGCTGCAGTACATGAAGAAGTCCAAATATCGCTGGGCCGGACACCTGCTTCGACGAAAGAACGATAGGTGGAGTCTCCGTGTCACAGAATGGCTCCCGAGTTACCATAAGAGACCACTGGGACGCCCGCCAACGCGATGGGCAGACTCATTCTCAAGATCTTTTAGAGAGCGGAGTCTGCCTCACTGGATGCAAGCAGCCAGAGATCGAGCGGTCTGGAAGAGTTGTGGTCCCCGCTGAGAAGATCTCCAGCCGACAAAAGGACCATCAAAGTATCAAACTAAGTAAGTAAGTTCGTGTTTTCTAGACCACTCTTTCTCTTGATTGATAGCCAGCTACAATTTATTACGTCTCTTTCCTCGCTAGCTGCATTGTAAATCTTTAACTCATCTGTGCACATCCGGCCTACCGCAATTAAAATTAAGAACGAAGGATAAAACCTGTACGCAAGAAGCAACAGTAGCGAAAGTATCCTCCTTGAGGATATCATTTGGGATGGGGTAGGATTATGACAAGGGTTCACCTATCCTAACTTGGAATGCGCGATTGGAAAAAAAACTTTAGACCCACTGCACCATACAAGGGTGAAAGCCTGTAGCATTTGACCTGTCAATCAAATTTCCATGTGGAACATTATAGAAAGCTGTGGCGATGTCAAAGCAGATTATGTGACTTTGTTTTTTGTATTCCCTAAACAGTGTCCAATAATTTCCTGAGATGCTCATTTCCAAAAACCCTGCCGTGTACCCTATTTTTCTATTGATGGTCGCCAAAGCCATCTTTAGCTGCTCGTATCTTGGTAGTGCTTTACTATCGTGGATAATTGAACATTGCCTGTACGATTGGCACCGGATATGGTGTGGCCAAAAATAGCAGGTGTTAGAATCAATCCAGACGGCAGCCTCATTATAGGAGCCTCGTAGAGAATGATCTGATTTATGAGATCTTGTCCAATTACTATATCTGGAGAGATCTTCATGGAAAGAAGACTTTTCTGAGCGATGGAAAGTTTCTTCTTCTTGATGAAATTCTTGTCAGCTGGGGACAAAATGGCAGTGCTCGATGGTACTGTCGGCTTCTGCGCCGAAGCCATTTGAAGCACGCGTTGACTGAAAGTTGGTGTTTTGGTCCGACCGGGCTTTCATGCGAAACTGAGAAGTGAGCAGCGTGACGTCTGTTGATATTTCGGAGGAATTCCCCTATTCCTTTTGCGTGTCGCATGGAGTGGCTCATCTTCGATGATAGCGCAACGGATACTGCTCCTTGATGGGCTACTGTTGGCGGGTCGTTTTGTTTCGTTTCACCATAAAGGCATAGAGGCAATGTCCTCCGATACGAGCACAGCTCCATCTGGCGTGGCTCATTTTCTTTTGAGAACCGGTCGTTGTCAGTTTCGTGGGAATAGTTACGAAATTATGTTGCCGTTGTGAGCTCAGTTGTTTCCTGTAGAGTAACAATCTCATCAACAGCTTCGATTATTTCCTTGACTTCTAGTGGTTTGCCGGTTTTGCTCTCCTTCCTTATTACTCTGCCGCAGATGTATTCTGTGAATTTCGGGAGGAGAGTCGTTGGATACACCGCTCTCAGAAAGAGGCGGGGCGAGGGACGCGCCGCGGACAAGATGTCCGGGTCCCTGCCATCACATGGAGGCATCGCATTTCTAATCATTTTCCTTGGCCCTGCAGCTCTATCCTGAACTTATTTCGTTCTTGAGACAAGAGTCAGTATCATCTTCACCATATTTGGAACAAGAGAGTTTTCAGCTGCAGCGCCAAGGCTTCCTTCAGGTCTCGCCACATTGCTCAGTATTATGACGTCGTCCGCATTTTCCGACTAGTATAACAACATGTTAGCGAGATATTTCATGACAACAACGCAACCATCCACTAGAAAGTTCTTCAATACAATGAGAAAGTCGGTGGGTTTCCACACTACAATGAGAAATGTTTGAGTCTTTAAAATGAGGGAACGGCGGGACGGTTTTGCGCATAATTTCAGCTTCGCCTTCAATGTAGAGACCACCGACCTCTGACCGAAATCCTTCATAGTCCCTAGTTGTGGCGAAAATTTAAAGAATCCACCTCCTTCCCTCAACTGTCTCCGCAACGGAACTGACTGAAAAATGACTTCGGAATTTTCAATGAGACGCGCTCCCCAATCGTCTCCTATCAGATGTTAAGTTTTTGGACGAACCCGCAAACTGCTGCTCGGTTTCGCGCGCCGCAAACTTGTCCAAATGGGGCGGCGCGGGCAGTGCGGGAAGTGGGCGGCGGGCAACACAGTGTACCGAACGACTGCCCCCCGTGAATTTCGAGAGAATTAAGCGGCGCCATACTCGGTCCCTTGAGGGATACACCCGTTTGCTCCAGATGAATGATCCATGACGTGATGGCAGATAAAGTCTCACGACTGCTCTTGGGCGTATCTTGAGCACGCGGGATTTTTTCGATATCGCTTATAAGAATATCTGCTATGGATGCCGATGCGTCGTACTGCTTCTTAGGGATATTGACGGCCAGTAGTGCTTGCCCTCTATCACAGGTACGTAGGTGATGGATGCTGCAGCTTGGCCTTTGAGAGCCTGCTTCAACAACAGGAACTTTCCTTGGTCAGTTAAACTGGCATCATTACGTTAAAAGTGCCTGGAATACCGATCAGAAGGCGTTGAACTCTCTGAAGTCTCCTGAGAACGTTGAAACCTCGAAAAGAGGTCGCCTAAGCATGAAATTGCGTTCCTGTGAAGGTGTGGCTCCATTTGGCGATGTGCAATTGCTGCCATTGCTCCCACTATTGCCAGTGACAGTACGGTTACCGTTGCTACCTTCCTGACAGCTGGCAACTAAAACTGTTTGCTTCATCCTTTCTGAAGGCTGCCAACGTATGACCGTGATGTCAAGCTCGTTTGATTCTGCTTGCAAGTGGTCATTTAAATCCGTCATGAACTTTTCACGTTTTTTTTCTCATCTTAACATGAATTAATGTTGTTTTTAATTCGCGTTCGCACGATGTTCCTTATGAATTGAACGATGTTTTGGAACATGCTAACATAAACGAAAATGAAGCCATTGAAGATTTCATGATATGCCCTGAGGAGGTCTTAAAAGTTATGAAACGACTGAAGTGCTCTGCTTCTGTAACGTCTGATGCAATTCCACAAATTATCTTTAAAAAATGTGCCACTTCCCTTTATAGACCACTGTCGATGATTTTAAGCATTTCTTTAAATTGTTGTAAGGTCCCTTGTGTTTGGAAGGAATCCATTGCCAGCCACAGCCATTCCAAAAGATCCTAAATCAGTACAGCTCTCAGCTTCCTTCCGTCCTATAAGCATAACGCCCACACCAATGAAAGTTATGGAAAAGATTGTGCGAGATAAGATTGTTACGTGGTTTTCCCGGAAAAATTTAGTTCCATATGAGCAACACGGCTTCACGGCAGGTGCCTCCACTTCCACTCAGCTGGCAGACTGCATCTTCGACTGGAATTTGGCTTTAAATAATGGAGACTCCGTTGATGTCGTGTATTTTGATTTGTCAAAAGCCTTTGACAAAGTTAACCACGAAAAACTTCTTGGTAAACTTTGCCAACTGGGCGTCAGAGGACCTCTTTTAGAATGGCTGCGCTCATATTTGTACGGAAGACGTATGCGTGTTAAGGTTGGAAGTTCCTTCTCAAGATGCTACGATTGCAATAGCGGCGTTCCTCAGGGAGGAGTATTGTCGCCGGTCCTTTTCCTTGCATACACATTCAACCTTCCAGCAATTTTAGTCACACACCCTCAAGTGAAGGTACAAATGTATGCTGATTATATAAAAATTTACGGAATCTATAACAGTGGCAATAAAATGCAGGTTTGTCAAGCTTTATCTCAATCCATAAATGTGATGGTGGAGTGGTCTGAAGCTTGGGAAATACCAGTGAACCTTTCGAAAACCATGGTCTTTCATATTGGAAGCCTACCAGCTACAGAATTCAAAATTGACAACAGATTGCTGCCAGCTACAACGGAACCCCGTGACCTCGGTGTTTTTCTGGACAAGGAGTTGAAATTCTCGAATCACGTTGATAATATGGTGCGAAAAGCATTTTCTGCCCTATTTTTCATTTTTAGGAACCTGAAATGTAACGATAGCTCTCTTCTGATTACCTTGTATAAGACATATGTTATTACAATTTTAGAGTATTGCTCTCAGGTTTGGAGCCCCTACATAAAAAAGTCAGGAAAAAATTGAAAAGGTTCAAAAGACTTTCACAAAAATTTTGTTCTATAGGTGCCTCCCAAATACTACAAGTTCTAGAATTATTCCAGGATATGGAGAAAGACTCAAAATTTTCAATCTTAAAAGTCTTCTATATAGGCGTGTCTTTAACGATTCAATTTTCTGTTTCAAAATCCTGAAGAGTGAGTCAAGGCTGAGAGCTAGCAAGTATTGGGTTTTTGTGCCATCACAAGGTCGTCAAAACAAGTACTGCTTTCGCTAAAGAATAAAGATAAGGAGAAGGTTTTCCATTCACTTTTCTACCGTGGAGCTCGATGGCTGCAGATGCTGCCTCCTACCTTACTTGAAGCGCCCAACCACAACATTTTCCGAAGTCAGCTGAAAAAAATTGACTTGCTTTCTACGCTCCAGATCCCTGACTTTAGCTAGAGTGGGATTTTTTTTTACATTTTCATATATTTTTATCATCATTATTTGTTTAAAATCCTTTTTCGAGTTTTTTCCTTCTCGTTACGTGTTCTTTTTTTTACTAATCAGTATCACTAGCTTTTTTTCTTCAATATACACAAACATATTTTCTATCAATATTCTCCGTTTTTAGTTGCTATTCTACTAGTTGTTAGTGTTTCCTAGTTGCTTTTGTTTCTAGTTCACTTTTTTTAGTTTCCTAATTGCTCTTCTTTCGTTTGTTTGCTGTTTGAGAGTTTCAAATATTTCATATTACTCTATCACTTGTTACCGATTTTGTATGTTTGGTCAGACAGAGTGTACATTCATGTCTGTCCTCTGCTTCCCCTGCAGTCGAAGGTATGAGATTTGTTGGAGTTGACGGACCTACTATGCTGGTATCCGGAGCCGATCTCACGACTTGCAGTGCTGGCGGCCCACTGCTCTTCTCCTTCAAATTCTCTACCTCCCTCAGTCCCCTCCTATTTAATTGTTTCTAGTATTTTTTCACAGAATCTGCCGGTTTTTTTTTTCGAATTCGCCGTTCCGCCCTCACTTCTTTGAAGAAGTATATTTCAGTCGGTTAACTAACTTCAATTCGTGTTGCTGATGGCTTTTAATATCTTGTTTCTCACATTGTAGTTTTTTGCGATTTACCGTGTCCCTTTTGAGTTATTTTTGTACACACTGTATTGTGCAAATAAATAAATAAATAAATTAATTAATTAATTAATTAATAATTTCGATGGCTTCCTTTAAGCAGTTGTCGTAGTACTGCTTGTTGCTCATTACCGTCCTCATCAGGTGTTTCAGCTGTGCTATCTTCTCCCTAATGTACGCTTCGCAATCCTTCTATTCTTCCGGAAACGCGAACGCTTGGTCGAGACGGTTGACTTCTGACTCGCTTTGCTTGATCAGTCCGCAAGCACTTGTCATCTTTGTCTAGTGGACCTGTATTTCTGCCATCTTATTCATTTTGGAAGGTTCCACAATTTCACCTTAGAATTTAGAATTCTTAAGGATGTTGACGGCCACGTAGTACTTATCTTGTAAACCTGTGTTTCCCCCATCTTATTGATTTCTGCAAGGTTTTACATTTTTGCTTCGTTTGGTTCGATAAGAACTCTTTTACTGCCACGCGGACCTTTAGCTCTTCTGGCTCTCTCAGATGAGAGTTCGCACAATGAGCGAGCTTTTTCAGCGATTTCTATTGACCCCTCTGTTGAAGTTCAACCAGAAAGCACGGCTGATTTAATCTCTTTCCAATGAGTTGGAAAGAAACTTTTTGCTTCCTAGTAAGGGAATGCTTTGAAACAACTCCTGGTTCCCGAGGAACGCTTAATAGAGTGCTTTTTTGGATTCTTCTTCCCCTAGTGATGGAATGAAGTCTTAGTTGCTTCCATGGCTCTCCTGAGAGAACACGGTAGGAAGCCTTCGAAGTTTTCCTGGTCCCCTGAGGAACGCTTAATGGAAAACTTTTGAGAGCTTCTTTCCCTAGCGGTGGAAAGAAGTTTCGGATGCTACCAGGGCTTCCTGAGAGAACACGGTAGGAAGGCTTTATTAAAGTTCTCCTGGTTCCCCGAGGAACGCTTACTGGAGTACTTTTTTTAGTATCTGTCTCTCATTGGGAGAGCTAGCGCAGAAACTTTTGCGCAGAAACTTGAAAGGGGGCACCGCGCCTAGAATGGACCACTTGGCACAATCTATATTACCTACTTGCGGTATTCCCAAGTTATGCCTGTGGATGTTACTCAATGATATAATACTTATAATAGAGTGCTCGCCTAAGTATGCTAAGGCATATCATTAATTCCTATTTGGCCTATATTATAATACTGTATGCATTCATAAATGTAGACCCTAGTTGGGTAATCACAAGCGCCTCTAACCACTTGGCACCCGAGGCATCGCGGGCACACAACCGACCCACTCCAGTGCTGAGGACACACCGCCGCCGTCACGATTCTATAGGACGACCTCCTACTACTTTGCTTTAACATATTGGCAAGAACGAAACATAACTGAAAGGTGTAGACTTTCACTACATCACTCGCTTGCCCGTTCAGGCGTACCCTTCAGACCCTTCTTCTGTAAGTCGGAGCAGCAAAAAATGAGCAAGCGCTCCGTGTCAAAAGCTGACAAGCACATTACTAGCAGAACTAAAGGGAGCCAAAAAAGTAATTACGTGACACAATCAAATCAAACAATTGATGACGCTGAACGACTCACAAGGAAATATGAATCCTCCATCAGGAGCGTCCTTGCTGCTCTGCATGAATTCGTAGATCTGAATGTGAAGGTAGACATATGTGAGAGCGAAATTCGACTAATACGTTATGAAGATGGCTGGTTACAAATTTCGGCCGATTGTTAATCACAGTTTAACACTAACATCAATTCCATTTAATGACACATGCTGGTTCTCAAAGAATGCAAGTGCTGGTTGAGAGGTCAAAACACTGCCGCCAGCAAAGATATCGAATCTTGGAGCTCAAATGAAGGACGTAGAAACTATTTTATATGTGAGTGGAAAGGATTCCGCAGCGTATTCATCAAAATTTACGATTTAATTTCGAGTTTTAAAGGCCACTCCACAAAATCGTGAGAAGAACCTTACTTTGTTGCTGGTAAGGCTATCAAAAACAGCTAGAGGTTGGATGAAAGACAAGAAATAAACACTTATGCGATTTAAACAGTATTGGAGACAGATAAGACACTATTGGAAAGTTTTAAGTTGTGGTGGTGATGTCCGTTCCTACACGAGGTGTCACTGGAAACTGCTCGTTTTTGCGAGCCCAGCTGAACACGGACACGCGAGTGCAGGCGACAGACCCTTGTGACAGGCCGGAGCTACGAACAGTCCATGTCACACCACATGGTTGATGGTGCTATATGTAATCGCGAGATAATACGACGGCGTCCGCGTGAGCCCACTCAACCCCCTGGCTGGCTATACTTGACACTAGAGAGAATTCTTCTCCTTCACTTTCATCATCAATATCTTCTTCAGCGTTTGTCCCGCTTAGCGACGGGTCCGCTCTTCTGGCGTGGTGGCGCCACTTGGCACGATCAAACGCTTGATCGGGGTTGATATCAGCTTCCTTTAAGTCCATGTGCAACGTATTAAACCAACGTTGCCTAGGCTGTCATTTAGGCCGTTTTCCGGGCACATCTACAGGGTGTTCCAAAATAACGTGATGAAGGTTTGACGTTCTCCCAAGCGAATGTATTTATCTTCAGCATGGCGGAATAGCGCCATTTTTAATGCGTGTTTTTTATCCGTGTTGTAATTTTTTAAAGTTCTATATTGTTCCGGTTACGGTTTTTCTCAAGATGTCAAACCATCTCACCGCGATTTTGGAGCTTCATCGTCAAGGAAAGCACGAACGCGACATCATTAACCAGCTCGGTCAACTGCCTCCACAGAAACTCGTCGATTTAAGAAGCCTGGACATAAAGCTGATCGTCTAGTACAAGGAAGAAATCGCACCGCCCATACGCCGCAGATCCGGAAATCATCGAAAAGCAAAAAATCCCAAGTTCGAGGGTCTCCTGAGAAAAATCGCCCGTGATGTAGGTGTCAGTCTCACATCGGTGCATCGAATAGCCATAGAGAAACACGGACTCAAGCGCTATAAGTTCCTCAAAGTCCAGCTTTAGATGGATAAGAAGCGTGAACGGCTCCATTGATGCTGACAGCTCAAGCTGCGGGCCGCAGGTCGCGGGTGGGAGCGAACACTTTTCACGGACGAGAAGCAGTACACTGTTAAGTAGGCTCACAACCGCCAAAACGGCAGGATCTGATATGGAGAGGCGTTAGCCAACTTTGTCATCGCCCAACATTGTCAAAATCCGCAGGCGCTCATGGTTGGAAGAAGAGTCTACACCAACTGAAACACTTCTTGGTTTCCGTGGACGAATGAGTAAAAAATAAACCAAGATGTGTACCGACGGGATATTTTTCAGGCTGTAGCACTTTTCTAGCCCTAGCGACACTTCAGCAATGTGCAGTGGAAGTTTCAAGAAGACTCAATTCCTGCACACAAGGCGAAGAGCGCGCAAGCATGGTGCAAGGCCAATTTCCGTACATCATCATGTCTGCAGAATGGCCACCGCACTGTCCGGATCTGAATCCAACAGACTACAGCGCGTGGTCCGTTTTGAAGGCCAGGGTTTGTGCCAAGCGCACAGCCTGGAGTCCCAGGAATCCCTGCATGGGGAGTGGGAAGGACTGTCTCCAGATGACCTGCGGCCAATGGCCAAAAACTTCACCAAGCGTTTTGACTTCTGTATTCGCGCCAAGGGGCTCAATTTAGTTTAAGAATTGTCCAGATGGTTTGAAAACTTCCATTTTGACTTTAAATTTAAAAATTGAATTTGAATTTAAATTGTGCAGATTAGTTCTCACACAGCATTATTAACTTTTATATGAGTTTTATATGACTTCCAATCGGGTCGAATATAACGTTGCCTAGTGTTTATGTTGTTGTTATTTATGTATTGCTTTTAAACTCCTCAGTTGTTTCGTAGTTATAATTGAAAAACCTTCATCACGTTATTTTGGAACACCCTGTATGTTGAGGCCAATCTTCCGAACGGTGCCGCCATTCGCACGAAGAACATGGCCATACCAGAGCAGGCGGGATTCACGTAACTTACCGGCAATTGGAGTATCGCAAAACCTTTGACGTATTTAGACAATGCGAATATGATCCAAACGCGTGACACCAACCGTCCAGCGCAGCATTTTCTTCTCCATTACGCTGTCGCGTATCTCAACCTCCTTCGTTGCAGGCCAGCGCTCAGCACCGTACTACAGGACGGTCGATTGTTCTGTAGATCTTTGATTTAAGGCGCTCTGGTATCTTTCTATCGCACAAAACGTCTGTCATTGAGCGGCATTTGGACCACGCTGCACTCAAGCGCGAGTTCACCTCAAACGTCGACTCGACTCGACTAGAGTGAATGAGAGATTATAAAGACTCTGAAGTGTGCTACCACCTTTTCTTAATCTACCTCCAGGACCGGTCTGTCATGCGCACCAATGCTCTGCTGAAGGAAGACGGATAATAAAGGAGATCTGAAGATGGACCACTTGTACAGGTTCAATACTTGGAATCGTCATATTTATTCCCGTTAAAGGTGTCAATCTCGGTGGTGATGTCCGTTCCTCCACGTGGTGCCAATGGGGACTGGTCGCTGTGTGAGTTAAGCGGAACACGGACAATCGAATGCAGACGACAGGCCCTGACAGGGTGGCCCACGAACATTCTGTGTCACGCCATATGGTTGATGACGTTACAAAACTCTCGAGATAATGCTACGGCGTCCCCGGGAGCCGACGCGCACTCGCAAAGCCCAGCGAGTATGAGAAGTATGCGATAGTTCCTGATGCGATGACGGCATCAGGGCAACTGAGGTAGTCCGAAAGCCCGCAACCTAGGCTGGACCCTCTAGCAACGTTGAATGTGGTTACGTGGACGGACCGCTCGTGCGAGCTGGTAGAAGCACTGGAGTGACGAAAGACTGACTTCAGGGCGGCGCAGAAGACGACGAGGTGCTGTAGCAAATAAAGGAACATAGGCCGGGGCTATAAAGGCCGCCACAGACTTCTGCGGCGCCGCTCGGCGGCGCCGCTGCCCTATGCTTAACCATAGGGCAGAGACGCAGAGCTCGCCTCCAGCGGCGCCGCCAGCGGCGCCGCTGAGCGGCGCCGCAGAAGTCTGTGGCGGCCTTAAGGCCGTACTGGGTAGCAGTCCCAAGACCACCAGAGGGGTTGGTACTCGTCTCCGAACGTTTCCGAGACGCGATTGCAAGCGTGGAACGTTTCAGTGACTGCTTAATGAAGGTCGCTATCACTACGGTGGTATCATCTTTTCTTTGTGTGTGCTCAACAGCCTGGGTGCTCCGAGCGAGCAAAATATGAGTTTTGGAGCCCGCTTGATGAGGAAATAACAGAAGTGCCGTCACAAGACGAAATCATTATAATAGATGCAACGAGCATGTTGGCGTTGTTACAGACCGGTACGGCTGCCATGGTGGTTTTGGATTTGGTTCACGTAACGGTGATGGTGAGCTTATCCTTGAATATGCGGAATCGCACGAGCACATCATCGTGAACACTAGATTCCAAAAGCTTGAGACCCATCTTATCTCATTCTAAGCGGGAATATTAGAACAAGGATCAACTTTTTCCTCGTGCGAAATCGTGACCAAGAGCTTTTCACGAACGGGAAGGTCGTGAAGTATGAAACGGTTGCCACACAACACCGTCCACAGATCTGCACTATGAAGATCACACTACCGATGTTCAAGCAGGTCGAACGGTGCGGTCCATCAAATATCAAGTGGGCGACTGAAATGAATGAAGCAGCTGTGACTCCGCGTATTCGGTTGCCGACAAAAGTTGTTGTAGAAACGAAGTTAATGAAGAAGACCGAGAAAAAAGAGATTATCACCTGTATCACCTGTCGTCCCGTTGACCATCGACCTGCTCGAGCGGGCGCCAACAGCGTCTCCATTCGTCCCTGTCGCGTGCCAGAGTGGTCCAATGGATCCTCCTCACTCGAAGGACACGAAGAGGGTCATATCGGCCGTTCAGGGCTTTCACAAAGAACTCCGACCAACGCGTTGTTGAGCATCCTCGTGCGTGTTCTCTTGATATCCCGCGGAATCCAGTCGGTGATGGCTCTCGTCCAGCGGGTGTCTGCGAATCGCATTACGTGGCCGGCCCACCTAAATTTCGACGACCTGGCCCATGCAACAGCGTCTCTGATCTTTGAACGTCGGCGAAGCTCGGAACTCCGGAAGCCTTCTCTCACTTGCGTGAGTCGTGTCACTCCGAGCATCGTCCTCTCGATTCCACGCTGCGCGACGCTGATCGCGTGTTCATCCTGCTTTCGCATGGCTCAGTTTTCTGAGGCGTATGTTAGGGCAGGAAGAACGGTGGAGTCGAATAGGTGGGCACGGAGTCGGACGTTCTTCATGACTTCTTCGACGCTCTTGAAAGCTCCCCAAGCCGCTCGTTTCCTCTTGCTCAGCTCTGATGCTAGGTCGTTGGCCATGTTGACTTCGCCAACCAGATACACACAGCTGGAGCATTCGGAGATGTTCGTTCCGTTAAGCGAGAATGTGGCATCAGAAACTTGTCTGTTGTTCATGAACATCGTCTTCGTAAGATTCAGCTGCAGTCCAACGTTCCCACATACACGATCGATGTCGGCCAGAATTCGCTCCGCCTGACTGATGCTCGGTGTTATGAGCACGATGTCGTCAGCGAAACGAAGATGGTGCAGGTGCCGGCCGTCGACCTTCGCTCCCATGTCTTCCCATTCTAGTTTGCGCATGACTTTTTCGAGGGTGGCGCTGAAGAGCTTTGGGGATATGGTATCCCCTTGCCGAACCCCTCTCCTCAAGTCGATGACGACGTCACTGTAGAATGGAGAGATCTTGGTCGTGAATCCATTGTACAGCTCTCGAAGAATTCTGATTTACTGAGTAGGAGCGCCCTGAGTGAGCAGGGCTTCGAGGACCGCTTCAGTCTCGACGGAGTCGGATGCCTTCTTCAGGTCGATGAACGTAATGTCCTTCGTCCAACGTTCTGTCAAACCTATTCATGATCACTCCAGTGAACAGCTCGTAGACTACGGACAGCAGGCAGATCGGACGATAGCTGCCAATGTCGTGCACGTCTCCCTCCTTGTACAGCAAGAAGGCTCTGCTGGCCACTGAGATGTATAATATGACATGAATATGTGATGAGTAATAATAATAACATGATGGAGAGGTTATATGCTTTATACGCATTCAATAGTGTCTACGCTTTCAAGAAAACACGTTCATTTAAAAACTGACGTGCTAACAGCCACGTAGTCACACAGAAATACTAGTTTTTTTTTACAATTGGGACCACTAATCTAGCGAATCATCTGTTTTGGGGTTACACTTTCATCTTGGTATGTATCACTGAGCACTAAACGCCTATATTTTTCTAAAATTTCTGATTTCGCGCGCAGCAATGCGCGAAATAAAAGATCCTGAATCTTCCCAGCAGGACTCGCCCCGAAAGTAGGAGCGCGTACTTTAAATTTTCCGCCGGAGCTCCCGGAAACTGAGCTAGGAGGGCGTTTTTCTTATTATTTTTCCCGTGTACTAGCCTGATTGAGGTGGATCGTTTGGATTGAATGAATCACCTGGGATGTGCTCAGTCACATCCTAGGTGATTCATTGGAATTTACCAACCCCTCTATTTTGCCATTGCGCCTGGATACATTCAAAAATCGCGTTTTTTCGAGCATTTGAAATCGAACATTCGATTTCAAATGCTTCAATTATTCGAATTCAAATGTTCCAATATTCATTCGGGCACAACTATAATCTGGGATCAGCAATCGTGTCCAATGGCAGCGCACTCGTTGAGGTAAATTAAATAAATAAATAAATAAATTCACAAGTTGTAACGGTCGCGAAGGTTACCGTATCCAGTTTCAAGTACAGGCACGTAGACAGAGCATAAACATTAGCCTTTCCCATAGGCTTTGTAATGTTATAGTACGGTAATATTCCCAGCCATCAGCTGAACATTCCTTCCTCTAGAGCCTCTCTGCTTAAGGTCGCCAAAGATCCAGCTGTCGAGGGATCACCGACTTCGTCCTCTCTATCGTCGTCGCCAACGGTATCGTTGTCGCCCACGATGCGACCTTTGTCGGCCCGCCCCGAGTCAAGGGTGGGCCCGGCACTCTTGCTACTGTCTTCAGATAAAGACGTTCTCTGCCAGTCTATCTCGTGCTCGTTTCTATAGAAAACCACTGAACCCCGATTCCTTGGACGCTAAGTCCTTATTTCCCCCATTGGTGTTAATATTTTGGTGCAACGGCCTAACAAGCCTAAGTCTCCCGTGTCAAAGTGTGACAACTTTGGGACCTGGAGCATAAAGTCGATCGAAGATAAGATCGCATTCTCTGATTCAAGAGAATAAGTCGTCTCGTATTCATTACCTAGACGCAAACCATTCCTCAACGGAATAAATCTCCCGTACGCAGTACCTGGAGTAAAAGCCCTCTCGTATTCATTACCTAGAGGCAAAGAATTCCATAAAGGAATAGAATCTCCCGTACAAAGTACTTGGAGTAATTTCTCTTAAATTTGAGAAAAAAAAAAGTAAAAGTCGCAAAAAATGGCGCTTTACTTCCACAAAGCACCCATTATGCTGTGCTCAAAAACGCTTAACGAGCTAGTAGCACTCTATAAGGGTTACTTGTCAGTCGTGGAATACCCAACGGCTGATGAAGAAAATTATGAAAAATCTCGATCGAGAATAGCACTTTTGCTGAGCGCATTAAAGCAAGTCAGAGAAGGCAGAGAAAACCTTCAAAAATTGTACAACGAGATCAGAGACGAGTATAGGAATTGTAAGAACAAATCCGAGAAAAAAGATCTTATGGCAGAGATCGAACAAATAGAGCAGGAATCGCAGATACAAGTAGCGATTGCTGATGCAAGCGAGTTGATCTTTAAACTGACAGCTAGGTACGACGAGTCAAGAAGTGCCCGAGAAGGAATGGGCATTAAATTAGGCTACATTTCACAGAAAAATAGCACTAATGAGACAACGAACAATCCCGACCTACAGGTTGTCCATGAACAAAGCCAGGTCAGGACCGACAATCCTGAAGCAGATGCGCATCACTCGTCTCTTGCGGAATCGAGCCACACTGCACAAAGAATGCTTCGCTCCATAAATCCTCCGCAAGCATCGCTGCCCAAATTTTATGGAAAAGCAGAAGAATTTGCCGAATATTGGGCAATCTTCGAGACACTAGTACATAAAAACGAGAGGCTAGACGTTGTTGAAAAAATAATTCTCCTGAGAGAAAGCTTAAATGGTAGAGCAAAGAACGCCATTCAAGGAATTCAGCCTCTGCCTGAAAATTACAGCTGGATGATAAAAACCCTGCTGCAAACCTACAGCGACTACTCAGTGAATCGCTCCCAGATAGTTCAGAAGCTTGTGAACATGAAAGCAGCATCCAATTTTGCCGACAGCTGCTCATCGTCAATCGAGCAAATCCAGGTGCTAATAAACCAGATGGTTTCCGCCGGTTACGACGTTCGAAACACTTGTGATCCTATCTGGTCGGAAACCATTCTAGCCAAGTTCCCACAGGATGTTATCAAGCCAGTGTTGGTAATCTGCCAAACCGAACGCAATCAAACGATCGAGGACCTAATGGGTCACCTCAAAAAGGAGATTGCGGCTAAGACCTATGTCGAAAGCAGACTCGGTCACAGAGTAAACAACAGAGTTACGCCATCAAAAGAAAGGCATATCACTGCTCGGCCTCATAATAATAAGGAAGCGTGTTTGTTTTGCCAAAGAGATAACCACGCGTCAGCGGCATGCAGAACAATCAGCGATAAAACAATACGGCGCAAAATTGTCAAAGAACAAAATGTATGCTGGAAATGCTTCTCATCAAACCATAACAGCTTCGACTGCCAACAGCCGGACTGCATCCAATGTGGACAAAAACACCACATGTCTCTATGTACCAAAGGTAACTCAGAGCAGCCAAGATATCAAAATAGAGCTTGGAATCCTCCACAAAGAAACAATCAGGGATCTCAAAACTTGGAAACTAGAGCTTGGAACCCTCCACAAAGAAACAATCAGGGATCTCAAAACCAGACTAGACCGCAGTACAATCGTAATAGTGAACGGCGCAACCAAAATGTCAGGTTCCCCAACAATAATACCCAAACATTCGCTGAGGTTGAGCAACCGACCTCGACTGCGAATGGAATTATCACCTCGCAACTGATCCTAATGACGGCCGAGGGCAACATATGGAACAATCGAAAAGAGCAGTATGATAAAGCTCTATTCTTCTTCGATTCCGGCGCTCAGAAAACCGTTATAGAAGAATCCCTAGCTGCGGATCTAGGCCTTCCACGAGAAACTACTGAAATATGTACAATGTCTGGAATTGGAGGACACATCGAAAGGTTTGAAAGCCATATCGTGAATGTCAAAGTAGGAACAGCCTTTGGCGAACAACTAGAGCTCAAATTTCAAACAAAACCCGTTATTACCAACGGCTTTCCAAGTGTGAAACTAGCTCAATCAGATATAGAATTCTTGAAAGCAAATAATCTATGCCTCGCCAATTCCAAATTGCGCGGAGAACATCAAATACCGCATGTTCTAGTTGGCCTAGACTACTTCCACGATTTAGTTACTAGCCCAACTTGTGGGATGAGAACCCCTACAGGTTTACATATATCGAAAACCGTTTTTGGACCGACAATATACGGTAAAGGAGTGTTATCATCAGAAATTCACAATCAAGTCTCTTACGGCATGACAGCAGTTTTCGAACCTACGGAGAGAGAAATTCTCCAGAAAATGTTCGAGCTGGAGGGCTTGGGAATTTCTAACGAAGAATCCCAACCAGATGACAAGGCCACAAAATACTTGGAGCAATATTCCAAGAAGCTGTTAGTTAAAAATGGCTATATAACAGCACCATTTCCTTTGAAAGATAATATCTCTGAATTGGAGGATAACTATTCAATTGCGATACGACGGCTGGAGTCGCTACAACACTCGCTCCGACAGAACCCTCTACAGCGTAAGTGGTACTGTGATATACTACAAAACTACCAGCGGGAAGGAATGATAGAAACCTTTACCGCCGCCGAGGACAACTCAGTCGGAACATATTATATGCCCCACTCAGGTGTGTGGAAATCATCAAAAAAGGTTCCTCTCCGCATAGTATTCGATGCTTCATCAAAGCGGCGAGGAAAACTGTCTCTGAATGACGCAACTCACAAGGGAGAAGCGTTTGTTAACAGAATACACGATATTTTACTGTCATCCCGCAGTGGAAAAATCATACTGATGTGCGACATAGAAGCCGCGTTCACTCAAATCCGCTTGCTGGACAGTCACAAAGACCTATGCCGATTTCTTTGGCTGAGAAACATGGACGCTGCTCCTACAAGGGACAACCTCATTCAGTATAGATTCAAACGACTTCCTTTCGGAGTGACAGCCTCACCCAGCATCCTGAATATGGCACTCTCTTCATTTCTGAAGAGCAAAGACACAGAATTAGCTAGTGAAATATGCAGTAATCTGTACGTCGATAACATTCTTCTGCGAGCTGACAGCATCCCTGAAGCTCTACGCAAATACAGGGAATCAAAAAAATTATTTGCCGAAATAGGCATGAACTTAAGAGAGTACATTTCCAACTGCGCTGAACTGAACAACCTAATCCCAGTGGAAGACAGATTGGAATCGAGTCGTCTGAAGCTGCTAGGTGTCGATTATCAGGCGGAGACCGATCGGTTCATTATCGGTACGAAATTTCCACCCGTGGCAAAACTAACGAAGAAAGACATCGTAAGTCAAATAAATTCAGTCTATGACCCTCTCGGTGCAGTGGGCCCTCTTCTAGTTCACTTAAAATCGATGATGAGAGAAGTATTTGACACAGGAGTTGACTGGAAAAGCAATCTTACCGCAGAAACATGCGAAAAATGGAATCGTTTATGCAAGGATGTACATAATGCCTCGGTTACGGTAGAGCGATCCATATCTACAGGTGGCAAAATGCGTCTATGGGTTTTCGCCGACGCCAGCAAAGCTGCTATTGCAACCTGTGCTTATGGACAGGATATAGTGACAGGATCTGTCTCGAGCCTAATCAGTGGAAAAACGAGACTCACTCCAAAAAAATGTCGTCAGACCATTCCTCGGCTTGAGCTCATTGGGCTTCTCATGGCCTCCCGTCTCAGTGAGTCCATAACAGCAAACATGCTCACCACAATAGAAACAATCTCCATCGTAACTGACAGCGAAATAGCACTATGGTGGCTAAAGACCACGAAGAAGTTACCCATATTTGCTAGCAACATGCGTGACCGCATCAACAAAATCACGAACACCATAACATCCAAGGGGATTCCTGTTTCTTTCTTCCATGTTATCACATCTCACAACCCTGCAGACGCAGGAACAAGAGGACTAACCACGGAATCTATAAAAACCCACGATTGGGTATATGGTCCCAGATGGCTAGAACACAACCAGAATACCTGGCCAATAAAATCGATAGAATATGTCAAGGAAATATCTACAGAGGTGGACATTGTAGCACCTGCGTTGGTATACATCCACCCACAGGTCACCAGAAGCCTGCCGTCAGTCATTGACTTGACAAGGTTCTCTTGTTTGGACAAGGCGTTAAGAACGACAGCCTTGGTTGGCAAACTGCTACGTAAATGGGCAGTTTTAACTAACAAAAACCGAGCCACTGTCATCAGGTTGTCAGCTATACCAAAATATGATAACGTCAACGAAATAACACCTGACGACATTTCTGCTTCCGAACGAATTATCCTTGTCCAGGAACAACGCGACGTAACGTTAGACTCACTACAAAGACGATTTCCTGACAAACGACTCATTATGGACGTGGATGGCATAATTAGACATGAGTCGCGCCTCCAACACGCGGAAATCCCACAAGACACTAAGTGTCCGATTTACATACCATGTAAGTCAGAGCTTGTCAGACTCATTGTTCAGCAAATTCACCTTAAGAATGCTCATTGCGGTAAGGAGCATACGCTCTCTATCGCACGTCAAAGGTTCTGGATACCGCGCCCATCAGAGGCGTTCAAAAAGTTTCTCAAAAACTGTCCGACCTGCAGAAAATTCCACGGGTTACCACTAGGCGCTCCAGTAATGCCGAGCCTACCGAAAGATAGGGTCATCGCATCTCGGCCCTTCCAAAATACGGGCTGTGACTTCATGGGACCATTCACATCAAAAACTAACGACAAAATGTACGTTTGCCTTTACACGTGTCTTACAACACGAGCTGTCCACCTGGAGCTAGTTGAAAATCTCTCCACAGGAGCATTTCTAAACAGCTTCACGAGATTCATCTCTAGAAGAGGTGTCCCTAAAATAATGAGGAGCGATTGTGGCTCAAACTTCAAACACGGTGAGCAGATAATAGCCACAATGTTTGAGAAAAACGAATCCACAGGCCACTCGCTAATGACATACTGTGCAACTGAACGAATTAAATGGGTCTTCAATCCTCCAGCTTCACCCTGGATGGGAGGCGTCTGGGAAAGACTAGTTGGACTAGTGAAGAAAGCTTTGAATAAATCTGTCGGACGAAAAAGACTAGAATTTACCGAGATGTGTACAGTCCTAACAAGGATCGAAGCTATTCTCAACACAAGGCCATTAACAAAGCTCAACATTGACGACGTCGCGGAAATTCCCCTTCGTCCAATCGACTTCTTACAAAGAAGTATTGCATTTTCTCTCCCCGAAGGAGAACTCGCCAGAAACGACGAGGACCACGATTATGATCCAGAGTTCATTCAATCGAGGAAACAAGCTATGGAAGCTATTAGCTCCTCCGAGAAAATCGCAAACAAATTCTGGGATACTTGGAGGTCAGAATACCTCGTATCCTTGAGAGAAATGCAAAAACAACAGCTTCGGCAACCTCGCCACCTAAAGAGGGACTACCCCGAATTGGGCGAGGTCGTACTGATAGAACAAGATCTCTTGCCTAGGGGAAGTTGGCCTTACGGTAAGATTACCGAGGTCATAACATCGTCTGATGGACTGATAAGATCTGCCAAAATCTTGATGCCAAATAAAAACATCATCCACAGGCCATTAAACAAAATATATCCATTAGAAATTCGCAGTACTATCGATGATTCCTGCGATATGACCAAAGAAACTAGGACGATCAACAGTGCTGATGAAGTAGCACGCGAGTCCCTTCTAGAACCCACATGTGCTGTAAATCGCCAGACAATACCTCGTGAGTCAAAGACGCGAGCCTATGATCTTTTTCGAAATATGGAGACAAATGTAGAGCATCGACATACTTCCTATTCGCTAACGTCGTCTTTGCTGATCCTTGCTCTTGCTGCCTTGATATCACCTTCTGCTGCAACCAAATCATTCATTTCATGCTCTAAGGGCATGGTGTATCTACCACCAATATATGGCTGGTTCGAGTTGTGCATTGACCAAGAGTGCCAGACAATGTGCAACACTTCACGTCCATTGGAGTACACGCTTCCGATCTCTCCTACAGAAGACTGCGCCAGAGTTCACCTAAGAACGATTAGCAACGAAACTACTGTAGAGCATCTTCAGCTATGTGAGCGTGCTAAGTTTTGCGATCATCAAAACCTACTGTCTAAAAGTCTACTGGGCAACCCACATTGTTGGCCTGCAGGCGCAATCGCCAGCGTCGCAATAATTTTTTACCTAGTTATAATAGTACTGCTAGGGATGGCATGGCTCATTTCCAAACTAGGAAAGAAAGCGAACTCATCTACCCAACGCACAGAGCGAAGTAAGCAGATCGATGTGCTACCTCATACGAGCACAGTACCAAGTTTTGAGCTTCTACCTCTTCCAGGTGCTCTACTCATTTCGCTAGCACTTTGCTTAATATCGCCTGCAACCGCATGCCAGCATGGATTCATGCGCCATTCTGCAGAGGTCGTCTGTAATCATAATAACCATTGCCACCTCGAGTACAGCCGAGAGCTGTTATTCAATCGATTACAATCGGAACTATGCATAGAAATAATGCATGACAACCAAACCGTTGGAATGGCAAAGTTTCGAAAGCAAAGCATCCAATTTAAATGTTCAAAGGTGACCGAGTTCTTCAGCAGACCAACTAAAATGCAAATCTTTCATGTGAAACGGTGCGCACAAGCTGGTTCATGCATCGCAGACAAATGTGAAAAACTTGGTCCAAACGAGGTCGTTTCCGAGCTTAACCACACCAGGATATATCCCGGTTATTCCGGCTGTCTAAACAGTTGCGGTGGCGCCTTCTGCGGGTGTTTCTTACCTAAACCTGCATGTTGGTTCTACAGAATCACACACAAACCTCTTTCGAATAGAATCTTTGAGGTGATTCAATGTCCGCATTGGACTCCGTCCATCAAGCTCGCCATTGAAATAACTATTGCTAAAAAGACTACAGTTTTCACAGAAACCTTTCGTCCGTATGTAGCGGAAGAAATGGCAAATTTCAACATAACGGTCTCCTCAATTCAACGACCAGCGGCTTCACTAGAAACCACACGGTTCGCGATTTCGGCCAATTCTTCATACCTATTGCCACGCAATTTCCAACTTCCTATCGCTTGTGATAATCCCATACAAGCCTTAAGTCGATTCGACACATGTTCCAATCGGATGCGGTGCAATTGCGGAACTTCGGTTCGCACATGCCAATGTCCAGCGGACTCTATCCGCGTGCTCGATCACAATGAAACCAAACTCCCTCTATCGACGCCTTATGGAACGATAACATTTTCCGATAACGATATTTCTGCAATCTCTGACCAAGAGGAGTTCGTATTACGTGTAGAATCGAAGCTTCTAGTAGACTCAGTTGAACTAATTACTAAGCAGAAGTGCGAACTCACGATCTCCGAACTAAAGGGATGCTATGATTGCACGCTTGGAGCGCGCCTCACAGTTGTATGCAATGCTCGATCCAACTCCACTGTCACAGTTACATGCGACACACAGGAATTCCTGCTCAAATGCGGTCCCTCTAATGAGGAGAACACAATAGCCCTCCAGTTTGATCAACCATCTGTGCACGAAAAGTGCAACGCGCACTGTTCGGAGTCTCCAACGAAGTTCCTCTTGAACGGTACTTTATTCTACCACGTAATAGTGTCGAACATGTCAGTCTTTGAATCAAGGTCACATAGTGTGCCAATACACCACCAGTGGTCTTCCGATATAAGTCTACCAAATATCGACCCTCTAATACACGTTATCAAAGACCATTGGAGACTGACCCTTGCAGCGGTGACTTCCATCGTGGTGCTATCAGGTCTAACCTATCTAGCAGGACCTTTGGTTCTCCTAAGCGTACTATCTCTTGTGAGCAGCCTCGTCATAGCAATACTCAAACTTATATGGACATTTGTTCTCAAAGTAGGATGCAATCAGAAGAAAGAAACCATTTTAAAGTGAATGCACGACCACCACTAAATGATATACACATATATTGGAACACATATATCATCCATATACTAACCACCCTCCTACGTATCTAACTACAGTGAATTCGAACCATATGCGTGTAAATATGGCCACCGAAGCCATGGTCATGCCCACCGCAGCCATGGTCCGTCCCCGTGGACGACTTAGGCGGCAAAGCCTCTCCCTTGCCCTGTCGCCGGATGGCGCAGGGCGGGTGCTCGCCAGTACAGGGCGAGACCCGTGAGGACGGGCTTCAAGTTCGGAGCCCGTCCCCGCCCCGTTCTGGGGCGTCTGTGGCCATTCCGGTCGACACCGGTGTCAATTTATATTTGACACCCCCGCCCCCTCCCAATTCGCGCGGAGGGGGCGGGCCACCCGGCTTCCTTCCACTGGGAAGCCGGGTGGCACTTTTTTCCCGTTCGGGCGAATTCCCCTACTAGGTGCCAAAAATCTGCCGCCCGTGCACACGCACGCTCGGGCGGCACAAACGTGCCCGCGCACTAAATAATTCGAGCGCGGGCGCTTCTCGAGGCTACGCGGCGGACTGCACCCGCGAGCGTTCCGTACATCGCGCTGGTACTAGCGCGGTCGTCCTCGCCTGCTGGCAGACTGCACCCGCGGGCGTTTCGTACATCGCGCGGGTATCATCACGCGCTCATCATGTGTAGTAGAGCGCACGAAGAGTACAGAAAAGCAACGGGTATCCCTTAAGCAATGAAAATAATCAAGGAGAGATGCTTAAGGGTTATTGCGTGCTCTGCATATCAATCGAGTGCATCGCAACACAAAAAAAAAAGGCTCGCTGAGCACATATGCTATCAATCGGGCCTCAGCGCAAACTCCCACCCACTCTCATATATCCTTGAGGAACAAAATCGACAATCATTCGGTGGAAAGATAAGCACTGCAGGCCGAAAAAGCGCATATAAGGCACGGGGGTTCGTATCGGTACTCATCATGATGACATTCACCAACGAGATGAAGACTGCTCTATCCAACCTCGACCAGTGCGACTCGGCAACGCTACTCGCCTATATCATCTCCCGCTTCGAGGATATGGAGGAGCTGATGAGGGCCAATGCAGCGGCGCTCAAAACTGTGCTTGAGCGCAGCGCCCCGACATCCGCCTGCGCCTTTTGCTCTGTCGAAGAGAATCGGGACGCGCATTTTACTGGGAGGTGCACGCGATTCCCTGATTCCGTCTCCAGGACGGCGCAGGCATCGCGGCTCCTCTTATGTCTAAGGTGTCTGAAGCCCAGTCACCAAGACGACTGTGGTGTGAAGTGCGGGGGTTGTGGTCTCGACCACAACTCTCTGCTTTGCACCCAGCGTCGGGCCTTTAATGGGAACCCCATGAAGCGCCCCCGCAATTAGCGGAGTTCCAACTCCAGCTACTTCAACCCCCCCCCCCCTCATCGACAGCTGCAGTTCAACGTTCGACTACTACTCGACTTCACTCAATATGGGCAACCGATCGACTTCATGGGCAGTCGACTTCAGATGGGCAACATCGATCATGGTCGCTCAACAACTTCATATGGGCACCGTCGACCATGGTCATCGTCGTCGAATTTTGCATGTCATGTCATGATTAATTGAATGTTTAAAATGTATTTCGTTTGGCCGGCGGAATATCGTCGTCGCCAACGGTATCGTTGTCGCCCACGATGCGACCTTTGTCGGCCCGCCCCGAGTCAAGGGTGGGCCCGGCACTCTTGCTACTGTCTTCAGATAAAGACGTTCTCTGCCAGTCTATCTCGTGCTCGTTTCTATAGAAAACCACTGAACCCCGATTCCTTGGACGCTAAGTCCTTATTTCCCCCATTGGTGTTAATACTCTCTTCCACGGACGACTCCACCGACTCCCGTCTGCTGTCCTCCATGTGCTGGGCTCCATGAACTCCATGCCCGAAGCCGACAGTCGCTGCGACACGCTTGTGCTATCGACTATTATAGATGATTTGCGGAGATAAAGTGTTAGCGCACGATGTCTTCGGGACTTGGCTACCGACTGAGTGAATACAGCCTGGTCCAAATGGCGCTCTCTGACGGGCGTGCTCTGCGACAAGAACATACCAGAGTGCCTCAAGTTGAAGATCCATAAAGTGGTCGTCACCAGTAGCTGAGCTTTACAGAGCTGAGTACTAGCCCGTGACTGAAGAAATTGAAAGGCGCCTCAGTGTAATGGAACGTGCGTGCCTCACTTTCCTGGAAAACTGATCAAGCCTTTGTTAAACTCGTCATAGCCATATTGACTGCCGATAGCGCAGGCAAGAAAGATTGTTGTCCTTACCAGGTACACTCTTACCTTATGGTGTCATGCTTTCGCGCTACTATTCCAATAATATTCTTGGAACCAGGGACAACGGAGGAAATGGGAATTGGACTAGCGGGAGTTCCCATCTAACACTGAGCTCTGGTCGTACCTAGCGTGCAAACACAAAAGAAAGTAATTACTGGCGTCATTAAAAATGGCAAAAGTTACTGGGACGTAGCAACCAAAGGCTGCAGTAACAGGCTGAAGTAGCAAGGGCTAGAAAAGTAAGGGCAACAGAAGCGACTCAAGCGGCTAAACGCAACAAACTTTCTGTACAAAAAGAGAACAACCTGTCGAAATGCTGACACTGCACACTAACCGTAAGAAGTATTGGCAGAATGGTTTCCGCTTAAGGCATGAATCTGCGACAAAACAAACGTGCATGTAGTTTCTGCACAACTTCTCACTTTTACAACTTAAATGTTTGGAAGATTGCATATCGCAATCGTGACATTTCTTCACCCTAACGCTTCCATTTCCTCGCCCTTTCATAAAAATCCGGACTATTGCTGATAGACTTGGCAGCAACAAAGTATTTAGTAGCCGTCTTAGGTGTGCAGATAGTTGCAACAGATATCACCAACACCGCAGAAAGCTCAGTTTTGTAGAGCTCTAAATCATCTCTGAGAATATCATCATCACGCGGTGATATCAAGCCAGTGTTACACAATGCGTGTCTACCCAGTTGTCGCCGCCCTTTCTTAATGGCCACGTGGTCAGCAGAATGGAATACATTCCTGCTGGCCACTTCGGTAAATGATTTACGAGATTTGAAAAAGTAAAAGCAGTCAAATAGATAAATATACCTTCTGTGGAGCGCCTGAGTCGTTCACAGCCTTAGCTCCGGCAGCGGAAGCGATGGCAACATCAGACAAGGCGTCCATTGCAGCCAATGTCACCAGGATATCATTTGACGTCAATTCGCCGACCAGGCTTTGGAGAATCGGCGCTAGTGCTTCCGTATAGTGGCCTGACCGCGAAGCGGAAATAAGTATCTGAATCACACGAATGTACTAAAGGAGGAATGCGAAGTGAGACAAAACACCCAGAAATCTACACTCGTCATTTTGTACAAACTTAGAGATAATAAGGGTAATAAGTTCTAGCCCGCTTGTCGATGAGTTCTGCTATGTACTGCTCATATTTTGGTACAAGTGCTCCGTCACGCCTACCGGCGTGCCTCACACTTGCGCGCTTCGCGCGATGTTGCAGTATCACAGGCTAAGGACAACCACATCAAGTTAGCTGCTCTACTTGCACAGCTTTCTTCCCTATCTAGGAGTACAAAAGGCTCGCAGTACGTATAGTATATGGTGTGATAGGCGATCTATTGGTTCCCCACTACTGGTCTTCCCCTATTGAAACCGTCCCCCATTACTGCTACTGGTCCCCCTCACTGATCCATCCTCAGCGGACGACGTTTTCGGCACGTCTGTCTCAATCCCCAAACACGCTGAGCGAAGCCTATGACACGTCCTTTGAGTCCCAGGCACGTCACGCGACGTATTCCGCACGTCTTCTAAATCCCTGGACGTAGAAGACGTCCGGGTATTTTCCGCTATTTTCGCGCTCGGTAACTTGATCAGTATCGATTGATGGTAATCAATACTTCAAAAACGAATTTCAGATTCGTGTTGAGTGACCTCGACTGCCTCCAGGGCTAAAGTTTTAAACCGCCTAGACGACATCCACAAAAAATCTATAGCTTGATCATTGATGGCGATCGATACTTCAAAACGAATTTCAGATTTGTGTTTAGAAACTTCGTCCACCTCCAGGGCAGAAGTTCCCAGGCAGAGAGAAGACGTCTGGGTATTTTTCGCTATTTTCGTGTTTTCGTGCCGTAATTCACCCCCCCCCCCCTATTTCCCCCCGCCCACTAACTAAATCCACACAAAAAATCGATAATATGGCCCAAATGGATTGATGGCGATGGACACCTTAAATGTGGACTCCACGCTCGCCTTCAGCGACATCGACTACCCCAGGACGGAAGTACCGGACCGCAAGAAGGATATCCACAGAAAAATCGATATTCAGCCATGATTTTCGAAACTTCACGCACCAAGGCACACTGCACGTTAAAGAGTGTAACCGCACATGGCGCGTTATTCAAACCTGGATTTTGGTAGGGTAACAGCGCCTTTACTACACAAAAAAACGGTAATACCGGTCGATATCGATTGATAGCGACCGATACTTCAAAAATGAACTTCAGATTCGAGTTCAGTGACGTAGATTAGCCCGGGGGTGGGGAGATCGGACCGCAAGAAAGACATCCACAAACAAATCGTTAATGCGGCTCAAAATGGAATCAAGGCACTCGACACTTCAATAACGGGATTCAGAGTCGTATTCACCAACCACGATACCCTAGGACTGAAATTTCCGATCGCCAAAACGACATCCAAAATCGATAATAACGATCGATATCGATTGGTCGACTTCAGATTCGTGTTCAGCGACCTCGAGTACCCCAGGGCTGAAGTTTCAGGGCGCTTGCACGACATCTACAGAAAATCGATAATATCGATCGATATCGATTGGTCGACTTCAGATTCGTGTTCAGCGACCTCGATTACCTCCAGGGCTGATGTTTCAGGGCGCTTGCACGACATCCCCAGAAAAATCGATAATATCGATCGATATCGATTGCCTCCCCCTGCTGTGAACGCATCCCGTCGATGATCATCTAAAAGCCCAGGCACGGTCGCCGACGTGTTCAGCACGTCTACGGCTCGCCATGCACGGTCGCCGACGTGTTCGACACGTCTACGGCTCGCCATGCAGGGTTGCCGACATGTTCGGCACGTCCACGGCATCGCCAGGCACGGTTGCCGACGTGTTCGGCACGACTACGGCATCGTCAGGCATGCTTGCCGACGTGTTCGGTGCATCTACGGCATCGCCAGGCACGTAGAAGGCGTCTGGGTATTTTCTGCTATTTTCGCGCCCCTGATGTTTCCGCCCCTGATGTTTCAGCCCCTATTTTTTGACGTGCTCCGTGGCTAATCGCTTAGCCCGTTATTATAGAGTATGATTGTTGAAGTCTAGCGAGAATATGACTGAAGCGCAGTTGCAAAGGAAAAACAATCAAGGCTCCCTATTTTAATAATTAGTGACCATGTTGGGAATGGAGCAGCTCGTTTCCATATGTGGAAGGAACACAACTGTATTGATGGGAAGATGCTGTCCCCATCAATGCAGTTGACAACCAGTAGCGAAATGTGGTGATCCTCAGCATGAAAGGGCTTCAGGCGTACGCCTCAACGGTGAAAATGAATACCGCTGAGGGAATCTCCACCCTTCGGCTACTAGAAAAATAGGTTTCATTTTGGCTGAGTCCCTGATCCAAAGTATCTAGGGGCCCTCCACGTTTACTATAGCGTTTGCACACGTGTTCAACTGCCGTAATCGGTGAAAACTTTAAAAACGGATATTATGTTCGTGATCATCGCCTCAGATAACGTCCTAGGCGAAGACTTGGGTGAAATTTTTTTCGACCTCTTCTCGACCTCTGGGCTCGTGAAAGGGCAATGGCGCCGTTTCAGATTTATTCATGATAATCTCAAACAGGAGAGCGCACATCTATGTCATTGCGAATCGCCAACTTTTTGACAGAAACCACTCTATCCCTATCTTCAAGAAAAATGTGTCTATATTTCTATATTTTTTTGAAAGGTCGACCCTTCAGACTACTTTCAAAACCAGTGCGCCATCCAGCGGTACCCAAGAGGATGACGATGAGTACTAACCGCTGATATGCAGTAAGTACCAGCCTGCTGTCATTAATGTGTCTGATTGTATTCTCTCGAGGGACATTAGAGTACCACTGCACTTGTGCAATAATCGGCTGCACATGAGCTTTTGCGGCACATGTCAAGTGACGACGATTGGACACCTGTTGTCTACTAGTGGACGGTGAAATCAGGCCCTGCTCGCAATTGCTGCTGCTTACAAATTTCGCACTCCTTATGTCCCCATTAGCGGGCGCCAGGTTTGAGGGCGTCCTCGTAGCCAATAACGCCGCTGTGGGTGCCATGGAGTGGTGAGAGTCACGGACAAAGTTCTGCCATACCAGACGATCCAGAGTCATTTCACTCCCGCGCTCTAAACACAAGTCTCGTTTACTCAAGTCGTCTCGTATTTGTTTTATCCACGTCTTCTTTGATGCAGCTCACTGGACTTTCCATTCACTTGGTTGATTCTTCGCAGCAATTTGTTGGCTATTCGTTGAGCCGCCATTCGACTTACATGTCTACACCACCGTAGCCTGCGTTTTCGGATTTCAGGTTCGACAGTTGGCTGGTTGCAGCAGGACTTGCGGATATTGTCGTTTTTAATCCGATCACGAATTGAGACGTTTAATATACGTCTGAGGCACCTCATGTGGAAGACTTCTAGTTTCTGCAAATCAGCTTTCAGAAGTACCCATGTTTCCGCACCATAAAGCAATACTGGCATTACAATGGATCGAAATACGCGCATTTTTGTTGAGAGCGACACGTTGTGTCTCCTCCATAGACACCAGGTTAGTGAGCAGAAGGTCATCATCGCAGCCTTGCCAATTCTGCTGTGGATTTCCGCTGTGCATAAGACTTTGTTCTGCTGCACTATAGAACCGAGGTACTTGAACGTAGGAGTTGTCGAAGTAGACGAAGAATATCATTTGATTCTGCATCAGTGTCTGCAAAGATAGCACCATCGTCAGCGAACATGAGGTCCGTAAAGAACTGACTATCTCCAATTTGAACTCATTGTCGTCCGCTAAACACCTTCCGCACAATTGCATCCACAACGATATTGAACAGCAACGGCGACAACACGCATCCTTGCCTTACACCAGATCGAATTGTAAACGCGTTTGACGTTCCTCCACGTACACGGACAAAGCTGGAGCAGTTGGCGTAGGTCTCTTGTAGCAGTCGTATTATTTTCGGTGCAATATGTTCGGATTCCATTGCCCTCCAAAGAGCTGGCTAGTAGACGCTATCGAATGCTGCCCAGAAATCTACAAATACGATGATCATTCGCCTTCCATATCGTATGCGTTCTTCCATTATCTATCTGAGAAGCCAGCTTGTTCCTCCCTAGCGGTACATTCACGTTGTTTCTGCAGCCTTGCTTGAAGTACTCTCGTGAACACCTTTCCCGCTATAGAAAGCAGGCTTATTCCGCTATAGTTTTTGCAGTCACAACCGTCTCCTTTTTTCAGAACTGGTATGATGATGGCCTGTTTCCATGCCGCCGGAATTTTTCCGCTCTCCAAATTAACTTCAGCATGGAATGTAAACGGTTGACCAGTACTTTTCAGCCTGCCTTCAGCGCTTCAGCCGTCACACCATCAATTCCAGCAGCTTTGTTGTTTCGTAATAGCTTGATAGCTTCAGCAACCTCGTCTCTGGTAGGCGTAGTCTCCTACGCGACTGTCTCTGGTATAAGGATCGATGGTGGTGCAGCTTGAGGGCTTCCTGCTGCAGCATGATTGTACATTGTCTCGAAGAATTCCTTCCATCGTTGGAGGCGCTCTTCGAGTGATTTTGTGAAGCTTCCATCAGCCTTGCAAGCAGCATCCTCGGCTTGCTCCGCTACAGAATTCCAATAAGCTTCACGTTGGAGTTGGCATCGAGTTGCGCGATTGACTTCGGCGTACAGTTCACGATTCGCGAGTTTTGCGCGTTTTCGTTGATCGATGAGATGGAGACACGCCTCCGATATCCATGGCTGTGTGCGTTGCCTAATAATTGGACAAATTTCCTCAGCGCTTTCACAAACCGCGCTCGTGAACTGCCTTTCCTCTTCATCTACATCGCACTTCTCTGCAAGTGAAGCAAAGCGATTCGCCAGCTTTAGTTGGAATTGTAGTCTGGATGATGGCTCCGTGAGGATCCTACCCAAGGATTTTTTCAAAAGTTTGCAACAGAACACAGAGTGTCGAATAAAGTGAGAGCAACTGATGGAAAGCATTTCCTGATTCTGCATTTGTAAGCCTGTTGTGCAATATATGCTTACGAAAGTTGGGCACCTAGCTCGTGTGTGCGCTGATGGTGCGAAACTTTAAGGACTCCTAGCTTGTGATTAACGACAGCAAAAATGGAACCTACTTTTATACTATATAAAGGGTATAGATTCTTGTAGTGGTGTTCATTTCCACCCTTCAGACATACGCATGGGACCCTTCCCTGATGAGAAAAATTCCTTACGGGAAGCCTTCAATTATGTAAATTAAACTAAGATAGTGAAAGTATAATCGAATTAAATGTTTCGCATCTTTACCTGATAGACCTTAAAACGATGCTCTGAGCTCGTAGCAGTTGATAACTGATGTTGCAGCTCTTGCAGCAACTGCGGATTACCTGTCACTGCCGCCAATAGAGAGGCTATCTAAAAAATACTGTGTAATGCTTTCTCTTGTTTTAAAGTGCTGTAATATTTTGAGTTTCCTGTTCTTAACTCTTTCGTTCTCTTGGTTCTAGGTTTGTTGTTCTGTTGAATGTGCACCTTAAGGGCAAATAAATAAATAGATATGACTTCCTAAACTTCTGCAGACGCACTTATCGTTACGAGATCAATTCGAATTTCGAGTCTAAAATCTGTAAGAAATTAGTTATCAATTCTAATTGCCGTTTAGATTATAATGAGGTAAATAAATAAGTGCGGTAAATAAACGCTCCAACGGGCAAGCGACAATAAAACACAAAATACGGTACAAGCTCCATTTTCTAATTAAGAGAACAAATCTTGAGCTGCTGCAGCAGAGAATCAGCAGGTGGATTCAGTAGAACACGCGCTTCCTAGAGAAAAACCATATTTGATTCAAGAAATAGGTACGGCTGATAGCGATCGATCGTTTCTAACAACCTGTTTGTTTCGCAGACTCAAAATGTTCCACATCGTTGGAGCTTTGCACCTGTCAATAGAACATTCCATCCTACAAGATTCAGAAAACTTCATCATGTAGGACCGAAAAAGAAGACGCGCAGAGATATCCGGGAGAAGATCATGACTGATGTGGCCCGTAGTCCTAGCTGAAGTCAAATTTGGAGATTTCCCTTGTTTCGCATGTGTAAGCACAGCACACACGCATATTTATCCGCGATGAAATTTCGGATTCGCCGCGTATTTCCTTGCTTTACAGCCGACCACACCGCTACTCTTGTGTAGTGGGGCGCATCTCCCAAAATAGCCCTGTACTGTCGCTCTGCTACTCTGGTCAACGACATGGTCTTAGGATTGCTACACACAAGCTCCTCCATGCAACAGTTCACCACCGCCTTCTTTGACTGCCCATAGCTAGTAGACAGAGAGGAGCACCTTGTTACAAAGGACAAGCTCTATTAGGATTTTAGTAGGCCAGTATTTATAAAATCAGCCTCTTGACATCATATTATACAGACGCTTCTGACCTTCTCTTAGAAGGTACCTCTGCAGCCTTTATTGCCCTCTATAGCCCTCGTTGTTTACTAGAACACGTTCCGTGCTAACCTTCAAAAACTAGTGTAATTACATCAGACCTATCGATCCAACTCTAGATAATTCTGTCATTTAGCCACTCTAGATAATCCTGTTAGAGACAGCTGACTGCTACCGCAGCTGATCAATAATATTTAACAAACAAGCTCATGTGCATAGTGGGCGGGTGTCCACCCGCAGATAACCGTGGCTTTCCTGTATTCGAACCCATTACATTCTCACCTTCTCGAACGTATCCGAGTTGTTGATTCTACGTGCAAAGGCGACTGCAACCGCCTGAGCAACTCCATTTAGCAACGGAGAGATGATCGCTCGCTGCGCACACAGGTGCGCGGCGAGGGCTGTCACTACATGTGGTGGACATGACTCGAGCGCTGTTAGAAGGATTATCTGTAAAGAGTAAGCTCTCTAGCTGAATGGCCATCACCTTTTCCCCAAAAAATGAAACTACACGTATGCGCTCTCGACCTTAGAACACAGACAAAGACCTTTGTTTTCTCACTCTCAAAAACATGCTGGGAGACCTCACTTTAGCTGAAGTAGAACAAAAAACCGATGATCGCTCAGATATTTAGAGAAAACTTTCTCCGACACCATGCATTGCACCTAATTGGTGCTTTCCCTAAGCAAAAGTCGTAAATGAAAACCGGAACAGGAGTCTCAGGAGCCGTCATGTGTTACAAAGGAACTGTACGGTACGCTAAAACGACCGCCTCAAGCATAAGCAGAGCCCTGAGTGAGGCGGGAAGAAAACTCTGCTCACTAACAAGGTCCCTCAATGCTGAACACACCTGTTGGGTTTCTAACAATATCGACACCGGAATCGCATTCAGTAGCAAAGACATCAGATCTTTACACTCCAGCCAGGCATTTCTGAAAACCAAAAGACACAATCATCCGAGATTTCCGCCACCGCAGCCCTCGAAACGGAAGTGATCAATCAAGGGTGAAGAGACGAAAGTTACACATCAACTTCTTTCACGTCTATTTCTACCAAGCGTCTCAGCAGCTCTAGTGCCTTGGATTCGGTGCGATCGGACAGAAACTCACTACGAAGCGCCTGAAAAATATCGCGTTTGAAATGGTAAGCCGAACAGGGAAGACAGTTTCAGGACAGATAGATTATGCCAGCTCTTTCATGTAACCGGGAAACGACAAGATTTATTAAGAATCACTCAGATCCAAAAGATTGCACTTGCCAGAAAACTGTCACTCGTCCAGGCAGGATGTTTCTCTTCGGAATTGTTGGGCACCGGCTCTAGATCATTTGATGACGCTGACCGCATTTGAATGAAGGCGGAACTAGGTTAAGAGTTTATAAAATAACGGCGACAGCCCAGTGACTTCAAACGCTATAAACAAGATCTGGCTTGCTCCCGAAAAAGACAGGTAAATGAAATGAAGATTCTTGTAATGAAACTGTATTCACAGTAAAATGATGCAACGCTGTCCATCTTCATACTGTATACATTTTTGGAGCCTAACGACAAAGGATGCAAGCGCCGGTATCACATTCAAGGCGTTTTGCATTCAGAAGCGCAAGCAGGGACTCCAACATAAAGCACAAACAGAAGAACGAAGCCTGAGATTAGCTGCACAATCCGTTCATCCATCGCATAAATTCACACTGATCAATATGAGAGAGCACCCCACGGTCTTGAGCTGCAACGTGGAGGCGCAATTCTCCCGCAATCCGTTCTAGCCGACTATTCAAAAATCGCCAACAATTTGGGGATTTTTTACACGGAAAGAAGAACACGCACGTGCGCCGAAATTGCAATAAACGTACATCACAGAGGTCTGACAATGAATAACGAGCACAAAACATACGAACCAATAAATGAAGAAAACTCTGCGGAATAGATCAAACTACTGGCACGTGTACATGTCATATTAGTATTGTAGCGAGTGGCCGCCGACAAGAAACAACAATGGATGATATTGACTATTTCAGCGGCTTGTAGTACAGAAGAAGATCACCTCCTTGCTTCCACACAAAGTGCTTCACCGACCGAAGATCCATGTCAGGATCGAGTTTCTAAAACGTGAACGTTTACCGACGATGCGATTGAGTAGTAACACAATATTGACCGACAACATGTTGACCAACAATAAAGCACTTCCCCGTCTTCTCAACTGCGAAGCTCGAATGGTTTAGTACCTTAGTGGCGAAGTTTCAAGTGGCAAGTTCTTTTCCGGGTAAACAGAGATTGAGGCCAGTCTTGAACATGCGACAGAAACGATACGGGCAGCTACTCAATGGATCTGCAGAGGATGAAGAAGGGGATAATCAAGGAGTTGTTTTTATGTGTTACGTCACAAGTGAAATCAAAGGGTCTCGGGATTATTCGCAACTTCCATGACATCAGAATGCCCGCGCATCTTAAAAATATCCACCTTTTTTCAGCACTTTGGAGAAGTCACTATGGATTCGAGAGAAGACGTCGAGCTAGAACCTTCGCTCGAACGAGGAGCGAGATTGCTTGAAAGAGAATAAAATAATGTCGGATTTTGCCATTCGATTTTCATCTGAATATAGTACAAAGATTTCAACATTTCAAAGGACGGACAACATATTGCTTGAACGTCGCCGAGTCTATAGACTCGCCGATACACCTACAACCGAAAAAAACCCCGTCCGAGTTGTCCGGGGTGCAACGCCACAGCCGCGCGATTCCAACCTGGTTTTTATTAATCATGGAACGCCCTTACTACAGACTTTATACGTTGGAGCCAGGGATGAAGCACATTAACGACGCTTTATGGGATTTTCTGCCCATCAGAAGCCCCTCCCCACCCCCCGACCCTATTTGCGCCGGAGAAGCATGCAAGCAAATATCACTAGCTGCAGCGACTGATTAGCAGAGGGATAGGCAACTCGGTCCCGTAACGATTTCCCTGAATTTCACTCCGAAACTACGGTGAATAACTCAGACGGTTTTTTTTTCGGTTGTAAGTTTATCAAACACTAGTTTATAGCGAGGGGAGCCCGGTTTTCACACCGGAGAGGTCTCCGCCCGCTGAGTCCCCGCCTCCGCCCCCTTTTGCCCCGCCCATTTGGACCAGTTGACGGCGCACACCGCCTGTATTAATTAGACGTCGCAAAGTGGAACATTTCCCTTCCCCGTGCAACTAATGCTGCCGCAAGACTAACGAGCTCTGCAGCTACTACTACGACTACTATCCTGCTATTATATTACCTCGACTACTAATGCAACGCCATTGTGAGCGTATGAAAAACGGCAAGCTAGAAAACGCTTTCTAAAAGTAACATATCCTGGTTGTGAAGGCTTTCATAATCGCTTCTCCATATCCACTGCATTCGTTTGCTATTTCACTGAGGATTCTGTGCATATTTGACTGCGCAGATCTTTTTTGATAAGCAAAACGATGCAGAAGTACTTGTATATTCCTCTGCATTTGTAATTTAGGTGTGAGCGTGCTTAACGTTCTTATTTTAGAAGTTTTTTGACTCTTGGCGTTCTGATCATTCGGCAGGGTGCCCCTCCCCTCCACTCTAGAGTTGCTCACAGTGCCATATTGGTCCCTCATTTAGACATTGGTCCCTGGACTGGAGTAATTGCTCGCTGGTCCTGTGCGTTCATCAGACCTGTGTCGTGACCTGTGCCGCTCCTCGCACCTTTTACGGTCCTTCGCACCTACCATTGGCTGCCCTCAAGAGATGCTTTAGGCGCCTCTTGGCAAACGTAAGAGGCGCCAAATGCTAGGAATCAAAGTACTGATCTTTGAAGAGGCCCACGGTTGGAAGAAGTCCAAATAACTTGTTTAAGTAGAGCACAATTAATCAGGGATGGGGTAATATGTGCTCAATTTTGTGCGCTGACTCCTTCGGTATCCTGCGAGGCTCGACCTTTCGTTTCCTTCAACAGAAAAGTGAATTTCGAACAACGCGCCTCAGCTCACAACAAATAGATAAAATAATCCGTTTGCAAGGCATTTAACAATGGAGTAGACTTCGGATTGCGTTGGTTTATCCGCTATATGACATGTGATGAAGTTAAGCGATACCTCAACAGACCTTTTAAAGAGTAAGCGACTCCCTCTACCAATCCTTAGGTTTTAGGTAGTAATGTGGGGGATTAGTTGGTCGATACCCTGCGACATGACCTTTTGTCTGCTTCAACAGAAAGTCTTTCGGACAAAGATCCCCACCCAGAACTGCGACAGGGCTTGCGATGAAGCTAAAATATATTAGCAATCATTTTCAAAAGTAAACGATTCGGCTGCTTCAACAGAAATTGTTTTCCGAACAACACTTCCCGCCCCATAGGACGCGACAGGGCCTATGTTGAAGTTAAATGATAATTCGACGATTTTAAAGAGTAAACGACTTCCTCTACCAATTCAGCGACCTAGCGGCTGCAAAACGACTTATCCGCTCTCTATCATATGTAGCGATTTATTCTCCGAAGTATCCATTCTTTACGTGACGAGGAGCAGATTGTGAGAGTCTCTATCCGAACTGCTTAATCTGCAGAAACACAAATAAAATCAATCGGTATTGGTCGACCGGTCGACATCTTTTGCTGTGGGACAACTGTAATACTCCTCCGATTCTGTAGTCATTCTACCTTCCACTCTCCCATCCCCCTCCAATACCATCTTACAAATGTACCGGCAGAGAAACGAAGTGAGAGTCAAGCACACACACGCTCGTTGCAAGAAGCTAAAAAGCCTTTTGAAAATCCAACGCATGCTGTGCAAAGTCTGATCTGTGGCAGGTCATCTGGATCTGAACGCCCGTTATACGACGTCTGTGTTTCGTCTTCTAAATCCGAAACCATGTTTCATAACGTCTGTGACACATTTGTGGAGTCCCGACGCACGTTTCACGACGTTGCCACAACGTCTATGGCAGGTCTTCGGCATCCCGGCACACGTGCCTCGACGTCCGACTCACGTTGTACAATCACCGACAGCGAAGTTCTAGCAGCCATTTGAGCATAGAATACTGGTCATTTGCGCTGAGCACTTTGCTGGTCCTCAAGAGTTTTCTATTAGAAACGATTCCACATAGCACTTCACCAGCAATTAGCATATCACCTTCAATAAAGCGCGGCGAGGCGTTCTTAGTCCTTTGACGATCTGAGCGGTCGGAGCCATAAGGGCTATCAACCGCACGATGTCCACTCTGACGCTGCTGCCAAAAAGCAATGAAACTTGTTCTCTACTCAATTCGACACCAATTTATCAGGCGTTTCGTGCACTGTCCGTACATGTTTGAAAAATTCTATGCTTCGGTTAAGGTCGCCTTGTAGCTCATTTTTTCATATATACACCGTCTACATTTCTAAGAGAGCCACAAAGGCACTAGCGCATTAGCAACCTTATTTTAGCTCGAAATGCGTTGGCTTGTTAGGCATGAGCCTTAAGATTATTAAAAGGGCTGACGATCTTCAAATGAGAAGGGAAAAATACGAAGTATAATCCATGTCGTCGTCTGACCACAGAGTGTTATCAAAGCTTCTCACCACCGCGACCCACTGTGAACACATTCTCCTAGACAAGCTTCGGAACTGTATAGCGGCTTCCTACAACCTTGCCTTGTTCACAAAAGACGGTGTGTTTGAGCGGATCGTCACTGGAAGGACGATCACCTGTTACGGGTGGTTCTATTTCTGGTGCCAAACGCATCCACAGTCCAACTTGTTCTCTGCCTTAGGGGCATGCGTTATGACTCGCTCAAAGATTGTTGAAAACACCATGAACTGCGCTGAATCTTCTTGGTTGCTGTTCATTCCAAGTTTGTTGGGAATGTTGTTCAGCTTAGCTCACTTTGACAAGGGGTGAAGCTGTCGTTCAGGGCTTTCACGAAGAAGTCCGACCAACTCGTTGGTGGGCGTCCTGGTGTTTTCTTGACATCCCGCGGAATCCAGTCGGTAACGGCTCTCGTGCAGCGGGTGTCTGCGAAACGCATTATGTGGCCGGCCCACCTAATTTTCGACAACTTGGCCCACGCGACAGCGTCTCTGATCTTCGAACGTCGGCGAAGCTCGGAACTCCGGAGGCCTTCTCTCACTTGCGTGAGTCGTGTCACTCCGAGCGTCGTTCTCTCGATTCCACGCTGCGCGACGCTGATCGCGTGTTCATCCTGCTTTCGTATAGCCCAGGTCTCTGAGGCGTATGTTAGGGCAGGAAGAACAGTGGAGTCGAATAGGTGGGCACGGAGTCGGACGTTCTTCGTCTTCTTCTCGACTTCTTAGACGCTCTTGAAAGCTCTCCAAGCCGCTCGTTTCCTCCTGCTCAGCTCTGGCGCTAGGTCGTTGGTCATATTGACTTCGCGACCCAGGTACACGTAGCTGAAACATTCGGAGATGTTCGTTCCGTTGAGCGAGAATGGGGCATCAGAAACTTGTCCGTTCCTCATGAACATCGTCTTCGTAAGATTCAGCTGCAGTCCAACGTTCCCACATACACGATCGAAGTCGGCCAGCATTCGCTCCGCCTGGCTGATGCTCGGTGTTATGAGCACGATGTCGTCAGCGAAGCGAAGATGGTGCAGTTGCCGGCCGTCGATCTTCACTCCCATGTCTGCCCATTCTAGTTCGCGCATGACGTTTTCGAGGGTGGCGCTGAAGAGCTTCGGGTATATGGTATACCCTGCCGAATCCCTCCCTTCACGTCGATGACGACGTCGTTGTAGAACGGAGAGATCTTGGTCGTGAATCCACTGTACAGCTCTCGAAGGACTCTGATGTACTGAGTAGGAACACCCTGAGTGAGCAGGGCGTCGATGACGGCTTCAGTTTCGACGGAGGACGTTGGACGATATTAAGAGAAAATACCGGTCCCTTTACAGGCCCTCCTTACGATTAGTGGAAAGAAGCTCGAAATATGCACCCTTCTCCAACAGCTGGGCGCACAGCTGCCTGCGGGATAGCAACCTGGCATGGCGCACTGAACCACAGGCTTCGCGATGGTAGGTCACGAAGCCTGTGGTTCAGTGACGAAAAATAGTCCTCCAGAACACTGCGTCAGACGAAAGGACTGATGGAGGGTTCATTTACTCTTCAGGAGTCGGTTAAGGTATCGCATGTGTTCCTGTCTCGGTGTCGTGGGGGTGGGTCTTGTTCGGAAAACTCTCAGTCGAAGCAAACTAAAAGTCGAGTCGCAGGAAACCGACCAAATAGTCCTCCAGAACACTGCGTCAGACCAAAGGACTGATGGAGGGTTCATTTACTCTTCAGGAGTCGGTTAAGGTATCGCTTATGTTCCTGTCTCGGTGTCGTGGGGGTGGGTCTTGTTCGGAAAACTCTCAGTCGGAGCAAACTAAAAGTCGAGTCGCAGGAAACCGACCAAATAGTCCTCCAGAACACTGCGTCAGACGAAAGGACTGATGGAGGGTTCATTTACTCTTCAGGAGTCGGTTAAGGTATCGCATGTGTTCCTGTCTCGGTGTCGTGGGGGTGGGTCTTGTTCGGAAAACTCTCAGTCGGAGCAAACTAAAAGTCGAGTCGCAGGAAACCGACCAAATAGTCCTCCAGAACACTGCGTCAGACCAAAGGACTGATGGAGGGTTCATTTACTCTTCAGGAGTCGGTTAAGGTATCGCTTATGTTCCTGTCTCGGTGTCGTGGGGGTGGGTCTTGTTCGGAAAACTCTCAGTGGAGCAAACTAAAAGTCGAGTCGCAGGAAACCGACCAAATAGTCCTCCAGAACACTGCGTCAGACGAAAGGACTGATGGAGGGTTCATTTACTCTTCAGGAGTCGGTTAAGGTATCGCATGTGTTCCTGTCTCGGTGTCGTGGGGGTGGGTCTTGTTCGGAAAACTCTCAGTCGAAGCAAACTAAAAGTCGAGTCGCAGGAAACCGACCAAATAGTCCTCCAGAACACTGCGTCAGACCAAAGGACTGATGGAGGGTTCATTTACTCTTCAGGAGTCGGTTAAGGTATCGCTTATGTTCCTGTCTCGGTGTCGTGGGGGTGGGTCTTGTTCGGAAAACTCTCAGTCGGAGCAAACTAAAAGTCGAGTCGCAGGAAACCGACCAAATAGTCCTCCAGAACACTGCGTCAGACGAAAGGACTGATGGAGGGTTCATTTACTCTTCAGGAGTCGGTTAAGGTATCGCATGTGTTCCTGTCTCGGTGTCGTGGGGGTGGGTCTTGTTCGGAAAACTCTCAGTCGGAGCAAACTAAAAGTCGAGTCGCAGGAAACCGACCAAATAGTCCTCCAGAACACTGCGTCAGACCAAAGGACTGATGGAGGGTTCATTTACTCTTCAGGAGTCGGTTAAGGTATCGCTTATGTTCCTGTCTCGGTGTCGTGGGGGTGGGTCTTGTTCGGAAAACTCTCAGTGGAGCAAACTAAAAGTCGAGTCGCAGGAAACCGACCAAATAGTCCTCCAGAACACTGCGTCAGACCAAAGGACTGATGGAGGGTTCATTTACTCTTCAGGAGTCGGTTAAGGTATCGCATGTGTTCCTGTCTCGGTGTCGTGGGGGTGGGTCTTGTTCGGAAAACTCTCAGTCGAAGCAAACTAAAAGTCGAGTCGCAGGAAACCGACCAAATAGTCCTCCAGAACACTGCGTCAGACCAAAGGACTGATGGAGGGTTCATTTACTCTTCAGGAGTCGGTTAAGGTATCGCATGTGTTCCTGTCTCGGTGTCGTGGGGGTGGGTCTTGTTCGGAAAACTCTCAGTGGAGCAAACTAAAAGTCGAGTCGCAGGAAACCGACCAAATAGTCCTCCAGAACACTGCGTCAGACGAAAGGACTGATGGAGGGTTCATTTACTCTTCAGGAGTCGGTTAAGGTATCGCTTATGTTCCTGTCTCGGTGTCGTGGGGGTGGGTCTTGTTCGGAAAACTCTCAGTCGGAGCAAACTAAAAGTCGAGTCGCAGGAAACCGACCAAATAGTCCTCCAGAACACTGCGTCAGACGAAAGGACTGATGGAGGGTTCATTTACTCTTCAGGAGTCGGTTAAGGTATCGCATGTGTTCCTGTCTCGGTGTCGTGGGGGTGGGTCTTGTTCGGAAAACTCTCAGTCGGAGCAAACTAAAAGTCGAGTCGCAGGAAACCGACCAAATAGTCCTCCAGAACACTGCGTCAGACCAAAGGACTGATGGAGGGTTCATTTACTCTTCAGGAGTCGGTTAAGGTATCGCTTATGTTCCTGTCTCGGTGTCGTGGGGGTGGGTCTTGTTCGGAAAACTCTCAGTGGAGCAAACTAAAAGTCGAGTCGCAGGAAACCGACCAAATAGTCCTCCAGAACACTGCGTCAGACCAAAGGACTGATGGAGGGTTCATTTACTCTTCAGGAGTCGGTTAAGGTATCGCATGTGTTCCTGTCTCGGTGTCGTGGGGGTGGGTCTTGTTCGGAAAACTCTCAGTCGAAGCAAACTAAAAGTCGAGTCGCAGGAAACCGACCAAATAGTCCTCCAGAACACTGCGTCAGACCAAAGGACTGATGGAGGGTTCATTTACTCTTCAGGAGTCGGTTAAGGTATCGCATGTGTTCCTGTCTCGGTGTCGTGGGGGTGGGTCTTGTTCGGAAAACTCTCAGTGGAGCAAACTAAAAGTCGAGTCGCAGGAAACCGACCAAATAGTCCTCCAGAACACTGCGTCAGACGAAAGGACTGATGGAGGGTTCATTTACTCTTCAGGAGTCGGTTAAGGTATCGCATGTGTTCCTGTCTCGGTGTCGTGGGGGTGGGTCTTGTTCGGAAAACTCTCAGTCGAAGCAAACTAAAAGTCGAGTCGCAGGAAACCGACCAAATAGTCCTCCAGAACACTGCGTCAGACCAAAGGACTGATGGAGGGTTCATTTACTCTTCAGGAGTCGGTTAAGGTATCGCTTATGTTCCTGTCTCGGTGTCGTGGGGGTGGGTCTTGTTCGGAAAACTCTCAGTCGGAGCAAACTAAAAGTCGAGTCGCAGGAAACCGACCAAATAGTCCTCCAGAACACTGCGTCAGACCAAAGGACTGATGGAGGGTTCATTTACTCTTCAGGAGTCGGTTAAGGTATCGCTTATGTTCCTGTCTCGGTGTCGTGGGGGTGGGTCTTGTTCGGAAAACTCTCAGTGGAGCAAACTAAAAGTCGAGTCGCAGGAAACCGACCAAATAGTCCTCCAGAACACTGCGTCAGACGAAAGGACTGATGGAGGGTTCATTTACTCTTCAGGAGTCGGTTAAGGTATCGCATGTGTTCCTGTCTCGGTGTCGTGGGGGTGGGTCTTGTTCGGAAAACTCTCAGTCGAAGCAAACTAAAAGTCGAGTCGCAGGAAACCGACCAAATAGTCCTCCAGAACACTGCGTCAGACCAAAGGACTGATGGAGGGTTCATTTACTCTTCAGGAGTCGGTTAAGGTATCGCATGTGTTCCTGTCTCGGTGTCGTGGGGGTGGGTCTTGTTCGGAAAACTCTCAGTCGAAGCAAACTAAAAGTCGAGTCGCAGGAAACCGACCAAATAGTCCTCCAGAACACTGCGTCAGACCAAAGGACTGATGGAGGGTTCATTTACTCTTCAGGAGTCGGTTAAGGTATCGCATGTGTTCCTGTCTCGGTGTCGTGGGGGTGGGTCTTGTTCGGAAAACTCTCAGTGGAGCAAACTAAAAGTCGAGTCGCAGGAAACCGACCAAATAGTCCTCCAGAACACTGCGTCAGACGAAAGGACTGATGGAGGGTTCATTTACTCTTCAGGAGTCGGTTAAGGTATCGCATGTGTTCCTGTCTCGGTGTCGTGGGGGTGGGTCTTGTTCGGAAAACTCTCAGTCGAAGCAAACTAAAAGTCGAGTCGCAGGAAACCGACCAAATAGTCCTCCAGAACACTGCGTCAGACCAAAGGACTGATGGAGGGTTCATTTACTCTTCAGGAGTCGGTTAAGGTATCGCTTATGTTCCTGTCTCGGTGTCGTGGGGGTGGGTCTTGTTCGGAAAACTCTCAGTCGGAGCAAACTAAAAGTCGAGTCGCAGGAAACCGACCAAATAGTCCTCCAGAACACTGCGTCAGACGAAAGGACTGATGGAGGGTTCATTTACTCTTCAGGAGTCGGTTAAGGTATCGCATGTGTTCCTGTCTCGGTGTCGTGGGGGTGGGTCTTGTTCGGAAAACTCTCAGTCGGAGCAAACTAAAAGTCGAGTCGCAGGAAACCGACCAAATAGTCCTCCAGAACACTGCGTCAGACCAAAGGACTGATGGAGGGTTCATTTACTCTTCAGGAGTCGGTTAAGGTATCGCTTATGTTCCTGTCTCGGTGTCGTGGGGGGTGGGTCTTGTTCGGAAAACTCTCAGTGGAGCAAACTAAAAGTCGAGTCGCAGGAAACCGACCAAATAGTCCTCCAGAACACTGCGTCAGACCAAAGGACTGATGGAGGGTTCATTTACTCTTCAGGAGTCGGTTAAGGTATCGCATGTGTTCCTGTCTCGGTGTCGTGGGGGTGGGTCTTGTTCGGAAAACTCTCAGTCGAAGCAAACTAAAAGTCGAGTCGCAGGAAACCGACCAAATAGTCCTCCAGAACACTGCGTCAGACCAAAGGACTGATGGAGGGTTCATTTACTCTTCAGGAGTCGGTTAAGGTATCGCATGTGTTCCTGTCTCGGTGTCGTGGGGGTGGGTCATGTTCGGAAAACTCTCAGTCGAAGCAAACTAAAAGTCGAGTCGCAGGAAACCGACCAAATAGTCCTCCAGAACACTGCGTCAGACCAAAGGACTGATGGAGGGTTCATTTACTCTTCAGGAGTCGGTTAAGGTATCGCTTATGTTCCTGTCTCGGTGTCGTGGGGGTGGGTCTTGTTCGGAAAACTCTCAGTCGAAGCAAACTAAAAGTCGAGTCGCAGGAAACCGACCAAACAGTCCTCCAGAACACTGCGTCAGACCAAAGGACTGATGGAGGGTTCATTTACTCTTCGGAATCCTGACTCAGAAGCTATTATATGGTAGTAGCACGTTCCGACAGCTTAGGATCCTTCCGTTACCCCTAATATACCACCCGATAACTTTCCACTCAATACCATATTCTCTGGCAAATACAGATGTGATAATCTAGCATCCGCCATCAGCGCCGGTAATCCCGCCCCAGCCCTAGTTCTTGTGCACTCGGACAACTGGTCCTCAATAAGCGGTGGGCGCGCCCCTTGTACCGCCCCTTCGTATGGGCGGTGTGAAGAACACCGTTCCGCCGTTTATAGCAGACCCTCAAATGCTGTTGTAGAATATGACAATTTCACACAATTTTCCGAAAAAAATTCTGACGCACAAAGTCTGGATTCGCACCGTATTTCCGTTTCCGTGTTCCGAATTTCGGTTTTCGGCCGTTTTTAGTCGTTCCGTTCCGTTCCCCTTTTGGGCCGGAAAACGGAACGAAAACGATGACCTATTACTCATTGATAGCTTTGCACTGCCTTCATGCACCTCCTGAGCTTCAAAGAAAGGCTGAAGAAGGAGATCAACTATGCGTCACCATTTTTGTGATTGTGTTGCTTCCAAACCGGTGGTGCATCCTGATGTCGAAACACTGCGATAACCAAACTGGATTCTACTTCCCTTTCTTGAAACGATGTACTACCGAATAGTATAAGACCACAAAGGTTTCATGAGTATATGAATCATGTATCGAATTCCTTATCCGAAGCGTGCTTATCTTCTACCTTAATAATCGTAGGTATGGCTTGGAACACCATTCCTAGATCAGATTTCTATACGCACTCACTTTTAGGTTGCTAACACTGCTTTCCATAGGGGATATTGGATCTATCATACATAGTCGGAGGAGGGCATGAGGTGTCTTCCCTTTCCAACACCTCTGAGTTTGTTCCGGAGCTTCAGCTACTATGGTACCCATGCAAACTAAGAGACTGGGTATAGTGCCGTGGAGAGCTGAACGCAACTGTAACATTACCGCCGCCCCCCCCCCCCCCCCCAAGTAGGATAGATCCGGAACATTCAGTAAGACAGGTTAAGTGTTATGAGTGGCGAAATCTGGCATCTTACTCGTCAGCTGGGTTCGTTGTGTTTAAAATACTTCCCTCTTTTTCACAGAGAACGTTTGCGTAAACTTCGAATAGTTACACTAGTAATGTTCGAAGTCATTTTTAGTAATGATACGAATATAAGGATTTGTATTCTTATATGTTGCTGGGAAAGCGTAGCATACTGCCTTATGCTGCCTTGCCCGCTTCCTAAATTCATTGACGGCAACTTAGTTATTACTAACATTATGAATATATATATATATATATATATATATATATATATATATAATTGGAAAATTGAATAAAGTAATAAGTTTTGAGTCATTTCCGTTTTCGTGTTTTGTATTCCGGTTTCCGCCCACTTTTGTGCTCTTCCGTTCCGTATTCCGCACTCCCCTTAGCACCATCAGAATCAACACAACTCTGCTAACATGATGCCAGCCTAGATATGCCATTTTCGCAAAAATCTGACGATATAGGGTGAATAAATTCTAGGGACATCGATTCTACATCACGTTGGTTTTTAAATATTTTATCTTTTAAAAAGCTATCTAGATGCTTGAAAATGTGAAGTCAGTTGGCGCTAGGTCTGACGAATATGGGTGAGGGAGAGTTTCGACCTGCAGTTCGCTCAATTTCTAAAGGAGCATCCGCGAAACATGCGGTCGTGTGTTGTCATGCAGAAGTAACGTGCCGTGTCGATTCACCAGTAAAGGCTGCTTTTTCTTAAATTTTGCATACATTTCTAAAGTTGCTCGCAGTACAACTCTGCTGCTATCGTTTGGCCTGGAAGAAGAAAGGAAAAGTGGACTATTCCAGCTGCAGTCCACCAACCGTAATCATTGTCTTCTTGCAGTGAAAATCCGGCTTCGGAAAGGTTTTCGTAGGCTCGTTGACATTTACCCACTGAGCAGAACGATTCTTATCATCACATAGGATACGTTTGTCGTCGCTGGTGAAAAATCGATGGAGGAACGGCTCTAGAATTTCTTCTGATTAGGGAACTCGCGACCTCCATTTGCTTCAGCTGCTGCGCTTCGGTGAGGTTGTGGGGCACTCATCTGTCGAGCTTTTCACCATGCCCAGTTGCTTGAGGTGGTCAGCAGCAACTGTATGGAGTACCCCCAGGTTTCTTGCTATCTCCCGGAGTGGTTGCCGACGGTCCTTTTCGACTAATTCCTTCAAAGCATCGTGATCAACTAACGATGGTCTTCCAGCTCGTTCTCGTCTTCAATCGATTCTCTTCCATTCCGAAACTTACTGAACCAGCGAAAAACGGTTCGCTCCGAGGTGGTACCTTCACCCCATGCACTGCTTACATTCACAACTGTTTCCATCACCGTCCCACCAAGAATTCGCGAATTCATGAAGTAGAACAATCGCAAATCCGTCTTGTCCATGCTATAATTAAGGTTCCCTCAGAAATCAGAAATGTTGATCAAACACGTGAAAAGCACTTCAGCAATAAGAAGAACATGTCCTCACCTGAGAAGCACAAATTATCGATTAGTTGACCAGCCGTTGAAATTTAGTGCAAGCTGATACCAAAGAGGCGCGAAAACTGCCAGAACTTTCCTTACAACCTTTTATATATGTACAAGTGCTCCGTCACGCCTACTGGCGTGCCTCACACTTGCGCGCTTCGCGCTGTGTTGCAGTATCACTAAGCTAAGGACAATCACATCAAGCTAGCTGCTCTACTTGCACAGCTTTTTTCCCTACCTAGGAGTACAAAAGGCTCGCAGTACGTACAGTGTACAGTATGATAGGGCGATCTATTGGTTCCTCACTACTGGTCCTCCCCTAGTGAAACGGTCCCCCACTACTGGTACTGGTTGGAGAAAAATGAATCACCTCAAACATTCAGACATTCAGTCACAAATCCCAATAAGGAGACGAACTATGGGAAAACTTGAGTGAAATGGCTCACTTCGAACATTTACAGTCACATTATAACTAAAACGGTCACCAAACATTTAGATCATTCTATAAAAACATTACAGAACAGGTCAAACTGTCGAAAAAGTCCAAGCTGAACGAATCATCAAGCCGTTGTCTCACCCCCCCCCCCTTCATCAGCGATATCACGATGCCTCCTTCCGCTGTTCACCGGATCGCAGCGTAATCAATGAGGCTAATCAAAAGCGAAACACCCAAAAAGCAAGTCAAACTCCTCGAGATAGAAACAGAATCCGTCGAAGACGTCTGAAGACGCGAGCCGAACATCAGAAACCATCAAAAACAACAGAAGACGCTCACGCTCGAACTTCTAACCATCTCACCCGGACTTTTTCAAAAGTTTGATTTCTCCGGGGCGATTTGCTCATGAAATGACTCAGCAACGAAGATGTCCAATCATGGAACTCTGTGAGAAAAATGAATCACATCAAACATTCAGTGATTTCCGTGGGAAAATACCACTAAGAAGACGAAGTGTGGAAAATCTTGAGTGAAATGGCTCATTCCGAACGTTTACAGTCACATTATAACTAAAAAGGTCACCAAACATTCAGATCATTCTATTTTAAAACATAATACAGCAGGTCAAACTGTCAAAAAGTTCGAGCTGAACGAATCATCGAGACATTGTCTCACCCCCCCCCCCCCATTAGCGATATCACGACGTCTCCTCCGCTGTTCACCGGATCGCAGCGTAACTATCGATGAAGCTAATGAAAAGCAAGACACCCAAAAAGCAAGTCGAACTCCTCAAAATAGAAAATGAATCCGTCGACAACGTCAGAGAGCGCCACCGCGCTTTGATTAGGTCCCGCCTAGATTCAAAATTCCCGCGTAGTTTTAAATTCAAAACGTCAAGTCAATAATTCTTGAAAAAAAGTACTGAAGAGAAGAGAGAGCAGTGTCTGCACCCTCCTGCTTAGAGATCGCTCACTCCAGAGCTGGAGGAGAGCTACGAATAAAAAATTTCGCCGACACTTCTCCTAGGGGGGTTAATTAGCGTGCTGATCACGAATCTAACATCCTTCTTTGAAATTTCAGCCGATTATGGTAGGGTACGGTAGGTAACGGTGACTAAGGCTGTCGATGTCATCGTCACCGATTTTCCCTCACACTTCCCTCACATTCCTCCAACACCGGATAGAGGCATACCGTTACTGGACCCCTCCTGGACAGACAGGACAAACACGTCGCCCTGGACTGACGCCGCATCCCGTACAGACTGACAGAAGTTACACTCCCCTTAGCGGCTTATTATATAGAAAGAAGAAGGATGATGATGATCTCCACCACCTACACGCCTTAAATTTCATACCGCTTGAATGGCATCCACAAAAGATCGATAATATCGATCGATATCGATTGATCAACTTCAGATTCGTGTTCAGCGACCTCGATTACCCCGAGGCTAAAGTTTCGGACCGCTCGAACGAAATACACAAAAATCGATAACATCGATCGATATCGATTGATCAACTTCAGATTCGTGTTCAGCGACCTCGATTACCCCCAAGGCTAAAGTTTCGGACCGCCTGAACGAAATACACAAAGAATCGATAATATCGATCGATATCGATTGATCAACTTCAGATTCGTGTTAAGCGACCTCGATTACCCCAGGGCTAAAGTTTCGGACCGCTTGAACGAAATATACGAAAATCGATATTATCGATCGATATCGATATCGACTGATCACCTTCAGATCCGTGTTCACGTCTACGGCTCGCATGGTTGCCGACGTGTTCGCCACGTCTACTGACTCGCCAGGCACGTTGGGCAACGTGTTCGGCACGTCTACTGAGTCGCCAGGCACGGTTGCCGACGTGTTCGCCACGTCTACTGACTCGCCAAGCACGTTTGGCAGCGTGTTCGGCACGTCTACTGAGTCGCCGGGCACGTTGCACAACTACTACCCCCCCCCCCCCCCTACACCCCCCCCCCTCTCACTACTCCAGCACCGCACCTCCAGGCACGTTTGGCAGCGTGTTCGGCACGTCTACTGACTCGCCAGGCACGTTGGGCAACGTGTTCGGCACGTCTACTGAGTCGCCAGGCACGTTGCACAACTACAACCGCCCTCCCCCCACGATTCCCCTCACAGTTCAGCACCGGATGGCCAGGCAGACCGTCACTGATCCCCCTGGACAGACACTCCGCCCCGTACAGACGCTCCGCCCCGTACAGACGTTAGCGGCTTATTATATTAAAAGGATATATAAAATAAAAGGATAAAGGTCGGCGTTATTCAATCCCTTTCGGATGCGCCACGCATTCTACTTTTACGGGATGTCGTGGAGGCGAGTTGAATGCGTATTTGGCCTATACACCTCCGGATAAGACGCGATTCTCGATATAACGTAGATTTTCTCTGGCCCCGGTCAGTCTACCTTTACGCCAATACAAATCAACTCCGCTTAAGACGCGTGGGATACAACGCTACTCCCGTTATAGCGCGGTCTTGGGAGGAACTCTGCGTCCAAAATGACTCCCGTTATAACGCGACCAAGCCGCAATTCCGGTCCCACACAGAAACTGAAGGCGAGCAAGATGGTGACTGCGTTTGTGAGTAGAACCACACTTCTATTGTCTCGTTCATAGTGAGGAAAAGCAACTGTGCGGCAATGAGTTAGATGCACATCTACGTTTTTCTCGGTTGCATGGCTCACAAGAGTTCATAGTCAGCAAAGTGTCGAGCTCAATGAGAGACTGAAAAGTGCCGGTAGTCGTTAGAAGTTGATGTATGTTGGGAGATTTTCTCTATCGACCACAAGAAAAGATGTGGGGTGACACTCAGAAGACAACCCCTACTACACATTTGTTTCGAGCTTAGAGCAGCTGGCATAGAGGTTATAAACTGTTTGAGGTTTTTTTGAGATCAGAAGCCTCGTGCCATGCGCGTCTTCTGTCTGCGTCCTCTGCTTTTCGGAGAAGATTACAGCAACATCGCTGTTCAAACGCACTAAACATTACCAAACCATGCAAGTGCTGATAGTATGTTGGACTAGCACCCCTCCAGAAGGCAAGGAGTGCGGATTCGAGTCCTGCTTGGTGCGAGAGTTTTGATCGCAACCAAATGATCTTGCAGTCTCAGTTTGTTTAGTTCCTTAATTTATTTTTGTTGTTGATCATGTTTAATCGTCTGGTACTTGTAATTCCTCACACATGTTATACTTATGCATATAACAGAAAGTATCTCTAATGAAGGGCTTCGTTAGCAACCTGATGTTGTTTTTTGCCTTCACACTCTTTCCATAGCGATGTAGTTCATCACCATAGCCATATTTAACAGGAGTCAATTTGTACACGATTAATGCTATTAGTGTTTGAACCTAGCCTTTTTGGGCTTTCGTTTGAGCTACCTCTCAATGGATCGTATTTGCAATATATCATTCTATTGGGTCGCTAACATAAAAAAAATCTTGCTCACATAAAGTAACTTTTTATTGCTGACAATGATAACAACAATTTTGATATAGAACTATGAAACATTTAAAACACTATCGCTTATCACACCAGCAGCCTCTTGAAAACGCTAGGGACGAATCCTCCTCTCCCTGACAAAGCATCATTACTTCTTCTTCCTAGAAGGCATAATCGGTAGGCGTAGAGAAGGGCCCCGGGTGATCATCAACTTATCCAGCCGCCACCCAAGCGTATGCCAGACATGGCTGGAATACCGGAGCGCAGAACGCCGGTAGGTCTGGCTTATAATCTGCAATTGAGCAAATGCGTGCGAATGGAATCCAGCTCGTACGATGTTCTATGCTATTTACTTACTTTCGAGACGCCATTTCTGCTGTTTAGCAAATTCCGGGTGATGCTGTATCACATAATCATGCACCCGGCGGGTGAAAAGGACGTTTTATTGTTAATGTTAAATCCTTACCGGTATCAAACCAAATTCATACTTATCCCATGAAGTTTATGTGTTTGTGTGCATTTACGGTATCGTTGCTGATGTGGTACACAGCAAATAGGGGGGGGGGGAGGGCAGTCGTTCGGCACACCGCGCTGCCCGCCGCCCACTTCCGCCCTGCCCGCGCCGCCCTATTTGGACAGGTTTGGTGCGCCCGAAACCGTCGTTAATTGGCTTGGCGTCGTCCAAAAACCTAACAGGTGATAGGAGACGATTGGGATGCGCATCTCGGGGAGTCTGAAGTCATTTACCAGTCGGTCGGTTATGGAGGCAGTTGAGGGACGGAGAACGTCGCTCTTCTCTCTAAATTCTTTCAATTTTCGTCACAATTCTTTAAATTTTCGTCTCAATCAGAGACTATGGGTGATTCCGGTCAGGAGTTCTACATTGAAGGCTTATTCGTAGTTGTGCGCAAAACCGGCTCACCGTCCTGTCTTTCCAAGGATGAGACAATTTTCCTTATGTTGAAGAGCTTTCTAGTGGATGGTCGCGTTGTTTTCATGACATATCTCGCTATGATGTTGCTGTACTTGTCGGAAAATGCGGACGACACCTTAGTACTGAGCCTGGTGGCGGGACGTTAAGAAAGCCTTGGCGCTGCAGCTAAAAACTCTTTTCCTCCAAATATGGTGAGCAAGATTCTGACTCTTGTCTCAAGAACGAAATCAGTTCAGGATAGAGCTGCACGCCCAAGGGAAGTGATTAGAAATGCGATGCCTCCATGTGAAGGCAGGGACCCGGACAGCTTGTCCCCGGCGCCCCCCTCGCCCCGCCCCTTTCTGAGAGCGGTGTATCCAACGACTCTCCGCCAGCAAATATTTGCCAATAAATATCGTTGCTGATGTGGTACAGTGCAAATACGATTTATTGAGAGGTAAATCAAACGAAAGCCCAAAAAGGCTAGGTTCAAATACTAAAAGCATTGACTCCTGTGGTCACGCAAGCCCATAATAATAACGATCTGATGTGTGCAAAAACGTTCGCGGCACTGGGGACCGAACCATCAAACCCGCTCGGTGCACCCGAGAGGCGACTCTGTTACCACTACGCCAACGGACCACATCGGACCGGGTGGCAGCAGGGCGTTACGAGCTGCGCGCTCACGCGTCCAGACGGTTTTTTTCGACCACAGAAGAGCATTCCGAAAAAAGTAACTATGGTTTTGGACTCCCCACACGGGACCCTACATCCTGTAAAAATTGCATCGCAAAAGCCCACGGCCACTCTGGAGGCTCTCCTTGTTTGTTCCGTTTTTTGTTTGAATTTTCGCCTATATATATATATATATATATATATATATATATATATATATATATATATACCCCTTCATGTGCCACCTCATCGCGGTGAAGGGGTGAACATCACTTTGTGATGGCTAACGGCACAAACGGTCACGCAGTACGCGACGCTTTGTCGTGTATGGGCGGCTCTCCTGCATCCCTGGCCAGGAACATGTGAGTAACCAGACCACCGCTATGGCTCAAACAACTAAACCCGTGCCCCAGTCCTCCGCGCGCCGGAGGTGGACTTCTACGACGTCGGTTGCATCCACCTCCGGCGAGGGGCCATCTAATCTTGGAGTTAAACTATCAGGACGTCATTGGAATCGGACTACCGGAAACTCCCTCCCACCACGACACGGAAACTGCCTATTCGTCTGCACTTACAACTGTCGTTCGATCGCATCTGAGCAGGATCTTCGGACACTGCTTTACAGAAGCCGCAACATCAAATACGACGTTATCGCACTGCAGGAAACGAAAGGCAGAACGGAAACCATAAGAAGGACCGACAACAACGAGCTTCTCATTATCGGAGCAAAGGTGGACAGAAAGAATATTGGCAGAGTTGGATTTCTCGTCAATTCGACAATGCACCACCTAGTAGACTCTTACAAGATCATCAGTCCGCGAGTAGCTGTTCTTCGTCTGGAAACCAAAGATCAAGGAACCGTCTCCATCATAAATGGATATGCTCCAACATCTGCGGCCACAGATGAAGAAAAGGAGGAATTCTACAAGCTGTTCGAAAGGACTGTCAACGACGAGAAGAGCTACTACAAAGTTGTCGTTGGTGACTTTAACGCTATCGTCGGTACGAATGATCACGACGAATGTAGGCTAGGACCACATGGAACTTCCTCAAGGAACGAAAACGGAGAGCGCCTGATAGACTTCCTATCCGCGTGCCGTCTCTACCATGGAAATTCTATGTTTAAGAAGCCTTCAAACCGACGATGGACCTGGGAAAGCCCAAATGGAGAAACACGTTCGGAGATCGACCATGTTCTTACAAACAGACGCTGGAGTCTGTTCGACGTCTCCGTGCTGCCTTCATTTGACACCGGCTCGGATCACCGTCTTGTCCGTGCGAAGCTGACTCTCAAAAAGAGGATGTTCAAACGTGACACTCATAAACCGGCACCGGTGAGGATCCCCACATTCAAGTCGGAGAAGTTGGAACATGCAATAAAGTCGTCTGATTGGAATCTTCTTGAAGATCCATGGAAGACTACGAACTTCTCTCCAAAGGACTGTTAAAATGTGCTAGCAGCTCTCGCGAAACCACATCACCGTCTGCTTCAGGACTCAGCGCACATGCGATTAAGCTCTTGGAGCAAAGAAGAGCTGTTAAACTGGATCCCAATGCTTCCCATCTGGAAAAAGTCACCATCTCGAAGGCCTGTCGAATTGCAGTGAAGGAGTCCATTCAAGCCTACAGAAGATTGAAGCTGTTAGAAGCCGCTGGGAAAGGTTCAAGCATAAAGCGCTGCAAGCGAGATCTCTGCGATCAGAAGGCAATAATGTCAGCCCTTGTGGATAAGGATGGAACAACGCAAACGTCTCGAAGAGCGATGGAGGCCATCGTTCAAGAATTCTACACAGATCTGTTCCGTTCTTCCATCACTGTCCCGAAATGCTTGATGCCACCAGCTGAGGAAGTACCTCCCATTCTGTAATCAGAAATTGCTCATGCCATCAGAAGGATGAAGCCAGGCACTCCTCCCGGACCGGACGGCATTTCTGCTGACCTCCTTCGTGCGGGTGGCAGTGCCCTCTGCTCACTTCTTGCCAAGCACTTCAACCAATACCTTCGACTTGGTAGGATTTCGGACTCATGGAAGGAGTCGAAAACAGTTCTAATCTTCAAAAAAGGTCAGCGGGAGGATATCAACTACTATCGACCCATCAGTCTTCTCTCGGTTGTGTACAAGATCTTCACCAAGATACTGCTCAATTGTATGGAGCGGTGCTTGGATGAGTATCAACCTGTGGAGCAAGCAGGGTTTCGAAAGGATTTCTCCTGCATGGACCATATTCAGACTCTCACAACTCATCGAAAGGAGCCGCGAATACCACATCCCACTTGTCCTTGTCTTCGTGGATTATCGGAAAGTGTTCGACTCTGTGGAAATCAACGCCATTCTGAACGCGCTTGTGCATGCTGGTACACCATCGCCCTACATCCGACTTCTCGACGAATGCTTCTCGAACACATCGACCACCATCCAGTTGTTCGATCGAAGGCTTAAGATTCCTATCGGGAAAGGAGTACGACAGGGAGACACGATTTCTCCTAAGCTATTCACAGCGGCACTCCAGGATGCCATGAAGGACTTGAACTGGGACGATAAAGGCTACCTTGTTGACGGTAAACGGATCAGCAACCTTCGCTTCGCCGACGATATGGTTCTCATCTCTACCAGCACGGCAGAAGTCGAGGAAATGCTGAGCGACCTCAATGTGGCAGGTATGAAGATTGGATTGGACATGAATATGTCCAAAACGCAATTTATGGTCAACCAGTGGTGTGACACGGAACTCGTAAGGTTAAATGGAGTCGCTCTACAACAGGTCGACTCCTACGTCTATCTGGGAACATGGATAACGACCTCGCTCCTAAAATCGCCCGCAGGAGACGCGCAGCATGGGCAGCCTTCAGTTCGATTCGCGAAGTCACCGATCAGGTCAAGGATGCCGGGATCGGACCGCAAAGGTCGCCGGAAGAACTTCACATCGGAACCCACGGTTTGGAGTGGAACGAGCAAGGTGAAAGGCTGTCTGAGTTTATCATGTTGACCAAGACCATCCATGGAAACTCGCAGTTCCAGAAGCCTCCCTCCCTACGATGGATCTGGGAATCTCCCGGTGGCCAGTTCCACAACGAGATCGACCACATCATTTTCAATCGCAAGTATTGCCTGACCGACGTCTCCGTTGTCCCCAGTTCTACACAGGATCGGACCACCGCCTCCTTCGCGCGAGGTTTCGCTTTTCACGTCAAGGAGAGAAGGCCGCGAAGTTCAAGAAGAGGAATCCCAGAACGACCATCAACTGGGACCTTTACACCTCTCTTGCCGGCCTTTGGGAAGATGCCGTCATGGACAACATCGACGAGGAATACGACCGCTTCGTGCACCATCTCCACGATAGTGCTAAGGGAGCCGAGAGCTTGAAGACCACCAAGAGACGCCTGTCTCCGGAAACTCTCGAGCTCATACGCCAGCGTGGATCAGCACGAGAGTCAGGCAACTACCAGCTGACGTCCGAGCTTGCGAAGCTATGCAGAGCGGCGATAAAGGAAGATCTCAAGGAGAGAAGGGCGGAAGTGTTGGCTGAAGCAGCAGAGGCAGGGTTGAGCATCCACAATGCCCGCCGAAACTTCGCCAACTTCAAGACCAAGATGACCGCCCTCCGACGTCCTGACGGAACCGTAACCTCTTCCAGAAGGACCATGAGAAGATCATCCACGACTTCTACTCCGATCTCTTCGATAGCCACGTCCACCTGCCCCCATGCCATCTTCCGCAGGATGGATACGTCGTTCCCTCTGTTCTCACTTCCGAGATCCGACACGCCATCTCGTCGGTGAAGAAACGTACAGCACCCGGCCCTGACAGGATCAGACCCGAACACCTGAAGAACCTCCCGCCAGCGCTCATCAACACCCTGGCGCGGCTCTTCACACGATACCCGTCGGAGTGCAAGGTTCCATCTCAGTGGAAGACCAGCAATACCGTCTTGCTGTACAAGAAGGGAGACGTGCACGACATTGGCAACTATCGCCCGATCTGCCTGCTGTCCGTAGTCTACAAGCTGTTCACTCGAGTCATCCTGAATAGGATCAGCAGAACGCTGGATGAAGGACAGCCACGCGAACAAGCAGGATTTCGGAGAGGATTCAGCACGATCGACCACATACACACCATTGCGAAGCTCCTCGAAGTGTCGCGAGAGTATAAGCTGCCGCTGTGCCTTAAGTTTACCGACCTGAAGAAGGCATTCGACTCCGTCGAGACAGAAGCGGTTCACGAAGCCCTGCTCACTCAGGGCGTTCCTACTCAGTACATCAGAGTCCTTCGAGAGCTGTACAGTGGATTCACGACCAAGATCTCTCCATTCTACAACGACGTCGTCATGGACGTAAGGAGAGGGGTTTGGCAAGGGGATACCATCAGGGATGAGCGGATTAACCCTTATCCGTTATCCGTTATCCGGTTTCCGGGGAGTTTTTGCCTATCCGTTTGTTGTTCGTTATCCGGCGATTTTGGGCCGGATAACGAACAACAAATTCGCTGAATCCTAGCTTTGGACGTGGTGATGGGTGAACTATGTTTTCACGATCGTAAGAGTGGTCGTCAGAAACAACAGAAGTTTTCAAATTTAGAAGAGAATTGAAGTCTCCTCACTTGGGAACTGGCTACATAGTTTTAAAGATATCCAACTTCCAGCCTTCCAGAAGGCCCGCTAAGCCTGTACCACACTTATGTGAGAACTACTTAGCACAGCATTGTTCATTCATCTCAGGTCATGTGCTGACCAAGAAGGCATTCAAACTGCTACTAGCAATCGTCAAAAATGGAGAGCCGCATCCTGGGAATAATTTTTCAGCACTGATCTTTCCATCATATCATTTGTGGGTACACGACTGCAGTATGTTCGATTCGATTGCAGGCGGTAATGGCACCTTTTTAGCCATATGCTATCGTAAATTATCAAAAAATACTGCAGTACAGCAATGAATACTAGCAAAAGAAATAGGATTAATCCAAATACATAGAGTAAGCAACTTCTTCATTAAAATTTTTAGGGGAGAAATAAACTACTGGTCAAACCTATCATTGTGGGTGCTGAAGACATGTAGATTTGTTTTAATTTGTGAGGTTTTTTTTTGTGAAAAGTATCTGCAACATAGGGAACACCTCAGTTTTGGGGCTGGGTCGGATATTTTTCCTCAGATCCAGAAGGTCTGGTTGTCATAACTCTTTGAGTGTGTGTTTGCCGTACACAATTGCTTGCAGTTACTACCCAAAAATTAGTATTTTATCCATCCCAGATAATTCCACGTTGAAGTACCTTGGATCTTGGGTTGCTTTCGAGCAGCAACAACAATAACGGTCCATAGCATGTGTGGGACAAGACCGTTATGTGAAGTTTGTTTGGCTGGATGTCTCCTGCCTTCTTCTTCTTTCCAGAGACGTCGGAAGAATTGCTCTTCCAATGACTATTCTATTTTCAACTGCTCTATTTGAAAAAAAGAGTTAAGCGCAGAGTAAGGCTGATAAATAAGGCAATCCAACCGACCCCTTGGAAACAGGTGAAAGGCGGGTATGTTGCTGTGCGTTTGTCTTCCTACTGATGGGCAGAGAACCCCATAGAGCGTCGTTAATATGGCGACTGCAAAACGTTTGAAAAACACTACTAAAATGTCTAGAAATGGCTTATAAAGTAACAGTGCTTTAAGTCCTGATCTGTTGTCGAAATTAGTGCAATTTAAAACGAGGTTTAATTTTTGTTGTTTGTTCGTTATCCGTTTTTCCGTTATCCGGCCATTTTCGGACAAAATTATCCGTTATCCGTTATCCGGTTTTCAAATTTTAATTATCCGCTCATCCCTGGATACCATATCCCCGAAGCTCTTCAGCGCCACCCTCGAAAACGTCATGCGCGAACTAGAATGGGAAGACATGGGAGTGAAGGTCGACGGCCAGCAGCTGCACCATCTTCATTTCGCTGACGACATCGTGCTCATAACACCGAGCATCAGCCAGGCGGAGCGAATGCTGGCCGACTTCGATCGTGTATGTGGGAATGTTGGACTGCAGCTGAATCTTACGAAGACGATGTTCATGAGGAACGGACAAGAGTTTCTGATGCCCCATTCTCGCTCAACGGAACGAACATCTCCGAATACTCCAGCTACGTGTATCTGGGTCGCGAAGTCAACATGGCCAACGACCTAGCGCCGGAGCTGAGCAGGAGGAAACGAGCGGCTTGGGGAGCTTTTAAGAGCGTCGAAGAAGTCGCGAAGAAGACGAAGAACGTCCGACTCCGTGCCCACCTATTCGACTCTACCGTTCTTCCTGCCCTAACATACGCCTCAGAGACCTGGGCTATGCGAAAGCAGGATGAACACGCGATCAGCGTCGCGCAGCGTGGAATCGAGAGGACGATGCTCGGAGTGACACGACTCACGCAAGTGAGAGAAGGTCTCCGGAGTTCCGAGCTTCGCCGACGTTCGAAGATCAGAGACGCTGTCGCGTGGGCCAAGTTGCGAAAATTAGGTGGGCCGGCCACGTAATGCGCTTCGCAGACACCCGCTGGACGAGAGCCGTTACCGACTGGATTCCGCGGGATGTCAAGAGAACACCGGGACGCCCACCAACGCGTTGGTCGGACTTCTTCGTGAAAGCCCTGAACGACCGATATGACGCTCTTCGTGTCCCTCGAGCGAGGAGGATCCATTGGACCACTCTGGCACGCGACAGGGACGAATGGAGACGCTGCTGGCGCCCGCTCGAGCAAGTCGATGATCAACGGGACGACAGGTGATACAGGTGATATATATATATATATATATATATATATAAAGTCTTTTTGTCAGAACGGACCGTTCCCACGCTTCTATTAGGTTGTTGGTAAAGGACGGCGTTATTCAATCCCCTTTGGGATGCGCGACGCATTCTACTTCTACGGGATGTCGAGGAGGCGACATGAATGCGTATTTGGCCATACAATGACTTGCGGTGGCCAGCCGATGAACAAGTCAGCGCTTTATCCTTCCCAGACAAGTCTGGTACCAATTCACCGACCCCGTAGGGATGGAAGGCTTGGTTGGCCTGGGCGTGAAATCCGAACCAGGAACCTGTTTGAATCTGTCCAATAATATATATATATATATATATATATACATATATATTGTTTGAATCTGTCCAATAATATATATATATATATATATATATATATATATATATATATATATACCAGACGTTCAGTGGCCTAGCGACCGCCAAACGTCTGGTTGGGGGCTTGGCCCCCAAAGCCCGAAAATAGAAAATCCCCAGTCCTCCTCCATTCTTCTTTAGGCTTTCTTACTTGTATTACAGTAAAAATAGTTTTACTATATAGATTAGTGCAGCGGGATATATGGGCTGAATCTTCATTGTTCCTATGAAGCCCATCCACCTCAATCGTATGCACGCGATTTATTCTCCGAAGTGCCCGTTCTCTTCGTGGCGAGAAACAAATCATGAGAGTCCCAATCCAAAGTGCTCAATCTGCAGAAAAATAATTAAAATTGATCGGTATTGCTCGACAGGTCGATAACGTTTGCTGTCCGACGGCAGTAATACTCCTAATCCCATAATCACCCTCTCTACTTCTTCCCCTCCTCTCCCCGCTAATACTTCCTTACCTATGTGCTGGCGTGAGTGATAGTTAGTCAAGCACTCACACGTAACACTGAGCCACGACTCACATGTCACGACGTCTGTGACACTCCTGCACCCCCGACACACGCCACGACTTCTATGACGCGTCCTCAGAAACCCGACGCACATTGGGCGATATTGAGGGAAAATACTGGTCCCCCTTATTCCCCCCTCCACTGGTCCTTCCTTGTTGATTCCCTCTTCACTGGTCCCTTTCCTATTTGTTCCCCTTACTTGGAATCCCTGCGCAAGTTAGACGTCAGCGGCACGTCTTCTGAATCCCTACGCACATTGGACGACGCCTTCAACACGTCTTATGGATCCCAACGCAAGTTGAACGACATCTTCACCACGTCTTCTGAATCCCTACGCACGTTGGACGACGCCTTCAGCACGTCTCCCAATTCCCGGCGCTGGGCAGTTGATCTCCATCCATACCCTGGCACGTTGCCCGCTCAAGATATCGTAAACTTGGGCGATCTGCCGCCAATGATATAGTTCGCCAGTAATCGCCCATGGCTAAGTTCAAAGAAAGCCCGGCTGGCGTAGTGCCGCAGGCATCTCATGGCTTCAGTCCCCCTCCCCGTGACGGACACGTGACATTAGCCGATTATATATAGTAGGATATATATATATATATATATAGATATAGATATAGATATAGATATCTACCACTATATCTACCACTATATAATTGAGCTAGCTCCCAGCCCTGTAGATGATGAGGCGTATCTCACTCAGGTTGGAAACTTGGCTGAGATACGCCTCGTGGAACAACGCGTGATCTCATGGAACCCCTTGCGACGCCTCTGCGTACCTCGCGCGGGTGACGTTTGCCGTTCAACATGGGATATTGCTGCATCAGAGGAAGCGCATCCTCCTCCTGCTTGACACAACGGTGTCTGCGCGTGTTTCTGAGTGCCTGAATCCAGAAGACGGGTTCCCTTCGTCGCACCACAACCTTCTGGAGTCAGAAGAGGAGACGCCGTCGTTCTACGACGAGGGATCGCATTCAGAATTGAGCATGAGATGCTGCTGCAGCAGAGGAAGCGTATCCTCCTCCTGCTTCACAACGGCGTCTGCGCGCGTTTCTGAGTGCCTGAATCCAGAAGACGGGTTCCCTTCGTCGCACCACAACCTTCTGGAGTTAGAAGAGAAGACGCCGTCGTTCTACGACGAGGGATATTCAAAATTGAGCATGAGATGCTGCTGCAGCAGAGGAAGCGCAGCCTCCTCCTGCTTGACACAACGGCGTCTGCGCGCGTTTCCCAGTCCTTGAATCCAGAAGACGGGTTCCCTTCGTCGCACCACAACCTTCTGAAGTTAGAAGAGAGCGGGATATATGGGCTGAATCTTCATTGTTCCTATGAAGCCCATCCACCTCAATCGTATGCACGCGATTTATTCTCCGAAGTGCCCGTTCTCTTCGTGGCGAGAAACAAATCATGAGAGTCCCAATCCAAAGTGCTCAATCTGCAGAAAAATAATTAAAATTGATCGGTATTGCTCGACAGGTCGATAACGTTTGCTGTCCGACGGCAGTAATACTCCTAATCCCATAATCACCCTCTCTACTTCTTCCCCTCCTCTCCCCGCTAATACTTCCTTACCTATGTGCTGGCGTGAGTGATAGTTAGTCAAGCACTCACACGTAACACTGAGCCACGACTCACATGTCACGACGTCTGTGACACTCCTGCACCCCCGACACACGCCACGACTTCTATGACGCGTCCTCAGAAACCCGACGCACATTGGGCGATATTGAGGGAAAATACTGGTCCCCCTTATTCCCCCCTCCACTGGTCCTTCCTTGTTGATTCCCTCTTCACTGGTCCCTTTCCTATTTGTTCCCCTTACTTGGAATCCCTGCGCAAGTTAGACGTCAGCGGCACGTCTTCTGAATCCCTACGCACATTGGACGACGCCTTCAACACGTCTTATGGATCCCAACGCAAGTTGAACGACATCTTCACCACGTCTTCTGAATCCCTACGCACGTTGGACGACGCCTTCAGCACGTCTCCCAATTCCCGGCGCTGGGCAGTTGATCTCCATCCATACCCTGGCACGTTGCCCGCTCAAGATATCGTAAACTTGGGCGATCTGCCGCCAATGATATAGTTCGCCAGTAATCGCCCATGGCTAAGTTCAAAGAAAGCCCGGCTGGCGTAGTGCCGCAGGCATCTCATGGCTTCAGTCCCCCTCCCCGTGACGGACACGTGACATTAGCCGATTATATATAGTAGGATATATATATATATATATATATATATAGATATAGATATAGATATAGATATAGATATAGATATAGATATAGATCTACCACTATATCTACCACTATATAATTGAGCTAGCTCCCAGCCCTGTAGATGATGAGGCGTATCTCACTCAGGTTGGAAACCTGGCTGAGATACGCCTCGTGGAACAACGCGTAATCTCATGGAACCCCTTGCGACGCCTCTGCGTACCTCGCGCGGGTGACGTTTGCCGTCCAACATGGGATATTGCTGCATCAGAGGAAGCGCATCCTCCTCCTGCTTGACACAACGGTGTCTGCGCGTGTTTCTGAGTGCCTGAATCCAGAAGACGGGTTCCCTTCGTCGCACCACAACCTTCTGGAGTCAGAAGAGGAGACGCCGTCGTTCTACGACGAGGGATCGAATTCAGAATTGAGCATGAGATGCTGCTGCAGCAGAGGAAGCGCATCCTCCTCCTGCTTCACAACGGCGTCTGCGCGCGTTTCTGAGTGCCTGAATCCAGAAGACGGGTTCCCTTCGTCGCACCACAACCTTCTGGAGTTAGAAGAGAAGACGCCGTCGTTCTACGACGAGGGATATTCAAAATTGAGCATGAGATGCTGCTGCAGCAGAGGAAGCGCAGCCTCCTCCTGCTTGACACAACGGCGTCTGCGCGCGTTTCCCAGTCCCTGAATCCAGAAGACGGGTTCCCTTCGTCGCACCACAACCTTCTGAAGTTAGAAGAGAAGACGCCGTCGTTCTACGACGAGGGACCGCATTCAAAATTGAGCATGAGATGCTGCTGCAGCAGAGGAAGCGCAGCCTCCTCCTGCTTGACGCAACGGCGTCTGCGCGCGTTTCTGATTCCCTGAATCCAGAAGACGGGTTCCCTTCGTCGCACCACAACCTTCTGGAGTCAGAAGATCGAAAATAAAGGAAGCAGAGGTCATATCGTCGTCGTACGACGACCGGCCGCATGCAGAACTCAGCATTATCTCATATTGAACGGAAAAGTTTACCCGCGACAGGTACGTATCTGCGTATAACACCAGGACTCAAGTCGATACCAAACGTAGTATTCACCGAGATGCTTCAGTAAATGTTGTCTTTTTGTTGTTCTGTTAACAAAATTGTTTTGAAGACCACACGTACTTTTTGTGCGAGAGTATTTTCTGAGAAAAAAGCGCAAACTTATAACACCGCGAAGCGGGCAAGTGCGAGACACGCCGTTAGGCGTGTCGTAGCACTTATATATATGTATATATATATATATATATATATATATATATATATATATATATATATATATATATATATATATATATATATATATATATATATATATATATTATCGTTCCCCTTATACATACACTACCCAGTATTGATTGCTGATTTCATAATCCTATCACATTTGTCTACCGTTCGCACGCGGACACAGGGCAAGACCCTTCATGTACTTCATTATATATCCAATCTTCCGGATTTAATGCCAGATCTACCTAATGGCCATTTTCGGCACGGCATTCTTCATGAATTCATTAAAGGATCTACATCACATTAGGCAACCGACCAAATTAACCATATATATGGCTTGGGATCTCTACTCATCGCGCATGTTATGAGTGGTTCGGAGAGTTTTTAAAGGGAGATTACTCACTCGAGAACAAAGCAAGGTCAGAAAGGCCAACTGAATTGGACGACATTGAACTACCCCAGTGAGGTGTTGAGGAAGTTAAGAGCTCCATGAAAGCGTAGAAATAGAAGTTTTCCTACACAACGAGCAGGGGAGGCATCTTCTTCGTACCGATAGTAGGCAGACGACACGTCAACTGGCAGAGAAGCTTTAAGTGTCTCATAGGATCGTAGGAATCCGTCTGAAGGGTCTTGGCTTTGCATGGAAATTTGGAGCTTGGATTTCACATGCCCTGTCAGACACTCAGTGCAAATCCACATGTTGCAAGACTCACAAGAGAAACAACAAAGTGGGCTGGGAGGTAACGGCATATCCACCGTATAGCCCTGACCTCGCCACTACCGACTACCATCGCTTCCGTACTCTCAAGCAAAAAATTGGAGAGAAATATTTTGAAACGGATGAAGACCTCGAAAATTGGATTTGGCAATGGTACGACTCCAGAACTGCTGTCCTTTAAGCGAGAGAAATTAGAAAAGTACCCAGTCTTTAGAGAAGTGTAGTGGAACAAAATGGAGTTTGTCTCAATTGATTGGACACTGTAGTTGTAAAGTAACAAATCTTTGAAAAAAATGAAGACTTTTTTCCAACCTTATATATACCATCTCCAGTTGAAATTCCACGTTTTCCAAAACGAATTCAACGTTCTTAAAAACAAATTCAACGTTGTCCAAAACGAACTCAACACTGCCCAAACCAAAATCACCGTTCTTCAAAACAAATTCAACGTTTTCAAACCAATTTCAACGTTCTTCTGGAATCTTCTCCCATATTATATAAACGGACCTCTCCGCTTTTCTTGCCATTGGGCGATTTGCCATGTTTGCAGGCAACAGAGCAGTGACCAAGTTCAACAAAGCCAGCAATGCGGCCGATACAGTCGAGCGTCTCGGAGTCAGAAGGAGATCTTGGTTAAGTTGATGTTCGTCGACGGAAGGATCACACTCGAAGCTGCTCAGATTGCTAGTGTCATAGAGATCACTGCACGAAGCATTATCAACTCGTACAAACGAGAAGGAGAAATAGTTGAGCGCACTCGCGGAGGTAATGGTTTGATTTCACACCCAGTCACTCGTTTTTTCAGCACTCAATTTTCAACTATGGGTAGCAACGCAAAAAAAGCTTATTGCTGACATCACAGAACTACGTTTCGTTTTTGCTAAATGCCCCTGGGTTGTACAAAAATGGGAAAAAACGGTATCGCTTCAGGGCGGCCTGATAAGCTAAAAGTGGCACCTGGAATGGCCCTGCTGTGCTCAAAACTTAACCTACAAATGGGTTGGCCTCACATTAATGTTTGGCTCGAATACAATACAGCAGGCTTCAGAGTTTACTAGGACGATGGATACTAAAGCAAATCTCGGGCCTTTTATAGGTGCTTGCTTCTCATCGAAGAGGTTGTCGAACGACATCCATTTCTCAACGATGAAAAAACTCGACGTTTGTTTCAGTTTCTACGATTTTCAACGCTCTAATGAAACTACATATCACACTTAAAAAGGGCCTTGGCAGATCCACATCACAGTTCAAAACACCCGAAGGCCTAAAAAAGGACTTACTTCCACTTTCCTATAGTTATTGCTATTATTGTGAATAGTTATTGTTCTGCTGTATTGCATAACGTTTGTTGTAACGCTTGTAGCTGTATCGCTTACAAGGGAACAGTCTGAACGGTACGCCGGAACGACAAGAACGAGCACTATAGGGAGAATCCCCGTTCTCCAAATAGTAACAGAACATGTTTTGTTTTCGCCGAATCCTTGAGGCAAACGAGTACGAGGGTGTAATGGTAAAGGGTCCGCAGAGCGAGCTCTTCACGGCAGCGCAAGATCCCGGTGTCGTGGACTGGGTGGCGCAGTGGTAGAGGGCACACCTCGTGTTCGTGAGGTCTAGACCTTTCGGTTCCTATGCTACGTCGCGTCTTTGCACTTTTACCACCTAGTATCGGATTTCCATATCTCAACTTGCTTTTGGCTTCACGGTTCCTGCCTAGTGGTACTCCGCTGCAGCCCAAGCCTGGAATGGCGATACAGTCCACTTTCCCCAGTTCTCACACTAGTATAGGATAACAATTCTAGTATAGCTAAACCTTTTCCTCCGAAACGATCTGTCCTCCCGAAAGCGTGACAGTGCCTTCACTGGTTAGTGGTGTCGTGACTCCGGCACAATCCTCCTCTGGTTGAAACTCTTCGTCCTCTTCTTCCACTACCTCCAACTTCTCCACTTCGTCGATTTCCAGGTGTCGCAGTTCGAAATTCTGCAGGACACTTGCCATCCTTTCCGCCAGTTTCATTTCGTCTCTCGAAGGGACAGCATCCAGTGGAGATCCGCACTTCAGTGTCAATAGGTGACGAAATGTCGACAAATAATAAGTAATAAAAACATCTTACCGTAGCAAACTCCAAAAACAATTTCAGATATGGAAATCTCTATGGAAATCTGATACTATGGTAAAAGTGCAAAAGCGCGACGTAGCATGGGAACCGAACCCTAGACCTCACGAACATGAGGCGTGCCCTCTACCACTGCTCCACCCCGTCCACGACACCGGGATCTTGCGCTGCCGTGAAAAGCTCGCTCTGCGGACCCTTAAACATTACACCTTCGTACTCGTTTGCCTAAAGGATTCGGCAAAAACAAAATATGTTCTGTTACTATTTGGAGGACGGGGATTCTCCCTATAGTACTCGTTCTTGCCGTTCCGGCGTACCGTTCAGACAGTTCCCTTGTTAGTTTGCTCATTTTGTACTTTTATCGCAATACTACTGAATACTTGACTTGCTTAACTTGCAATTTGTTTCCAATTTTCGTTGGATAGCTTTTTTTGAATGTTGGAATTTTTTGAGAAGAAGTAAACGTTGGAACGTACAGCTTGCAAAGAAGACGTTGAATTCGTTTTGAAAAACACTGAATTCTTCCCCGTGTCACGGGTGGGTGCTGACGGACCTCGAGGATATCGCGGATGTTACGTGCGGTCAAACAGCGCCGGTGGTGTAAGGCGAACACCGCTGCCCGGAAAGCAGAAGATGCGGGTTCAAGTCCCGAATGGCGCAAGAGTTTTAATCGCAACAAAACATTCTGCAACAAGGTATAACACTGAATTCGTTCGAAGAACCTTGAATTCGTTTTGAAAAACGTTAAATTCATTTTTAAAACTTTGAATTTGAACTGAAAATGGTATATATATATGTATATATAGCTAAATTTATTAGATTTTCAAACAAAAAATAAAGTGAATAAAATAAAATACATAATAACGAATAAAAAAATAAATTAATTAAAATTTTGTTAAAATATCTATTTATAATTTATTTTCGTTACATAGTAATAAGCAATTTTGTGAATTTATACATTTACTTTGCCGCAATTTATATACAAAAATAAATAGTTATTAAAAAATATAAAATAAATAAATAACGAATTAATTGACTAGTTGTGTGTAATTATGTTGTATGTATGTATGTATGTGTGTATGTGTGTATGTGTTCATTTGTGTATGTATGTATGTATGTATGTATGTATGTATTATGTATGTATGTGTTTGTGCGTGTGTGTGTTCGTGTGTTCGTTCGTCCGTCCGTCCGTCCGTCCCAACTGGAGTGGGCACTGAGTACTGGAAACAATTGTTGAACTCGACATCGTGCCTGGCGATGCCGTAGAGTGCCGAACACGTCGGCAACCGTGCATGGTGAGTCGTAGACGTGTCGAACACGTCGGCATCCGTGCCTGGGCATTTAGATGATCCTCGACGGGAGGCATCCACAGCAGGGAAGGCAATCGATATCGATCAATATTTTGTGGATGTCGTTCAAGCGGCACGAAACTTGAGCTCTCGGATAATCGAGATCGCTGAACACGAATCTGATGTCGACCAATCGATATCGATTGATATTATCCATTTTTTGAGGATGGCGTTCAAGCGGCACGAAACTTGAGCCTTGCGGGTAATCGAGGTCGCTGAACACGAATCTGAAGTCGACCAATCGATATCGATCGATATCATCGATTTTCTATGGATGTCGTTCAAGCGGTCCGAAACTTCAGCCGTGGGGGTAATATCGAGGTTGCTGAACACGAGTCTGAAGTTCGTTTTTGAGGCGCCGATCACCATCAACTGATCAAATTATACATGGATTATACATGCCGTCCATTTTTTCTATATCTCTCTAACCTGCTGCAATCGACGTAGTTAAGGAGTTCTTCCTGCGGAACCCATGACATAGGTTGCAGCTAAAATTGATGATGAGAAGTTATCACTACGGCGATGCCGTTGAGAAGGCGCCAGTGCGGCCGACAGGCAGCTCTGGAGGCTGTACTCTATATAATGAAACCAGTTCTTTACCGCAATGAAAGTATGAAAGTCTAAAAGTTGGTAAAAGAAGATGACCGGATTGTTTACTTCTTGGGTTTGGGGACGAAGCTCCCAACCAATCGCTGGTGGCCGCTAGGCCGCTGAATGACTGGTGCTGAATAATTGAATAATTGTGTTTCTTCGAAGACTTGTTGAAGTATGTCGAAAGAGCAATTTTGAACAATACTTTATTTCAATTTCAGACTGGGCCAACCCGCCGTCGAGACAACCGGCAAATCAACCATGTGTGGGGCCGAATAGTGTTGCAGAATAGGACCGTGCTGCGGTGGTTCGAGAAATTTCGTTTGGGAGATTTCAACCTTGAAGATGCACCCCTAAGCGGCAGACCTACAGCAATCCAGGGCGATGACTTGAAGGCCTTCGTGGAAGCTAATCTATCGCAGTTTGTGAAATTGCGGAAGATCTACGAGCCAGTAAAATTGGGGTTCGTACGTTAGGTGTCTCCCTGGGTTACGGTAGCGGTCCGCCGCAGCCAGTCAGACTCCTGAGCTCAACCGGATACAAAAGCGAGAAAGACTTCTAATCTCAAGACATCACTTAAGGTTAGATGCGCTGCTATTACTTTAGCAGCAGCAAACGTAAAGCAAAAGTTTTTACTTTTGCTACCATGTGAAAATTTGCTTTCGCTAAACTGTATTACAAGGCGAATCCTCCCCTCCCCTCCGGGGTGTCAGTCAAGCCCTAAAGCATATGAATACCAGAAATGCAAAAAGAAAGCAGAGCAAAAAAAGGCGGCTAAAGTCCTCAATCACCATCTTCCGACAGAAAGTCTGCTCTGCTCATCCGTTACAGCGTCGAATGCGGGCTCAACAACAGGCCACGCTACCGTAATCGGGGCAGTGGCGGGCTGCGGCGGACCGCTACCGTAACCCAGGGAGACACCTAACGTACGAACACCAATTTTACTGGCTCGTAGATCTTCCGCAATTTCACAAACTGTTTGCGATAGATTAGCTTCCACGAAGGCCTTCAAGTCATCGCCCTGGATTGCTGTAGGTCTGCCGCTTAGGGGTGCATCTTCAAGGTTGAAATCTCTGAAACGAAATTTCTCGAACCACCGCAGCACGGTCCTATTCTCCAACACTATTCGGCCGCACACATGGTTGATTTGCCGGCTGTCTCGACGGCGGGTTGGCCCAGTCTTCAGTTTTCGAAGAAACACAATTATTCAATTATTCAGCATAGGTGTGACGAGATGTACCGAAAACTGCGAATACTCCAGCGGGCAGTGGTCAACGGAATAGGTCCCATTCTTCTGCGCGACAAGGCCCGCACACACGTTTCGCAAATCACCATGCGATAATTAAACGAACTAGGAGCTGAAGTTCTGCCTCACCCGCCATGCTCACCAGACATTGCGCCAACCGACTACCATCTTTTTATGCATGCACCTTTAGAACTTGCTCGCTGGTAGAACCTTCGCAAATCAGGGACGCGCAAAACCATCCTCCCTGGAATTTGCGGCATCTCGACCGCCCAGTTTTTCCGCTCATGGAATCATTCAACTAGCATCGCGTTGGAAACAGTATGCTGATTCGAATGGTGCTTATTCCGACTGAATCAGGTGAGTATTAAGAAAGTTATGCTCTTTTAAAGTGAACCAGTCAAAATCGCCAGAACTTTTCGGCCAACATTATAGTTGCCTGACGCTCGCACTGCTCCAAGTGGCGCTTCAGCTCGAGTTGCCGAAGACAGACGTCTCTTGATGATCCTCAAGCTCTCGCTTTCGTTAGCGCTGTCACGGAGATGGTGTATGAAGCAGTTGTATTCCTCGTTAACGTTTAGCGGCCTTCTCTCTTTAGCGCGAAAGAGGGAATCTTGCGCGAAGGAGGCGGCGATCGTCTTCTGGATCTACGACGACATTCGGAATCGCTCCTAGCTCTGATCTCTTCTTGCAGGGTGGCCCTACAAGCTTCGAGTATTTTTCTCACACAAATTGGCTGCAAAAATTGTTAAGGACACCTTGACCGCAACCCTCCGTTAGAACACAAGGATAAAAGAACAAAGAATAGAACATTCTGGAAGTGATCTACTATGCTCTTTCTCCAAAACTAAATATCATCCGCAATATGACTCTCAAATCTCTGACGCTTTCACTTGCGCTGACGAATTGGCCTTTGAAAGGAGACATCTTGTTTTGAATGCGGCGGCCTCAATCCGAAGTTATTTCTGCACAATTTCAATAGTAGTGCTCTGTTTTGAGCCTGAGAAAGCAATCTTCTGCAAGAAAAAAATTGGCGAAGTGAAAATATTAAAATATGAATACAACCCATGTTTGGAAATGATAAAATTCCGGGTTGTTCATTGAGGCAGTGAATCGTATGCCTTCAAGACAATCCTGGCAGCAGTTCACCAACCTCATGGAGATGAAAGGTTATTAATGCAAGGCTCACTAACTTCCAGGTACAGACTGAAAAGGTATATCCTGCCAACAGCGCCCTTTTTTTTGAAATCCTGCTCAAAGTTTCTCTACTCTGCTTTCATTCAATCATTCATTCACTTCCTCTGAACTAGAGCTGAACTTATACTCATCAAAATTTTCAAATTATTATTTCTCATTCGTTTGGAAATAGTAACAATTTTTCACCTGTTCGTTGCAATACAGCTCCATCTTCTGTTCGATATTTGTGGGTATCTGAACAGGCATCGGAGTCTCTCCCGTAGCTGTTTCCGAACTATTCAGAATCTTTTCATACACGTGCTCCATTACCTTGCGAACTTGTAGCATTTCAGTAGCGGAAAGGCGATCTCTAAATAAACAATGAAGTAGTGGGAGCTATGAAAACAGGAGCAATCCGGACCTTAACGGAAGCGCCGAGACAACGATTAGTACTTTGTGGCACTCACTTCTTTGGAGTTTTTATGTTTAGACTTGCGTGCGGCAACAAATAGAAAGGCATCTTGGTGAACTTCGGCAGCATACTCCTCTCAACAACCGCTGTTATCTTAAAATAGAAATAATGAAAGCGATAGCCAGTGTTTCCACAAAGATTCACGTTTCAGCAATTACCCATTCCGGCAAATCCTTCGCTAGACAGGCAGATTCAGCTTCATTAGCTGCATCACGTACCAGCAGCCTAAGCACCGTGCGACCATTCACCTCACTGAAAAGAGCGAGAAGCTGACTCTAGTGCGGTTCGCTCGACAAGAACCGACGAACGATAGTATGATTGGCGTGTGTCCTGGAATTGGCAGATACCCGGCCGTCGCCTGCGCCGTTTCCGATCCCTCTGCACCCATGTCACAGTGCTGGTAGTGTTCGAAAAGCGACCGAAGCATCATACCGCCATAGTTGACTAGAATCACATAACAACTACACCTGTGCGAACTCTACGGTGGACAACGTTTCGCTTTTTTAGGAGCACACTAATAATGACTCTATACAGCAAAATAACTCGTTAGAAAGCACAATGGATAGAAAACAGGTCACAATCCGCAACAATAACTGCTTAGATGATTGAGGAATGAAAGAACATTAATATTATTATAAAAATTACTCTTATTGTCGGAGTCTTCCACGCCAGCGTCTTTCGCAGACAACCATGCCGAAAATACATCGCCTTCTTCGAGTGTGATTTGCAACATCTATAGATAACTCCTCTGAGTCATTTATTCCACTAGCTTTTAGCAGTCGAAAAATCGCCACAAGGCGCGATTTGGCGGAATTCGTCTCGCCTTAAAGAAAAGTGACGTAGCTCACCCCGCTCTTGTAATCTACGGAGAACCAGCTGGGAACAAACACTTTTCGATTGTGTTCCAACACCACATCCTCGAAGGGCCTCTTTCCAAAATCTGCAACCTATAACAAAATTTGGAATGTTTTCAAGAAGGTATTTGTAAAGAAGCGTGGTTCTATAAAATTACCTTTCTTCCAGCTAATACATCATATAGCCCTATGCAGTCATCTGAGTCCTTAGTAATCACATGTCGCTTATCGTTCAGAACCCCCGCATGTTTTATCGATGTGGCTCCTGAAGTGTATTAAAAACACATTAAAAAGCTTTTCAGATCTTATAACACAACATAACAGCACTCCTATTACTTTCCTTGTAACATCACCCACCAGGTGTAATAACATCAGGGAATCTGTGCAAAGCGTTGATGTTAAGATGTGCAAACTCATCAACAGCCTGGCCGTCCCCTATTGACAGCTGGGTATTCGACGGAAGTGGCCACCTGAATGCGGAACGTTCGACTGACCCTGTTGATTTTGCCAAATGAACCCCCAAGAAACCTCTTTATGGAGGAGTTCCATGTAGCTGACCAAATTGCTGAAGGATGGTCATGGTCATCCAAAAGAAGCTGCAATTAAAGATTCGCTTAAGTATCAACATCAATACACTCCCGCAACGGAGCTGACATCTTTCTCATGATCTAACCTTTTTAACAAACGCGTCCTCTTCAAAAAGAAGATGGCTCTGCGCGAAATCACAAATTGGCGTTCGAAAGACACGTCGATCTCTTCCAGCGCTGTACACGAACGAAAAGGAGTTATCGGTCTAAAGTATAAAGGAAGGAATTGAAACACGGCAGAAAAAAAACTGACATGATTCAGAAAAGTGTTTAATATTTTAGACAAATTGAATGGAAAAATTTGCCTGTAAAAAGCAAAAATCAGATCCGCTCAGTACCTTGAGATGCTGAAACTTCTAGTACACAGATATGTATTTGATAAACGCGCTATTTTCTCATCGACAATAAACGGGATTACTATTGGACATAATCTCCGACGTCAACCGGAAGAATCGGATTCTAACAACTCTCTACATTCCTTTTGGTTGTTAACTAACCGCCTTCACCAATAGAGTCTTTCATAATCCTTCGAAGAACTCAACTGTAAATTAGAAACCATAAGATAAAAATATATTACGATCGGGACAATAGATAGATATTTAAATTGAATAATGTACCAATGCTATTTGCGAGCGCGGTTACAACAATAATTAAACAATTTTAAAATGCTTTTCATATCATGCGACTAATTGGAATAAAGTACGGAACACGTTTTCTTTTCCTTTCCTTCTACTGACGTTGTTTGTTTTTTTGTTTGTTTTTCACTAGGGCTTTATTGTTCTTGGGCACATGAGCTATTTTCGTATTACTTACTAGGATAACTAGCTGTTCTGAAAACACTTTCTGTGCGACCATAAATGAATAAAAAATAAAATACAGAGAACAAGGTAGTGGAATGCTCGTTTCTTCATATTCCAATTTTTGTTGTGACGCTTCGTGAGAAAACCATTCTAATCTATTCGATATTAACAACGACTTACCGAGATTAACCAACACACGTCTATATCTCATCATTTTCACTATGAGAAAAACGGCACCAATTTACCATCCATAAAGAGAAGGAATATTGTACTCGTTTTTTAGAGCGCAGGTTTACATTCAGAACAAATAAAACGCGCATAAAAGGATGGATGTCCTGCAGACTGATGATAGATATAGGCTGTTTCTACTTGTATACCCTATGTAGTAGATTTTCTGAATCGGATTGTGATATGACATCATCATAGACAGTATTGCCCTGAATCTCCACTCTACACCGAAGAACATTGACTGAAAATTAAACACTAGACTCTCAGAATTCGGAGATATAGCAGGGCGAAATTATCGAAATGACACACAATCTGTGAGGTAACGCCCAGGCTGCACCTCGATCTTTCGATAACGCAAAAAATTCACGGTAGAAGACAGCAAAACATAGCAGCTGAACCAGCAGGATTCGGCCGAATGGGTGTGAGCCTGTAGGCTTGCATAGTGTTTGGAAGTGAGTCAAACAAATGAGACTAAATTCCACTATTTCCTTCTGGGAAATTTGTGTTCGCAGTGAAAGACAATTATAAACGGTGGATACCAGGACCGGCTCACCGTAACCGCAGTGCATCGCGCCGAAACTTCTGCTGTCTGCGCCTTCCTACATTAGAGATCGCGCGTCGGCGTCCACGTTGCCACGTTCGATCGATGTCTTGTGCGCCCGCGATGGCGCCATCGGCAAGCGGGTCGTGGGGCAGTGGATAGCGGGGTTGCTTCATGAGAGGGATGTCGGGGTTCGGTTCTCCTGCGTCGTGGGATTCTTCCATTTCAGCTATCTTAGATCTTAGAGCTTTCGGTGTCTACACAATATTGCGTGTTTTTTGCGTACTGTTTCAGCCGTATGCGCTTCACCGCTCGGAGAACACAGAACCAGCCGCGGACTCCCTCTGAGCGAAGAAAGCAGTTCCATACGAGCAGCTGGTATGGCACAACCCTGGAGACCCTTTCCTAACCTGACACTGCGCTTGAAGAGCGCAGAACTCAGCCGTGGACTCCCCTTGAGCGACGAAAGCAGTCTCCATACGAACAGCTTGTATGGCACACCCTGGAGTCCCTTCCCTAGCCTGCTTGTGCGATTGCACAAAAACGTCTCACCCGAAGCCCAAGGTTACGGCGAGCCGGTCCTGATATCCGCCGTTTATAATCCCGTTCCAGTGAACAGTCAGTAAGCACTCCAAGACACTGCCCTTCATAGCGAGTCAATAAAAAGTACACAGTCCATATATCCTCAGTGTTCGATTTTACCTGCAGTGTCCAAACGCCTTCCTGATGTGCCAGACAAGTAGCGATACATCGTTGTTGGCCCAAATCCCACAGCCGGACCGTTGCGTCTGCACTAGCTGATATACACTGAAAACTTCGAGTGAATAGAGCTCCTTTCACCACTCTATAACAATGACGGCACTTTGGTTCCATCGGGGCTAATTACGATCGCTCGAATGTTCTCGGTGTGACCGCGAAGTTTCATGATTTTCTGGCAAGTTCTCGGATCCCAGATTCGAAGCACCTGTAATTTACCTTCACAACTTCTAAGTGGACCTGAAGAAATAAGCAAAAGCCGCTCACAAGCAAGCCAAGTCATGAATCTAACTACCCATACCTTTTCTGTGCTGCCCGACACTATTACTGTCCCGGAATCATTCATAGCCAACGCGTATATGCTATTCTTGCAGCCCATAAGTGACGAGGCTGAAACAAACACAATAGTCTCGGTGCAATGAAGCACATGCAACATAACGTACGACGTAAGGCAGCCACTAGACTCGAGGAAGTCCAGGGGGTTGGGGTGGGTACGCCAAGAAGACGAGTAGTAGGACGCACGTCCCATAAGGTGGACCCTCTCATCTATGATGGTGCAATCCCTCCCTATAGGGTGTGCACCTAACCTCGTTTTATCCTATTTTGAAAACTCACTTGTGACAGTATTGTTCGTAGTGGTAAGCTTTGTCAGCGTGGCTATGTCCCAAAGGTAGATGGACTGATCGTACCCTGCGCTCGCAGCACGTTCATGTTCCTTTGCGTAGGCCAGGCAGCTGACATAATCCTTGAACAGAAGCTGCGTGGACAATATACCTAACTGCAGAAAAGCGAGCTAAACTAACTTTGTGGGTGCGTAGAGTTGACATGCAGAAGTGCTTTGTTGCATTCCATACCTTCACCGTAGTATCGTTTGAAGCAGATAGTACTGAAAATAAAGCGTTTGTAGTCAGCATGTTTATCTATTATACGGAGCACTGATATGCAAGTGTAACAAAGAAGGGCATTAGTACCAGTTCCCTAACATGGAACCCGTGGTTAAATCATCGGGAATTGATAACCAAGCAACTTAGCAAAAGGGAGATCCTACAAGCCTATAGGGTTAGAGCTAACTCAAACGCTGTTGCTTATGGTCTTTCTGTTGTAGCACTTGGTCAGTAATAGGATATCAATCCTTAGCTATTTACGACACCGGACCTACGTTGTAGATACGTACCTACACCCACGTAATAGATATGTAATAGCCACCTAATATCTACATCATAGCAACGTAATATCCACGTCACAGCCACGTAATAACTGGACCCTGAAGTACCAATAAATAGCTTCCGATTGTTGTCTATTGGTTCTTTGTTCTTCGTTGCTGCTGGTCCTCGCAATAAAGCTGGTTCTACCCTGGACAACTACAATACTTTCTAGTGCTCCGATCGTTTTAGCCAATCATCGTTTCGATCACGAGTTCCGCCAACGCTTTAGGTTAATGACATTGCGTTGCGTTAACTGTCATCAGGGCCGCCCAGTGGCACACAATCATTAAATTAAAGGCGATGGCTGCCCTCAGACCACTTGGCATCACCGTTCTTCCAAATTACTGCAAAATGGAAATCTACAATAGTTACTTAGGCCTCCCACTAACCAAATATGGTTTTAATCGCTGAGCGCCATTACTTTTCACCGTTTTCACTCATTCCTATCGGCGATCGTTTGATTTGCACAATAAACCTTCATGCAAGTGAGCCTTCCAAAATATTCAACACTATAATCCATTGAAGGTCTTGACTGAACTGCTCACGTCCCTTCATAAGCATTGGCTCTAGTCAGTACAAAAGAAGAAGATGCAGAGAATGCTCGACATCTTCCTGATCTTCCAAAAACAGCGATGCCACGGCAGCTCGTGGCATCCTGATCTTCATATATTTTGTGCACTCGCAGTATTCTCTACACCATACTGGAGAAGTAGTATGCTCCTCAGTTCTCGCTACTCTTTCTATGATGAGTGGCTGCCTTACGAAACTTTAAAGACAGAAAACAAATTTTCCCGGCCCCTCGGTACGCTAGGATAGAAACTCGCCCCCGTTTCCTCGCCAACTCGGCCGTACATCCCGGCGGAGTGGCATTCTACACCCGCCCTTAAAACAAAGGCGTGGCAAATGTCTACGCCTCCACTATCTCGTAAGGCAGCCGCTTGACTCTCGAGTAAGTCCAGGGGGTTGAGGGTGGCCGGGCCGGTGGGACGAGGAGGTAGAACGCTCGACTCCGTACATCCCGCCCCGCCGCCGAGTTGCCTAGCTACGAAGCAAAGGTTACTACTGCCATAACGCGAAAACGCCAAAGCAACCCGTTCACGTAGAGAACTGCCAGCAAACAGACAACAGCTGTCATAGATGTGACACTCTTGTTTAGCGAATATTGCGCGTAACTGATGGACGATGGTAGAGCGAAGATAAGGCAAGGATAGAAGCTAGAAAACGGCAGCGTGAATAAAAACAGCGTTCCACAGAAGAAACCCATAATCCGGATGCCTGACGCTACCTGTAACTAGGGCACCACTCACAGAATCGTCCACTGCAGCACAGAATCAGGTCGTTGATCCAGTCAGTGTGATGTTCCATTGCTTGGACAAACGTGGCCTGCTGAGGAGATGGTGGTGCGGTTTTCGCCAAACCGCCATTTACGTATAACGGCCATGCTTCCTAAACTATATTATTTAGAGCACTAAACAACGGTTCTTACTAGGGAAGGTTTCGACCTCCCATGGACCTTCAATATAAAACATAACGAAATGTAAAATTCAAAGAAGTAAAGAAAGGTGTCAAATAATGGAATTTTTTAATTAATTAAAAGAATGATGTCACAAATTATAAAACATTGAAAGGTTCTTTTCGCCACTGCCTTCAGACGAACCTTTGTGTAATGCTCCTCCCGTGACTCTTCAGTGAAGAAGAGGAGCATATTTTAAGGTATCTTTGAGATCTGTTTATGTGGGGAGAGATAGGAAAATGGAAAGGAGGAGAGGTCAGGAGAGAAAGAAGAATAGAATAGAAGAGAAAGAATGAATATGAAAGGACAAAGAACTACACTCTACATGAGAAAGTTGATTTCAAAACAGAAAACAAAGAAGGAGTAGAATTTTTTTAGAGTAAATAAAAAGATATAACTTAAAGAGGTATCAAAGATGTCCTTATGAGTTGAAAGGGATTAATTAAAAGGAGTATTTATACATAATAAATATTTTCAAATATAATTTTTATAATTATCACGATAGTTATTGTATTATGTGTAATTATAATTTGTTATGTATGATTAACTATCTAGTATATAATTGTAATAACTGTCATAATCTTTCTAGTAATCATTATTATTAATACCTTTATTGTATTATTATCACTCTTTAAAATTGAACGACTTACCATTTTGCCAATCACCGCACTCCGTAGTGGAACATTTACAAATAAGGAAGTGTGTATCGATAGACTGTTATATATAGTGATACCCAAACTAATTCTCATTTATAATTCAAATATGGCAAAACTGGTTGTATCATTGAGAAGGGTTGCATAACTATACTTAGTGTAGAAAAAAGAGTGCAATAAAACTAACAGCAAAACAAAACGGTATCGTTTTAATTAATGGATAACAAGTGCTCCGTCACGCCTATCGGCGTTCCTCGCACTTGCGCGCTTCGCGCGATGTTGCAGTATCACTAAGCTAAGTTATATACAGTGATACCATGTCAAGTTAGGTGCTCTACTTGCACAGCGTTCTTCCCTACCTAGGAGTACGAAAGGCTCGCAGTATGTATAGTATATGGTGTGACCAGTCGTTCAGCGGCCTAGCGGCCGCCTCCGACTGGTTGGGGGCTTCGCCCCCAAGCCCCGAGAAGAGAACACTCCGACCATCTTCTTTTCCCAACTTTTAGACCTTCATACCTCAAAAACAAACTTCAGATTCGTGTTCAGCGACCTCGATTACCCCCAGGGCCAAAGTTTCGCGCCACTTGAGCGCCATCCTCAAAAAATCGATAATATCGATCGATATCGATTGGTCGACTTCAGATTCGTGTTCAGCGACCTCGATTACCCCCAGGGCCAAAGTTTCGCGCCACTTGAGCGCCATCCTCAAAAAATCGATAATATCGATCGATATCGATTGGTCGACTTCAGATTCGTGTTCAGCGACCTCGATTACCCCCAGGGCCGAAGCTTCGTGCCGCTTGAACGTCATCCTTAAAAAATCGATAATATCAATCGATATCGATTGGTCGACTTCAGATTTGTGTTCAGCGACCTCGATTACCCCCAGGGCCAAAGTTTCGCGCCACTTGAGCGCAATCCTCAAAAAATCGATAATATCGATCGATATCGATTGGTCGACTTCAGATTCGAGTTCAGCGACCTCGATTACCCCCAGGGCCAAAGTTTCGCGCCACTTGAGCGCCATCCTCAAAAAAATCGATAATATCGATCGATATCGATTGGTCGACTTCAGATTCGTGTTCAGCGACCTCGATTACCCCCAGGGCTAAAGTTTCGTGCCACTTGAGCGCCATCCTCAAAAAATCGATAATATCGATCGATATCGATTGGTCGACTTCAGATTCGTGTTCAGCGACCTCGATTACCCCCAGGGCCAAAGTTTCGCGCCACTTGAGCGCCATCCTCAAAAAATCGATAATATCGATCGATATCGATTGGTCGACTTCAGATTCGAGTTCAGCGACCTCGATTACCCCCAGGGCCAAAGTTTCGCGCCACTTGAGCGCCATCCTCAAAAAAATCGATAATATCGATCGATATCGATTGGTCGACTTCAGATTCGTGTTCAGCGACCTCGATTACCCCCAGGGCTGAAGTTTCGTGCCACTTGAGCGCCATCCTCAAAAAATCGATAATATCGATCGATATCGATTGGTCGACTTCAGATTCGTGTTCAGCGACCTCGATTACCCCCAGGGCCAAAGTTTCGCGCCACTTGAGCGCCATCCTCAAAAAATCGATAATATCGATCGATATCGATTGGTCGACTTCAGATTCGTGTTCAGCGACCTCGATTACCCCCAGGGCCAAAGTTTCGCGCCACTTGAGCGCCATCCTCAAAAAAATCGATAATATCGATCGATATCGATTGGTCGACTTCAGATTCGTGTTCAGCGACCTCGATTACCCCCAGGACCGAAGTTTCGCGCCACTTGAGCGCCATCCACAAAAAATCGATAATATCGATCGATATCGATTGGTCGACTTCAGATTCGTGTTCAGCGACCTCGATTACCCCCAGGGCCAAAGTTTCGCGCCACTTGAGCGCCATCCTCAAAAAATCGATAATATCGATCGATATCGATTGGTCGACTTCAGATTCGTGTTCAGCGACCTCGATTACCCCAGGGCTGAAGTTTCGTGCCGCCGACGTGTTCGGCACGTCTACGGCTCGCCATGCACGGTTGCCGACGTGTTTGGCACGTCTACGGCTCGCCATGCACGGTTGCCGACGTGCTCGGCACGTCTACGGCTCGCCATGCATGGTTGCCGACGTGTTTGGCAGGTCTACGGCTCGCCATGCAGGGTTGCCGACGTGTTTGGCACGTCTACGGCTCGCCATGCATGGTTGCCGACGTGTTCGGCACGTCTCCGGCTCGCCATGCACGGTTGCCGACGTGCTCGGCACGTCTACGGCTCGCCATGCACGGTTGCCGACGTGTTTGGCACGTCTACGGCTCGCCATGCACGGTTGCCGACGTGCTCGGCACGTCTACGGCTCGCCATGCATGGTTGCCGACGTGTTTGGCAGGTCTACGGCTCGCCATGCAGGGTTGCCGACGTGTTTGGCACGTCTACGGCTCGCCATGCACGGTTGCCGACGTGCTCGGCACGTCTACGGCTCGCCATGCATGGTTGCCGACGTGTTCGGCACGTCTCCGGCTCGCCATGCACGGTTGCCGACGTGCTCGGCACGTCTACGGCTCGCCATGCACGGTCGCCGACGTGTTTGGCACGTCTACGGCTCGCCATGCAGGGTTGCCGACGTGTTTGGCACGTCTACGGCTCGCCATGCACGGTCGCCGACGTGTTTGGCACGTCTACGGCTCGCCATGCAGGGTTGCCGACGTGTTCGGTGCATCTACGGCATCGCCAGGCACGGTTGCCGACGTGTCCGGCACGTCTACGGCATCGCCAGGCACGGTTGCCGACGTGCTCGGCACGTCTACGGCTCGCCATGCAGGGTTGCCGACGTGCTCGGTACCTCTCCGGCTCGCCATGCACGGTTCTCGACGTGTTCGGCTCCCGCGCCCCAACTCAAAGTGGGACGGACGGACAGTGTGACACACACAGTGACACAGTGACACACGCTTGCTGCTTTATATATAGTAGGATAGGCGATCTATTGGTTCCCCACTATTGAAACGGTCCCCCATTACTGCTACTGGTTCCCCTCACTGATCAACCCTCAGCGGACGACGTTTTCGGCACGTCTATCTGAATCCCCAAACACGCTGAGCGAAGCATTTGGCACATCCTTTGAGTCCCAGTCACGTCACGCGACGTATTCTGCACGTCTTTTGAATCCCTGGCACGTAGAAGACGTCCGGGTATTTTCCGCTATTTTCGCGCTCGGTAACTTGATCAGTATCGATTGATGGTAATGAATACTTCAAAAACGAATTTCAGATTCGTGTTGAGTGACCTCGACTGCCTCTAGGGCTAAAGTTTTAAACCGCCTAGACGACATCCACAAAATATCCATTGATGGCGATCGATACTTCAAAAGCGAATTTCAGATTTGTGTTTAGAGACTTCGACTACCTCCAGGGCAGAAGTTCCCAAGCAGGGAAAAGACGTCTGGGTATTTTTCGCTATTTTCATGTTTTCGTGCCGTAATGCACACCCCACTCCCCTCTATTTCCCCCCACCCACTATTTTATGACTAAATCCACACAAAAAATCGATAATATGGCCCAAATGGATTGATGGCGATGGACACCTTAAATGTGGACTTCACGCTCGCCTTCAGCGACATCGACTACCCCAGGACGGAAGTACCGGACCGCAAGAAAGATATCCACAGAAAAATCGATATTCAGCCATGATTTTCGAAACTTCACGCACAAAGGCACACTGCACGTTAAAGAGTGTAACCGCACATGGCGCGTTATTCAAACCTGGATTTTGGTAGGGTAACAGCGCTTTTACTACACAAAAAAAACGGTAATACCGGTCGATATCGATTGATAGCGACCTATACTTCAAAAATGAACTTCAGAACCGAGTTCAGTGACGCCCATTAGCCCAGGGGCGGGGAGTTCGGACCGCAAGAAAGATATCCACAAAAAAATCGATAATACGGCTCAATCTGGATTGATGGCGCTCGACACTTCAATAACGGGATTCAGAGTCGTGCACACCAACCACGATACCCCTAGGACTGAAATTTCCGACTGCCAGAACGACATCCACAAACAAATTGATAAAACGGCCCAATCTGGATTAATGGCGATCGACACTTCAGAAAGGGACTTTGCCCTCGCGTTCAGCGACATCGACTACCCCGGGAGGGAAGTTTCAGACCGCAAGAAAGATATCCACAAAAAATCGATAATACGGCTGAAACTGGATTGATGGCGATCGACACTTCGAAAAGGGGCTTCGCCCTCGCGTTCAGCGACTTCGAACTACTCCGGGAGGAGAGTTTCGGAGCGAAAGTAAGATATCCACAAAAAATCGATAACACGGGTCGATATCGATGATAGCGACCGTTACTTCAAAAATGAACTTCACATTCGAGTTCGCCAACAACGATACCACTAGGACTGAAATTTCCGATCGCCAAAACGACATCCACAAAAAATCGATAATATTGATCGGTATCGATTGGTCGACTTCAGATTTGTTTCAGCGACCTCGATTACCCCAGGGCTGATGTTTCAGGGCGCTTGCACGACATCCACAGAAAAATCGATAATATCGATCGATATCGATTGGTCGACTTCAGATTGGTGTTCAGCGCCCTCGATTACCCCAGGGCTGAAGTTTCAGGGCGCTTGCACGACATCCACAGAAAAATCGATAATATCGATCGATATCGATTGCCTCCCCCTGCTGTGAACGCCTCCCGTCGATGATCATCTAAATGCCCAGGCACGGTCGCCGACGTGATCGGCACGTCTACGGCTCGCCATGCACTGTCGCCGACGTGTTCGGTGCATCTACGGCATCGCCAGGCACGGTTGCCGACGTGATCGGCACGTCTACGGCTCGCCATGCAGGGTTGCCGACGTGTTCGGTGCATCTACGGCATCGCCAGGCACGGTTGCCGATGTGTTCGGTACGTCTACGGCTCGCCATGCACGGTCGCCGACGTGTTCGGCACGTCTACGGCTCGCCATGCAGGGTTGCCGACGTGTTCGGTGCATCTACGGCATCGCCAGGCACGGTTGCCGACGTGTCCGGCACGTCTACGGCATCGCCAGGCACGGTTGCCGACGTGTTCGGCACGTCTACGGCTCGCCATGCACTGTCGCCGACGTGTTCGGCACGTCTACGGCATCGCCAGGCACGGTTGCCGACGTGTCCGGCACGTCTACGGCATCGCCAGGCACAGTTGCCGACGTGTTCGGCACGTCTACGGCTCGCCATGCAGGGTTGCCGTGTTCGGTGCATCTACGGCATCGCCAGGCACGGTTGCCGACGTGTTCGGCACGTCTACGGCTCGCCATGCAGGGTTGCCGACGTGTTCGGTGCATCTACGGCATCGCCAGGCACGGTTGCCGACGTGTTCGGCACGTCTACGGCTCGCCATGCACGGTCGCCGACGTGTTTGGCACGTCTACGGCTCGCCATGCAGGGTTGCCGACGTGTTCGGTGCATCTCCGGCATCGCCAGGCACGGTTGCCGACGTGTCCGGCACGTCTACGGCTCGCCATGCACGGTCGCCGACGTGTTCGGCACGTCTACGGCTCGCCATGCACTGTCGCCGACGTGTTCGGCATGTCTACGGCTCGCCATGCACTGTCGCCGACGTGTTCGGCACGTCTACGGCATCGCCAGGCACGGTTGCCGACGTGTTCGGCACGTCTACGGCTCGCCATGCAGGGTTGCCGTGTTCGGTGCATCTACGGCATCGCCAGGCACGGTTGCCGACGTGTTCGGTGCATTTACGGCATCGCCAGGCACGGTTGCCGACGTGTTCGGCACGTCTACGGCATCGCCAGGCACGGTTGCCGACGTGCTCGGCACGTCTACGGCTCGCCATGCAGGGTTGCCGACGTGCTCGGTACCTCTCCGGCTCGCCATGCACGGTTCTCGACGTGTTCGGCTCCCGCGCCCCAACTCAAAGTGGGACGGACGGACAGTGTGACACACACAGTGACACAGTGACACACGCTTGCTGCTTTATATATAGTAGGATAGGCGATCTATTGGTTCCCCACTATTGAAACGGTCCCCCATTACTGCTACTGGTTCCCCTCACTGATCAACCCTCAGCGGACGACGTTTTCGGCACGTCTATCTGAATCCCCAAACACGCTGAGCGAAGCATTTGGCACATCCTTTGAGTCCCAGTCACGTCACGCGACGTATTCTGCACGTCTTTTGAATCCCTGGCACGTAGAAGACGTCCGGGTATTTTCCGCTATTTTCGCGCTCGGTAACTTGATCAGTATCGATTGATGGTAATGAATACTTCAAAAACGAATTTCAGATTCGTGTTGAGTGACCTCGACTGCCTCTAGGGCTAAAGTTTTAAACCGCCTAGACGACATCCACAAAATATCCATTGATGGCGATCGATACTTCAAAAGCGAATTTCAGATTTGTGTTTAGAGACTTCGACTACCTCCAGGGCAGAAGTTCCCAAGCAGGGAAAAGACGTCTGGGTATTTTTCGCTATTTTCATGTTTTCGTGCCGTAATGCACACCCCACTCCCCTCTATTTCCCCCCACCCACTATTTTATGACTAAATCCACACAAAAAATCGATAATATGGCCCAAATGGATTGATGGCGATGGACACCTTAAATGTGGACTTCACGCTCGCCTTCAGCGACATCGACTACCCCAGGACGGAAGTACCGGACCGCAAGAAAGATATCCACAGAAAAATCGATATTCAGCCATGATTTTCGAAACTTCACGCACAAAGGCACACTGCACGTTAAAGAGTGTAACCGCACATGGCGCGTTATTCAAACCTGGATTTTGGTAGGGTAACAGCGCTTTTACTACACAAAAAAAAACGGTAATACCGGTCGATATCGATTGATAGCGACCTATACTTCAAAAATGAACTTCAGAACCGAGTTCAGTGACGCCCATTAGCCCAGGGGCGGGGAGTTCGGACCGCAAGAAAGATATCCACAAAAAAATCGATAATACGGCTCAATCTGGATTGATGGCGCTCGACACTTCAATAACGGGATTCAGAGTCGTGCACACCAACCACGATACCCCTAGGACTGAAATTTCCGACTGCCAGAACGACATCCACAAACAAATTGATAAAACGGCTCAATCTGGATTAATGGCGATCGACACTTCAGAAAGGGACTTTGCCCTCGCGTTCAGCGACATCGACTACCCCGGGAGGGAAGTTTCAGACCGCAAGAAAGATATCCACAAAAAATCGATAATACGGCTGAAACTGGATTGATGGCGATCGACACTTCGAAAAGGGGCTTCGCCCTCGCGTTCAGCGACTTCGAACTACTCCGGGAGGAGAGTTTCGGAGCGAAAGTAAGATATCCACAAAAAATCGATAACACGGGTCGATATCGATGATAGCGACCGTTACTTCAAAAATGAACTTCACATTCGAGTTCGCCAACAACGATACCACTAGGACTGAAATTTCCGATCGCCAAAACGACATCCACAAAAAATCGATAATATTGATCGGTATCGATTGGTCGACTTCAGATTTGTTTCAGCGACCTCGATTACCCCAGGGCTGATGTTTCAGGGAGCTTGCACGACATCCACAGAAAAATCGATAATATCGATCGATATCGATTGGTCGACTTCAGATTGGTGTTCAGCGCCCTCGATTACCCCAGGGCTGAAGTTTCAGGGCGCTTGCACGACATCCACAGAAAAATCGATAATATCGATCGATATCGATTGCCTCCCCCTGCTGTGAACGCCTCCCGTCGATGATCATCTAAATGCCCAGGCACGGTCGCCGACGTGATCGGCACGTCTACGGCTCGCCATGCACTGTCGCCGACGTGTTCGGTGCATCTACGGCATCGCCAGGCACGGTTGCCGACGTGATCGGCACGTCTACGGCTCGCCATGCAGGGTTGCCGACGTGTTCGGTGCATCTACGGCATCGCCAGGCACGGTTGCCGATGTGTTCGGTACGTCTACGGCTCGCCATGCACGGTCGCCGACGTGTTCGGCACGTCTACGGCTCGCCATGCAGGGTTGCCGACGTGTTCGGTGCATCTACGGCATCGCCAGGCACGGTTGCCGACGTGTCCGGCACGTCTACGGCATCGCCAGGCACGGTTGCCGACGTGTTCGGCACGTCTACGGCTCGCCATGCACTGTCGCCGACGTGTTCGGCACGTCTACGGCATCGCCAGGCACGGTTGCCGACGTGTCCGGCACGTCTACGGCATCGCCAGGCACAGTTGCCGACGTGTTCGGCACGTCTACGGCTCGCCATGCAGGGTTGCCGTGTTCGGTGCATCTACGGCATCGCCAGGCACGGTTGCCGACGTGTTCGGCACGTCTACGGCTCGCCATGCAGGGTTGCCGACGTGTTCGGTGCATCTCCGGCATCGCCAGGCACGGTTGCCGACGTGTCCGGCACGTCTACGGCTCGCCATGCACGGTCGCCGACGTGTTCGGCACGTCTACGGCTCGCCATGCACTGTCGCCGACGTGTTCGGCACGTCTACGGCATCGCCAGGCACGGTTGCCGACGTGTTCGGCACGTCTACGGCTCGCCATGCAGGGTTGCCGTGTTCGGTGCATCTACGGCATCGCCAGGCACGGTTGCCGACGTGTTCGGTGCATTTACGGCATCGCCAGGCACGGTTGCCGACGTGTTCGGCACGTCTACGGCATCGCCAGGCACGGTTGCCGACGTGTTCGGTGCATTTACGGCATCGCCAGGCACGGTTGCCGACGTGTTCGGCACGTCTACGGCTCGCCATGCACTGTCGCCGACGTGTTCGGCATGTCTACGGCTCGCCATGCACTGTCGCCGACGTGTTCGGCACGTCTACGGCATCGCCAGGCACGGTTGCCGACGTGTTCGGCACGTCTACGGCTCGCCATGCAGGGTTGCCGTGTTCGGTGCATCTACGGCATCGCCAGGCACGGTTGCCGACGTGTTCGGTGCATTTACGGCATCGCCAGGCACGGTTGCCGACGTGTTCGGCACGTCTACGGCATCGCCAGGCACGGTTGCCGACGTGCTCGGCACGTCTACGGCTCGCCATGCAGGGTTGCCGACGTGCTCGGTACCTCTCCGGCTCGCCATGCACGGTTCTCGACGTGTTCGGCTCCCGCGCCCCAACTCAAAGTGGGACGGACGGACAGTGTGACACACACAGTGACACAGTGACACACGCTTGCTGCTTTATATATAGTAGGATAGGCGATCTATTGGTTCCCCACTATTGAAACGGTCCCCCATTACTGCTACTGGTTCCCCTCACTGATCAACCCTCAGCGGACGACGTTTTCGGCACGTCTATCTGAATCCCCAAACACGCTGAGCGAAGCATTTGGCACATCCTTTGAGTCCCAGTCACGTCACGCGACGTATTCTGCACGTCTTTTGAATCCCTGGCACGTAGAAGACGTCCGGGTATTTTCCGCTATTTTCGCGCTCGGTAACTTGATCAGTATCGATTGATGGTAATGAATACTTCAAAAACGAATTTCAGATTCGTGTTGAGTGACCTCGACTGCCTCTAGGGCTAAAGTTTTAAACCGCCTAGACGACATCCACAAAATATCCATTGATGGCGATCGATACTTCAAAAGCGAATTTCAGATTTGTGTTTAGAGACTTCGACTACCTCCAGGGCAGAAGTTCCCAAGCAGGGAAAAGACGTCTGGGTATTTTTCGCTATTTTCATGTTTTCGTGCCGTAATGCACACCCCACTCCCCTCTATTTCCCCCCACCCACTATTTTATGACTAAATCCACACAAAAAATCGATAATATGGCCCAAATGGATTGATGGCGATGGACACCTTAAATGTGGACTTCACGCTCGCCTTCAGCGACATCGACTACCCCAGGACGGAAGTACCGGACCGCAAGAAAGATATCCACAGAAAAATCGATATTCAGCCATGATTTTCGAAACTTCACGCACAAAGGCACACTGCACGTTAAAGAGTGTAACCGCACATGGCGCGTTATTCAAACCTGGATTTTGGTAGGGTAACAGCGCTTTTACTACACAAAAAAAACGGTAATACCGGTCGATATCGATTGATAGCGACCTATACTTCAAAAATGAACTTCAGAACCGAGTTCAGTGACGCCCATTAGCCCAGGGGCGGGGAGTTCGGACCGCAAGAAAGATATCCACAAAAAAATCGATAATACGGCTCAATCTGGATTGATGGCGCTCGACACTTCAATAACGGGATTCAGAGTCGTGCACACCAACCACGATACCCCTAGGACTGAAATTTCCGACTGCCAGAACGACATCCACAAACAAATTGATAAAACGGCTCAATCTGGATTAATGGCGATCGACACTTCAGAAAGGGACTTTGCCCTCGCGTTCAGCGACATCGACTACCCCGGGAGGGAAGTTTCAGACCGCAAGAAAGATATCCACAAAAAATCGATAATACGGCTGAAACTGGATTGATGGCGATCGACACTTCGAAAAGGGGCTTCGCCCTCGCGTTCAGCGACTTCGAACTACTCCGGGAGGAGAGTTTCGGAGCGAAAGTAAGATATCCACAAAAAATCGATAACACGGGTCGATATCGATGATAGCGACCGTTACTTCAAAAATGAACTTCACATTCGAGTTCGCCAACAACGATACCACTAGGACTGAAATTTCCGATCGCCAAAACGACATCCACAAAAAATCGATAATATTGATCGGTATCGATTGGTCGACTTCAGATTTGTTTCAGCGACCTCGATTACCCCAGGGCTGATGTTTCAGGGAGCTTGCACGACATCCACAGAAAAATCGATAATATCGATCGATATCGATTGGTCGACTTCAGATTGGTGTTCAGCGCCCTCGATTACCCCAGGGCTGAAGTTTCAGGGCGCTTGCACGACATCCACAGAAAAATCGATAATATCGATCGATATCGATTGCCTCCCCCTGCTGTGAACGCCTCCCGTCGATGATCATCTAAATGCCCAGGCACGGTCGCCGACGTGATCGGCACGTCTACGGCTCGCCATGCACTGTCGCCGACGTGTTCGGTGCATCTACGGCATCGCCAGGCACGGTTGCCGACGTGATCGGCACGTCTACGGCTCGCCATGCAGGGTTGCCGACGTGTTCGGTGCATCTACGGCATCGCCAGGCACGGTTGCCGATGTGTTCGGTACGTCTACGGCTCGCCATGCACGGTCGCCGACGTGTTCGGCACGTCTACGGCTCGCCATGCAGGGTTGCCGACGTGTTCGGTGCATCTACGGCATCGCCAGGCACGGTTGCCGACGTGTCCGGCACGTCTACGGCATCGCCAGGCACGGTTGCCGACGTGTTCGGCACGTCTACGGCTCGCCATGCACTGTCGCCGACGTGTTCGGCACGTCTACGGCATCGCCAGGCACGGTTGCCGACGTGTCCGGCACGTCTACGGCATCGCCAGGCACAGTTGCCGACGTGTTCGGCACGTCTACGGCTCGCCATGCAGGGTTGCCGTGTTCGGTGCATCTACGGCATCGCCAGGCACGGTTGCCGACGTGTTCGGCACGTCTACGGCTCGCCATGCAGGGTTGCCGACGTGTTCGGTGCATCTCCGGCATCGCCAGGCACGGTTGCCGACGTGTCCGGCACGTCTACGGCTCGCCATGCACGGTCGCCGACGTGTTCGGCACGTCTACGGCTCGCCATGCACTGTCGCCGACGTGTTCGGCACGTCTACGGCATCGCCAGGCACGGTTGCCGACGTGTTCGGCACGTCTACGGCTCGCCATGCAGGGTTGCCGTGTTCGGTGCATCTACGGCATCGCCAGGCACGGTTGCCGACGTGTTCGGTGCATTTACGGCATCGCCAGGCACGGTTGCCGACGTGTTCGGCACGTCTACGGCATCGCCAGGCACGGTTGCCGACGTGTTCGGTGCATTTACGGCATCGCCAGGCACGGTTGCCGACGTGTTCGGCACGTCTACGGCTCGCCATGCACTGTCGCCGACGTGTTCGGCATGTCTACGGCTCGCCATGCACTGTCGCCGACGTGTTCGGCACGTCTACGGCATCGCCAGGCACGGTTGCCGACGTGTTCGGCACGTCTACGGCTCGCCATGCAGGGTTGCCGTGTTCGGTGCATCTACGGCATCGCCAGGCACGGTTGCCGACGTGTTCGGTGCATTTACGGCATCGCCAGGCACGGTTGCCGACGTGTTCGGCACGTCTACGGCATCGCCAGGCACGGTTGCCGACGTGCTCGGCACGTCTACGGCTCGCCATGCAGGGTTGCCGACGTGCTCGGTACCTCTCCGGCTCGCCATGCACGGTTCTCGACGTGTTCGGCTCCCGCGCCCCAACTCAAAGTGGGACGGACGGACAGTGTGACACACACAGTGACACAGTGACACACGCTTGCTGCTTTATATATAGTAGGATAGGCGATCTATTGGTTCCCCACTATTGAAACGGTCCCCCATTACTGCTACTGGTTCCCCTCACTGATCAACCCTCAGCGGACGACGTTTTCGGCACGTCTATCTGAATCCCCAAACACGCTGAGCGAAGCATTTGGCACATCCTTTGAGTCCCAGTCACGTCACGCGACGTATTCTGCACGTCTTTTGAATCCCTGGCACGTAGAAGACGTCCGGGTATTTTCCGCTATTTTCGCGCTCGGTAACTTGATCAGTATCGATTGATGGTAATGAATACTTCAAAAACGAATTTCAGATTCGTGTTGAGTGACCTCGACTGCCTCTAGGGCTAAAGTTTTAAACCGCCTAGACGACATCCACAAAATATCCATTGATGGCGATCGATACTTCAAAAGCGAATTTCAGATTTGTGTTTAGAGACTTCGACTACCTCCAGGGCAGAAGTTCCCAAGCAGGGAAAAGACGTCTGGGTATTTTTCGCTATTTTCATGTTTTCGTGCCGTAATGCACACCCCACTCCCCTCTATTTCCCCCCACCCACTATTTTATGACTAAATCCACACAAAAAATCGATAATATGGCCCAAATGGATTGATGGCGATGGACACCTTAAATGTGGACTTCACGCTCGCCTTCAGCGACATCGACTACCCCAGGACGGAAGTACCGGACCGCAAGAAAGATATCCACAGAAAAATCGATATTCAGCCATGATTTTCGAAACTTCACGCACAAAGGCACACTGCACGTTAAAGAGTGTAACAGCACATGGCGCGTTATTCAAACCTGGATTTTGGTAGGGTAACAGCGCTTTTACTACACAAAAAAACGGTAATACCGGTCGATATCGATTGATAGCGACCTATACTTCAAAAATGAACTTCAGAACCGAGTTCAGTGACGCCCATTAGCCCAGGGGCGGGGAGTTCGGACCGCAAGAAAGATATCCACAAAAAAATCGATAATACGGCTCAATCTGGATTGATGGCGCTCGACACTTCAATAACGGGATTCAGAGTCGTGCACACCAACCACGATACCCCTAGGACTGAAATTTCCGACTGCCAGAACGACATCCACAAACAAATTGATAAAACGGCTCAATCTGGATTAATGGCGATCGACACTTCAGAAAGGGACTTTGCCCTCGCGTTCAGCGACATCGACTACCCCGGGAGGGAAGTTTCAGACCGCAAGAAAGATATCCACAAAAAATCGATAATACGGCTGAAACTGGATTGATGGCGATCGACACTTCGAAAAGGGGCTTCGCCCTCGCGTTCAGCGACTTCGAACTACTCCGGGAGGAGAGTTTCGGAGCGAAAGTAAGATATCCACAAAAAATCGATAACACGGGTCCATATCGATGATAGCGACCGTTACTTCAAAAATGAACTTCACATTCGAGTTCGCCAACAACGATACCACTAGGACTGAAATTTCCGATCGCCAAAACGACATCCACAAAAAATCGATAATATTGATCGGTATCGATTGGTCGACTTCAGATTTGTTTCAGCGACCTCGATTACCCCAGGGCTGATGTTTCAGGGAGCTTGCACGACATCCACAGAAAAATCGATAATATCGATCGATATCGATTGGTCGACTTCAGATTGGTGTTCAGCGCCCTCGATTACCCCAGGGCTGAAGTTTCAGGGCGCTTGCACGACATCCACAGAAAAATCGATAATATCGATCGATATCGATTGCCTCCCCCTGCTGTGAACGCCTCCCGTCGATGATCATCTAAATGCCCAGGCACGGTCGCCGACGTGATCGGCACGTCTACGGCTCGCCATGCACTGTCGCCGACGTGTTCGGTGCATCTACGGCATCGCCAGGCACGGTTGCCGACGTGATCGGCACGTCTACGGCTCGCCATGCAGGGTTGCCGACGTGTTCGGTGCATCTACGGCATCGCCAGGCACGGTTGCCGATGTGTTCGGTACGTCTACGGCTCGCCATGCACGGTCGCCGACGTGTTCGGCACGTCTACGGCTCGCCATGCAGGGTTGCCGACGTGTTCGGTGCATCTACGGCATCGCCAGGCACGGTTGCCGACGTGTCCGGCACGTCTACGGCATCGCCAGGCACGGTTGCCGACGTGTTCGGCACGTCTACGGCTCGCCATGCACTGTCGCCGACGTGTTCGGCACGTCTACGGCATCGCCAGGCACGGTTGCCGACGTGTCCGGCACGTCTACGGCATCGCCAGGCACAGTTGCCGACGTGTTCGGCACGTCTACGGCTCGCCATGCAGGGTTGCCGTGTTCGGTGCATCTACGGCATCGCCAGGCACGGTTGCCGACGTGTTCGGCACGTCTACGGCTCGCCATGCAGGGTTGCCGACGTGTTCGGTGCATCTCCGGCATCGCCAGGCACGGTTGCCGACGTGTCCGGCACGTCTACGGCTCGCCATGCACGGTCGCCGACGTGTTCGGCACGTCTACGGCTCGCCATGCACTGTCGCCGACGTGTTCGGCACGTCTACGGCATCGCCAGGCACGGTTGCCGACGTGTTCGGCACGTCTACGGCTCGCCATGCAGGGTTGCCGTGTTCGGTGCATCTACGGCATCGCCAGGCACGGTTGCCGACGTGTTCGGTGCATTTACGGCATCGCCAGGCACGGTTGCCGACGTGTTCGGCACGTCTACGGCATCGCCAGGCACGGTTGCCGACGTGTTCGGTGCATTTACGGCATCGCCAGGCACGGTTGCCGACGTGTTCGGCACGTCTACGGCATCGCCAGGCACGGTTGCCGACGTGTTCGGCATGTCTACGGCTCGCCATGCACTGTCGCCGACGTGTTCGGCACGTCTACGGCATCGCCAGGCACGGTTGCCGACGTGTTCGGCACGTCTACGGCTCGCCATGCAGGGTTGCCGTGTTCGGTGCATCTACGGCATCGCCAGGCACGGTTGCCGACGTGTTCGGTGCATTTACGGCTCGCCATGCACGGTCGCCGACGTGTTCGGCACGTCTACGGCTCGCCATGCACGGTCGCCGACGTGTTCGGCACGTCTACGGCTCGCCATGCACTGTCGCCGACGTGTTCGGCACGTCTACGGCATCGCCAGGCACGGTTGCCGACGTGTTCGGCACGTCTACGGCTCGCCATGCAGGGTTGCCGTGTTCGGTGCATCTACGGCATCGCCAGGCTCGGTTGCCGACGTGTTCGGTGCATTTACGGCATCGCCAGGCACGGTTGCCGACGTGTTCGGCACGTCTACGGCATCGCCAGGCACGGTTGCCGACGTGTTCGGTGCATTTACGGCATCGCCAGGCACGGTTGCCGACGTGTTCGGCACGTCTACGGCATCGCCAGGCACGGTTGCCGACGTGTTCGGCATGTCTACGGCTCGCCATGCACTGTCGCCGACGTGTTCGGCACGTCTACGGCATCGCCAGGCACGGTTGCCGACGTGTTCGGCACGTCTACGGCTCGCCATGCAGGGTTGCCGTGTTCGGTGCATCTACGGCATCGCCAGGCACGGTTGCCGACGTGTTCGGTGCATTTACGGCTCGCCATGCACGGTCGCCGACGTGTTCGGCACGTCTACGGCTCGCCATGCAGGGTTGCCGACGTGTTCGGTGCATCTGCGGCTCGCCATGCACGGTCGCCGACGTGTTCGGCACGTCTACGGCTCGCCATGCACGGTTGCCGACGTGTTCGGCACGTCTACGGCTCGCCATGCACTGTCGCCGACGTGTTCGGCACGTCTACGGCATCGCCAGGCACGGTTGCCGACGTGTTCGGCACGTCTACGGCTCGCCATGCAGGGTTGCCGTGTTCGGTGCATCTACGGCATCGCCAGGCACGGTTGCCGACGTGTTCGGTGCATTTACGGCATCGCCAGGCACGGTTGCCGACGTGTTCGGCACGTCTACGGCATCGCCAGGCACGGTTGCCGACGTGTTCGGCACGTCTACGGCTCGCCATGCAGGGTTGCCGTGTTCGGTGCATCTACGGCATCGCCATGCACTGTCGCCGACGTGTTCGGCACGTCTACGGCATCGCCAGGCACGGTTGCCGACGTGTTCGGCACGTCTACGGCTCGCCATGCAGGGTTGCCGACGTGTTCGGTGCATCTACGGCATCGCCAGGCACGGTTGCCGACGTGTTCGGCACGTCTACGGCTCGCCATGCACGGTCGCCGACGTGTTTGGCACGTCTACGGCTCGCCATGCAGGGTTGCCGACGTGTTCGGCACGTCTACGGCTCGCCATGCACTGTCGCCGACGTGTTCGGCACGTCTACGGCATCGCCAGGCACGGTTGCCGACGTGTTCGGCACGTCTACGGCTCGCCATGCAGGGTTGCCGTGTTCGGTGCATCTACGGCATCGCCAGGCACGGTTGCCGACGTGTTCGGTGCATTTACGGCATCGCCAGGCACGGTTGCCGACGTGTTCGGCACGTCTACGGCATCGCCAGGCACGGTTGCCGACGTGTTCGGCACGTCTACGGCTCGCCATGCAGGGTTGCCGTGTTCGGTGCATCTACGGCATCGCCATGCACTGTCGCCGACGTGTTCGGCACGTCTACGGCATCGCCAGGCACGGTTGCCGACGTGTTCGGCACGTCTACGGCTCGCCATGCAGGGTTGCCGACGTGTTCGGTGCATCTACGGCATCGCCAGGCACGGTTGCCGACGTGTTCGGTACGTCTACGGCTCGCCATGCACGGTCGCCGACGTGTTTGGCACGTCTACGGCTCGCCATGCAGGGTTGCCGACGTGTTCGGTGCATCTCCGGCATCGCCAGGCACGGTTGCCGACGTGTCCGGCACGTCTACGGCTCGCCATGCACGGTCGCCGACGTGTTCGGCACGTCTACGGCTCGCCATGCACTGTCGCCGACGTGTTCGGCACGTCTACGGCATCGCCAGGCACGGTTGCCGACGTGTTCGGCACGTCTACGGCTCGCCATGCAGGGTTGCCGTGTTCGGTGCATCTACGGCATCGCCAGGCACGGTTGCCGACGTGTTCGGTGCATTTACGGCATCGCCAGGCACGGTTGCCGACGTGTTCGGCACGTCTACGGCTCGCCATGCAGGGTTGCCGTGTTCGGTGCATCTACGGCATCGCCAGGCACGGTTGCCGACGTGTTCGGTGCATTTACGGCATCGCCAGGCACGGTTGCCGACGTGTTCGGCACGTCTACGGCATCGCCAGGCACGGTTGCCGACGTGTTCGGCACGTCTACGGCTCGCCATGCAGGGTTGCCGACGTGTCCGGCACGTTTACGGCATCGCCAGGCACGGTTGCCGACGTGTTCGGCACGTCTACGGCTCGCCATGCAGGGTTGCCGACGTGTTCGGCACGTCTACGGCATCGCCAGGCACGGTTGCCGACGTGTTCGGCATGTCTACGGCATCGCCAGGCACGGTTGCCGACGTGTTCGGCACGTCTACGGCTCGTCATGCAGGGTTGCCGACGTGTTCGGTGCATCTACGGCATCGCCAGGCACGGTTGCCGACGTGTTCGGTGCATCTACGGCATCGCCAGGCACGGTTGCCGACGTGTTCGGCACGTCTACGGCTCGCCATGCACGGTCGCCGACGTGTTCGGCACGTCTACGGCATCGCCAGGCACGGTTGCCGACGTGTTCGGCACGTCTACGGCTCGCCATGCACTGTCGCCGACGTGTTTGGCACGTCTACGGCATCGCCAGGCACGGTTGCCGACGTGTTCGGCACGTCTACGGCTCGCCATGCAGGGTTGCCGACGTGTTCGGTGCATCTACGGCATCGCCAGGCACGGTTGCCGACGTGTTCGGCACGTCTACGGCTCGCCATGCACGGTCGCCGACGTGTTCGGCACGTCTACGGCTCGCCATGCAGGGTTGCCGACGTGTTCGGTGCATCTGCGGCTCGCCATGCACGGTCGCCGACGTGTTCGGCACGTCTACGGCTCGCCATGCAGGGTTGCCGACGTGTTCGGTGCATCTGCGGCATCGCCAGGCACGGTTGCCGACGTGTCCGGCACGTCTACGGCTCGCCATGCACTGTCGCCGACGTGTTCGGCACGTCTACGGCATCGCCAGGCACGGTTGCCGACGTGTTCGGCACGTCTACGGCTCGCCATGCAGGGTTGCCGACGTGTTCGGTGCATCTACGGCATCGCCAGGCACGGTTGCCGACGTGTTCGGCACGTCTACGGCTCGCCATGCACGGTCGCCGACGTGTTCGGCACGTCTACGGCTCGCCATGCAGGGTTGCCGACGTGTTCGGTGCATCTACGGCATCGCCAGGCAAAGTTGCCGACGTGTCCGGCACGTTTACGGCATCGCCAGGCACGGTTGCCGACGTGTTCGGCACGTCTACGGCTCGCCATGCAGGGTTGCCGACGTGTTCGGTGCATCTACGGCATCGCCAGGCACGGTTGCCGACGTGTTCGGCACGTCTACGGCTCGCCATGTACGGTTGCCGACGTATTCGGCACGTCTACGGCTCGCCATGCAGGGTCGCCGACGTTTTCGGTGCATCTACGGCAACGTCAGGCACGTAGAAGGCGTCTGGGTATTTTCTGCTATTTTCGCGCCTCTGATGTTTCCGCCCCTGATGTTTCCGCCCCTATTTTTTACGTGCTCCATGGCTAATCGCTTAGCCCGTTATTATAGAGTATGATATTATTAATTTATACTGTATATTAAATACATATAATACGCAGTTATAGCAAATAAAAGATTTGACAGATTTTTCTTTTATGTAATCTTCATTCATCAAAAGTTTTCCGTAAAAATCTAGATAGATTGTCTTTAGCTTTATGAAATTTGAACTTGTAATATATAAATCTGTGTTTATATAAACATTTAATTATGTTCGAAATAATGAACTCTTTTGTGTATCCGTTGTGCTTCAAAATATTTTTCAATTCAATAATTTTTTCTAGAAAATACTCTAGATCAGAACAAGTGTTTGCTATTCTTAATGTTTCCGATAAAATTATAGCTTTTTTGATATTTATGGAGACTGTTGACGTAGAATGTGGAAACCTTAAAACTTTCAAGCGAAATCATCTGTTTTTATTGTACATTCTTGTTTCTATTCTATTATTGATAATTCTTAATGTAATGTCCAAATAATTGCAGTGATGTTCATTAATATGCGTCTTTTTCAATTCCAGAGTATCTTTATAGACTAACTTTAAAATATCGTCCACCTGCTTTTCGTTTAAGTTATGAACTACAAGTAGATCATCCATATATCTGTATGGTATAAATATGTTATTACTACTAGCGACACAGATTTAGCGAATTCGTATTCCAATATAGACATTGTGATATCTACAAGTAGTGGGCTAAAGTTACCCCCTTGAGGAACACCTTTATTTTGTCTAAAAATTGTTGAGCTGAATACCACATAGCTATTTTTAAGTAAGAAATTAACATAACGCATAATGTCTTCAAATTCAAATTTGTTTCATTAGTGTAAAATGTTCTGTATCCATTTTCCGGCTATGAAATTTTTATTGGCATTTTTGAAACAGATTTTGAGTACAACCGCTATTTTGTCTATGATAGTCTTATGAGGTAGGTTAGTAAACATGTCTTTTAAAGTCCGCTGAATAGAGTTTTAAATGGTCTTGTAGTGCGTTTAGTTCGTAGGCAATATTTGTAGTATTAAATGCCCAATATATCTTCGTAGATCTGCTTCTGTTAGCTACTATGTTACAGTAGTTAAAGAAATTCTTCTTAACAAAAGTGAATATACATTGTAATTGTAGGGGAAGGTTTTTAATACTGCTCTTGGATGCGCCTGTAATAAAACTGAAACTTGTTGGGTCCTTGTGCATTTTAGGTAGGCAGTAGATTATAGGAATTTCGGTGTCACCGTTAATTCTTAATCCGTTATTCGCATTAAAAAGGTTGTGTTTTAGTAAGATATCAGATTCGCTAAGGTTGGATATGTAATTATACACTTTGTCTGTTTGATCTTTTGTTGTGAAGGGTACATTATGTCTATCAATAGCTCTTCCCAGTTCTTTCATAGTTATTTTGAGGTAGTATTTTTTTACATATTATACCGTAGTTGTTAGAGGCTTTGTCAAGCGGGCAAAAGACAAGGTGATCTTGGTAGTATTTTATTTGATTATATGGGATAATTTCAGATTTTTCTCGGTTACTATTTAATACAGGCTTGACTTTGTTTCTATATTGTAAAATAAAATATTTTCTTATTTGATTTATGTTGTCAGCATTTAATTTATATTTATTTTTGATCTTTTCGATGACAGCGTCAATAGCGTCGTTATATATGACCTTAATTTTTTCTCTATCTAGTTTTTTAACTATCCTATATTTAGTGCCTTTACTAAGCAATTTTCTTAGAGCTGTGTCTTCAACAATTTCTAAATTACCTGTTATAATATGATCATGGGGTTTGTCGATAAATTTATTATCGCTTACATAAATTGTTTCACATAGACAAGAATTAGATAAAATATGAGAAATGTTATTGTTATTTAGTGACTTAAGAAACTTATTGTAATTAAAAATTTTGGTTGATATTGGAGGATCGTATTTGTAAACTACTCTAAAAGATAATTTATTTGATTGTTAAGTCTTCATAAACTCAATAGCGTAGATGCTATTAAATATTTTATTAAAGTTGATTATATCTAATTTAGTGTGTATGTAAGGTAGTACTACATTAAAATAATCCTTTTTCATAGTGGTGTTTTTATTTTGTATGTGGTTATATTTAGCTGTTGTCAGTAAACAATACAGAACAAGTTTTGCTTTATGTTTAAGATGTTTAAAAAAGTGGATTAAGACATAATTACAACAGTTTTATTACATTTCTTTTTGAAAGACTTTTAAGGAGTTTAAAAAAGTTCATAATGTGAAGGTTACCTTAATTGTTGTTGAGATAGTTAAGAACTTCAGTATATTTGTTGTGGTCCTGGTGTTTATTTTTTGTCTTTTTTCCTTTATTTGTTCTTTCTTTAATGATCTTTAATGAGAAGTAAGGATGGTTAACTTTATGCTTTAGAGGATTAGTAATGTTCGTTATATTACCATATCCTTTTACATTGTCATTAAAACCCAGCGGATATGCAGTGTTGAATAGTTTTATCCAGAAAAGTTATTCATTGAGTAATATGTCTTAGTCTTTATTGTTGTCTAGTGAATCTAAAATACAAACATCAAATTCCGACTTACAGTTATGAAAGTGGGTATATAAAACATTAAATTTCTTTTTATTATTCATGTAATACTTGTGCTCCCATAGACCTCTGTTATACTCCCGCGGGAGCATCCGCGGAAGGTCCGCGGACGGCGGGCGTGGCGGGCCGCGACATGTGGCCCGGCGCGGGGTCCCGGCGCGATTTCCATCCATCCGCGGATGCTCCCGCGGGAGTATAGCATAGGCCTTATCCTCTCCTTTAGACATCTTGTCGTGATGCCAACGTATTGGATGTTACATTTTTTACATGTGATGCAATAAACTACGTTTTTGGAGCAACATGAAGAAGTTGCCGTCTTAAAGGTGTTGATCTTGAAATTTGTTACACTAGAAATTACACTATCATTAAATAAAGTAATATTAAATATGGTACAATTAGCATTACAATGCAATCCTTTATGTTGGTTATCAAAGTCTTTAATCATGTATTGATTGCTCCCGTTTTTAATCTTGTAGAGAACATCGGAGGTAAAATAATTATTTGTTTTAGTTGTTACTATAGTATTTTTAGACCTATATCTGAGTACATGGGCGGTCTAACCCAAGTACAAAGAGGAGTCTCCCTTAAAGGGTTCCGTGGAAGTGCCACGCGAGGTTGTCAGACCCGTACGATAGACCCGTAATGGAGGCGCCAAAACATGACCCCTCATGACTATTTTGACTTTTATAAACCCCATCATCACGGATCCCCGTTTTTTATTAAGAGGATGGAGCCTTTTAAGTGGGTAAAATAGTTTGAATACAGGATGTCTCAATTAACAAAATTAAACCAAAAGTGTTGTTAGACTTATGTATGAAAAAGTGTTGTAAAAACTGTCAAAAAATTAAATGGCAAAATTTGCCTGATATAGGAGCATTCAATTTAACCAATTATTGGATTTCAAAATATCATTTTAACCAAGTAGTACCGTATACAATCGTATGACAAGTAAAACTTTAAATAAGTCAAGTTTTGATCTCGTTTATTATGTATATGGCACTTTATTTATCTAGGCCTTTTAAGTTGATTACGCTTTATCTTATCTAATATTATTGATTGTATCGTTACATTTTTAATTTGCCTTGATTGTTGTTTCATTTTTTAAGAATTGATTTTTCATTACAATAAATTACACACCATATAATATTTATATAACATCCATAAAACTTGGTAGAGAAGTACGACAACCTTGTCATGGATTATGATAGAAATTTAGGTTGAACAGAAATGAGAAAGTCATCTACTTGGGAGAGAGAAAAGAGGACACAGTGTAAAGATTTGAGAGAAGCGTCAACGAGACGCACGCTTGGACACTGGCCACATGAGAACGCCACTGGCGTCTGAGGAAGTATCCTCATAAAGGAATTTATCAAAGAAATAGTAAAGAAGTAAATTAGACTAAGCTAATATCTATTATTTAATTATCAATTTTATTTGTTAGTCAATAAATTAAGAAACAAAAATAATTTATTAAAAATAATAAATAATAAACAACTACGAAATTGTAAAATTAATACTATTATTAAAACGAAAACTTGAAGGAATAGTTAAGCTAATAGTATAGTTTAAACACGTAGTAGTATTATTTAATTATTAGTATAATAAAACTGCTAAAATAATTAAAATAATAAAATGATAAAAATTAAAATATTAAACCAATAACCCCTCAAGTTGAGACCAGGACCATTAAAAAGAGCTCGGAATGCTGATTACGAATATGGGTGTCGAATATATTTGTGCTCGAATAATCGAATTCGAATAATTATTCGAATAATTTATTCGAATTCGATTTTCGATTATTTGATTATTCGAGCGTCGAAAAATCGAGAAAATATTCGAATTTCGAAAAAGTGTATGCTCCGATTGTGGCATAATGATCATCTTTGTAAGCGATGTTCATTCCGGTGAGAACTGTCCTCAATGGCACACTGTCGAGGAGCTCACCGTTACGAAAACGCATTCAAATATTTATTTATTCATTTCCACACGCGGACAGACAAAATGGTTTCAAATATGATTCAAACACAAGATAACAGGTGGCTAAACAAATGACTTGTGGCTTTCACAATAACGCAATACCTCAAAAACAACAGCAAACTACAAAGTTTTCTAGAGATAACAGTCAACCAGTCTTGTAAATTGCCTTTGGGTGTTTGGTATACTGTTTTCCTCTGAAAACATCATTAATTCAATCCCTGCTCAGTGGGTGAAAAATGAGGACCTTGCCTTGCTTTTTGCTCTAGGAATTTGAATTTTCCATTGAGCACCCGTTGTATTAGAAGAAGACACCGAATAAAACTAGAGAGACACCATACCATTTATCGACCTGTGGATCATGACTTTTCTCCTATTATACGATATGCAAGAGTACGACAGATAAGAACCATCTTCCTGAGCAATGTCAAAGGTGCCGTGGTATGGTGTTGTAATTATATCCGTGAATTCCTACCCAAAATCTCCCAGTGAAGCTGTTCCGCACCAATTTAAGTCTAGCTACTTCTCTTTGGATTAAAACTAAACTCGGTGGTACCGTATCCTATATATAAAGCAGAGTTCTAAATAGTACAAATGCTCACTCACGCACTTGCGCGCCATGTGCGGTATCACTAAGCTAAATACAATCACTTGAAGCTGGTTGCTCTACTAACACAGCCTTTTTAACTTCCTAGCAGTACAGATAGCAATATTTGAGAACCTTATGTTCCAACCGTGCTCTACCTTCCTCATATCAGGTGAATAGCTTTGCGGTATGGAGCCATCCGTCCCTCTCCCCCCCCCCCCCCCGCCACCCCCCCCCCCCCCCTGCACCACTACCACTACGCTCAACATCGACATCTCCAGACGGTTCGGATGGTGATGCTTCAGTACCTTCGTCCATAAGGTCTTTCGACAACCCACCTGATGCCCCATAATACGGTCCTCCACTTCACTCTAGCCCCAAACTGACCGCAATCTGCTCCACTCCCCATCCTCGAGCAGTCGACCTCAGGCAAATTTGAAATTCTCTATAGGTATTGAGCCTCTGATCGATTTCGATCCTATGACGAAAAGTCTTTTTGTCAGAACGGACCGTTCCCACGCTTCTATTAGGTTGTGGAAAAGTAATGTAGGTTTTTTTGCTTTCAACAATATTTTTAAAATAAACTAAGACCATTTCGTAAGGTATCATACATTGTTGGAAAGGTTATTATTTGCGCTTTCTAAGTATGTATTAGGTTGTCCGGAAGCCTCTCAGCGTTTTGAGTGAACCATCATAGGGATAAAGGATAAAGGACGGCGTTATTCAATCTCCTTTGGGATGCGCCACGCATTCTACTTCTACGGGATGTCGTGGAGGCGAGTTGAATGCGCGCGTATTTGGCCATACAATGACTTGCCGTGGCCAGCCGACGAACAAGTCAGTGCTTTATCCTTCCCAGACAAGCCTGGTACCAATTCACCGACCCCGAAGGTCTGGAAGGCTTGGTTGGCCTGGGCGAGAAATCCGAACCAGGAACCTGGTATCGGGTGCAGGCGACAGCCGGAGCCTCCACCGACTGCGCTCCACGCGCCCATCCCGGTGATAGTCGAACTACCATACCTTTCTCAAATCTTATCGGATTTAGTCGAAATAAGCACTGCTCGAATCAGCACACTTTGCCAACATGCACCAGTCGACCAATACCATCAGCTAAAAATTAGGTGGTCGAGATTCAACGAAATCCACAAAAGCTGTTTTGGCTTGGTCCTGATTGGTGAAGATTCTACCAGCGGGAAGTTCTAAAAGTGGTTGAAAAGGAGGTAGTCGGTTGGCGAGAGCTCTGGAGAATATGGCGGATGAGGCAGAACTTCATCCTTTAATTCGTTCAATTTTCGAAGTGATTTGTGAAACGTGTGGGCGGACGTTATCGTGCAGAAGAATCGGTCCCTTCTGTTGACCAATGCTGGCTGAAGTTGACGCAATTTTCAGTGCATTTCGTCGATTTCCTTACAGTATGACTCTGCTGTGATCGTTCGGCCTGGTGCCAAAAAGTTGTAATGGGTCACACCAGCCGCCGACCACCACACAGAGACCATTCCCTTTTTTTGGTGGAGGTTCGCCTTTGGAAAATGCCTAGGAGTTCATCGGCGTCCAACCACTGTCCGGAACGTTTCCTGTTATCAGGCAGAATCCATTTTCATCACAAGTGATGATTCGATCTACAAACAGGTCATTGTTGTTGCGTAAAAGTAGAGAAGAACAAGTCTCGAAACGAGAAGATATTTGCCGCTCACTCAACTCGTTGGGCACCCAGTTTTCGAGCTTTTTCACCTTCCCGAGGCGTTCCAAGGCATCCACAACAGCAGTTTTACTGACATCTAGCTCTTCCGCGATCCAATCTATTCTCGATCAATTGAATGTAGAATGTTTGCCTTGTTCCGATTATAGGCTTGGTAAACCGGATGTCAACAATTCTATACTCATAAAGGTAGTGCTTCCATCATCCAAGTTCCAGCAAATGGCAGTGCGGCGTGCTCCCCGCTTGTGATCCTTCCACCACAAGGGCATATACTTACGCCCTTCCCTAATAAAGGAAGAGACAGATCGCTTGCGGGAAGCACGTCGTGCTAGGTTCAACTTTAAAGCTCATAATAATGATTCATTTTCGACGTCGATTTCACAAGACAATGTTGCTCCGTCTTCAAATGCTTTTCCTCCTCCAAATGCCTTGAGTTCCCAACCTGTTGTTACTGATCCTATCCGTAAACAGAGAAACTCCTAGTTCATCGTCGGTCAAAGTGGTGAAACTGTTCCGCTTGTTAACTGTATGGTTTCTAATTGGCGTTCAATTGTCAAAAATGCTGAGCATTTGTAGCGTTTATGTGTAAAGAAAACTGTGATTTGGCCATAGTTGCTGAATCCTGGCTGTCTCCCAAGAATGACACAGCGCCCCCCTTGGGAATCCTTTCGTCTATTTTCAACTGTTTCGCTGTGAAAGAAATAATAGAAGAGAAGGTGGTATCGCTGTAATTTTTTAAACAAATTCATTCTTCGTCCAAGATTTTCTCTGAATCTGTCGCAGGGGCATATGAAATACTGGTCTATGACATTTCGCTCTATTTTATGGACATTCGTGTTATTGCCCCTATTACCCTATTATTACCGGACTGCCCCTCTACCAAACCTGAAGTTCTCATTAAAACCTTAAGTGATCTATCCGCGTGTCATGCTAAATGCATTATTGCTGGAGACTTCAACTTAAACCACCTTGGTTCAGTCCCTCCAGTCTCATGTAAGGATGTCCGCTGCAATAAGTTTAAAAGCTTCCCGTCTTCCTACGGCTTCGAGCAACACGCACTACTTCCGACTAGAAATTCCTCATTCCTCGGTCTCTTATATTCAAACGACTCGTCTATTGTGGGCTTCCCTTGCCCGCCGATAGGTACTTCTGACCACTTAACAATTAGATTCTCGTTGTTACTAGGAAGCCAAATCTGCGTCTTCAGTTCAGGGACTATGCAAAAAGAGATTCGAGGGCAGAAATAACTCCAACGCCGCGCGAACCACCCTGGCGTCGCGCGCGGTGTGCGACGAAATTGGACGAGTTGTTGCGGTCGGACTGCTTCGGAGAGGGACGGCTAGGGATGTAATACGCGCAATCATTGGGCGAGCGCACAGGCTGAAGAAACTGGGAGGGACCTGATGCAATACAAAAATGCATTCGAGCTTCCGAGTTTGGTAAAACATTGCTCTCGCTCTTTATGAGTCCGTTAGAGCTTAGAAGGATAGCAAGCATAGGATTCTCAATCATTTATTAAGTCAAAAGTGATGCAAATTCAGTTTATCACAAAAGATTACAGGAAAAGCATCGAAATGTCGTCCACAACAGCACAGCTTCTGCATCGGCCGGCGCCTCGTCATTTTGAGTAATAAGTATCATGACCCACGACCAATAATTAATGACGATAACGGGTATTTGCTTTGGTAGGAAGACATGCGTATGTGATGAAATGGCCTACCTCAGTTCACGGTAGGGGTAGAACACACTAGTGTTGCCAATAGTCAAGTTTCGTACAGCACCAACGCTGTGCAGAGCTGTCCTACAAGTGAACACCCCAATATTTAGAGAGTTCGTCGTTATACCGCAATCCTTAGATCGAGATACAACCGATCTCCACCTGAGCGACACCTCCATATACGAGCGCGTTAGTGAGAGAGACTTCAAGTCGCAGTGTATACCTCTTAACCGTGCTTGGATGGCAGTGGGAATGTCTGCAGGCATCGACAGAAGGTTTCTCAGGGCTATGAGACTGGATAGCCCCTGTTGTCCGGTTTTTTACAGCCTAGTCAAAACGCACAAGCTTTCCCAGCAGGATACGCAATAGACGTCCCGGACACTTATAAAATAAGACCTATCATTAGCTGTGTTGGCGGACCAACCGATCGGATTTCCTGGTTTCTTAACAACATTGTGAGCCAGTTGTTGACTAAGGTTCCGTCCCATCTGACCAATACGAGCAAATTCCTTGAATTATTGCATAACTCTCGCTTTCAGGAGAGTTGTGTAATAGAGTCTTTCGATGTGACCCCACTTCACACAAACCTCCAAAACGAACAAGCCCTACAGGCACTATCTGGAATGCTAGATTTGATAAGGAGCATAAACACCTTTGGGCTCACAAAAATGCACATCATGACCCTCGTCAAGGAATGTTTGCGCTGCAACATCTTTAAATGGTCAAGCTCGTATTATTCGCAAGTAAGAGGACTAGCCATGGGTCAACGATTAGCGCCGGTTCTCGCCGTTTGCTTTATGGGTAGGCCGGTGCTCGACCGCTCACCGTTAGTGTACTGCAGATACATAGATGATTATCGTAACAATGACACAGTCCGAAATGGATGAGTGTTTCAGGTTACTGAACGAGCAATCTCAGTACATTAGGTTTACTCGGGAGACACCGAATAATGGTTGGTTCGCCTATCTCAACACGCAAATCAAAGTGTCCGGCGGGGAAGTTAGAGTGAAATGGTACCGCAAACCAAGCTCTAAGGACATCTTGATTCACGCCAGGTCTGCACATCCTACTTCTGTGAAATGAGCTGTTGTAAGCAACATGTTCCGAACGGCAGTAAAGATGTGTACAGGACCTAATGAACGACAAGAATCATTGCGACTAGCTGCAAATATAGCAGTCTCGAATGACTACGCGGTATCAGGTCACCAACGAAGATCTCACAATAATCGTCGAGATCTACCCCGTATGGATAAGATGCCTCTCGTTCTTCCCTTCATCTCCGACAGAGTTACTGCTGACGTTCAAAGAGTTGTTGTTGCAGGACGATGTTGTCTTGGTGAACGTTCCTGGGGACAATATCAGACGGCAGCTAGTCCGAAATCGACTCTATGACAAGCAGTGCATTCGGAGAGCTGCGTTATTTGCCCAAACGGTAGCTTTGGAGATTGCTCAAAGACAGGAGCAATTTATCAAATCGAGTGTTTGAGCTGTAACGCAAAATACATAGGGGAAACGGGAGAGCTCTGGCGGTTCGCATAAAAGAACACTTAGCCAGCAAAAGGCGTGGGTTGCAATCCAGCCCACTTGGCAGACACAGACAGAATTGATGCGCATGACGACTACGAGGTGAGATGTTCAATATTGGCCATTGAGAGTGATACCTCAGCACGAAAAGCTTTGGAAGCGTTCTAGATTTTTGCGAGGAATCCAGTAATGAACAACCGAAATGAGTGTCTAGCCGTAACAAGTGACTTCTTGCCGTTTGTGCCTCAGTGTGAACTGTAGAATGATCAGAGAGCGGTATCCGCAGTGTGGTTCATTCGCCTCTACTGGTCACAGGGCGAACATATGCCCTCAACGGTGGACATTGGTGAGTTCGTTCTCTAATTTGGTCTCTTCGGGTGTTTGTAGAAGTAGGTCAAAAATGCTAGCGTGGTTGAGGCACTTGGTGGGGTAGAGCGCAAATCTAACCTTCACACCATGTTTAGGCCTCTGAAGACGACGGAACGTCGAAACGTCAGTCCCTGCTGAATAAACTTGTCCACCTAAAAACCTCATGTGGCACAAATTTACTAACAGTAACACTAGCCAGTATTGATTGCTGATTTCATAATCCTATCACACTTGTCTACCGTTCGCAGGCGGACACAGGTCAAGACCAGGGTCAAGCCTGAGGTTCGAGAATCGAAGGGGGAGGGTCGTACTGTGACGCCGCTTTGGTTGAGGGTGTCGTACTCTCCCAGTTTTGGCAGAGGATTCTCTCGCATTTTTCAGGTTTTCAGATGATGCTTGTATCTCTTAAGTAGCTTTTTCCAGATGGCTACGACAATGTGAAGACCCACGCGCACCTTCGTTTCCTGAAGTTAATAGAGAAATGAATATTAAAAAATGTAAAGTGCTGATTGGTCTATAATTAAAAGTGTAAAGCTTTTCTGCCGTCAGATCTCGTCGATTTTATTCTCGAGGTTTTATTTTTTTTAGATTTTTAGAGTATGTCATGGACACGACAGTTTTCTACCTCAAGGAGCGTCATCTACGTCCAAAATTGTACTGAATAATTTTCAAATATTAATTACACAAAAGATGACTTGAGTGCTTTCATTACAAAATTGTTGATGTGCTCTTCGAATCGATGATGGAATGGAAACCGAGGGATGGAATTGCCACGAAAATAATTTTCTATCTTCTGCAGGAAACAGCATCAGAAAGTGATATTGTACCCTATAAAATTCCAAACCCTGCTTTGCACAAAGTGATAAAAATATGCTTCTTGAAATGATCTTCAGAATGATTAGGCGTTCCAATCGGCGGTTGGCACCATTTACCGAAAAAATATCGACCACCATAATCACATGGAAGTTTCTATTTTTATAACCTGGTTTTTAAAGCATGGAATCCACCTTTCTTAAAGCTTTGCGCTCCAAAAATCTCTGAGTTACGGCAGTTTACGTGCCGCTACTGCGTCCTCTGATATCATCGGTCGCAAATGAAGGATGGACTTCTCGCGAAAAAAAATTCTGCCTTCTGAAGGAAGTAGCCCAGAGAGTGAAATTGTACTATATGAAATTTTAATTCGTGAATACTGTACAGTAAAAAAGCATGCTTATTCGCAGCGTTCTTCGATATGATTAGTGAAGATTGTATTCAAAATTCTCGTTTCTCTTGAAAATAAAATGACTTTCTACCTGGAACAGAGTGTAGTTAACATTTTGCCACAAAAGGTCTAAAGCCTTGGCCTGTGCACAGCGAAGAAATCATGGTTTTCTGAATAGAACAAGCTGGATCGATTTCTGGTCAATAGTGCACCAACGTCACTGGAGCGACCAAATTTGACGTTCACAAAAATTACCATAATTCAGTAAGTTTTTCAAAATTTGAAAAAGCCAATAACTTTTCGAAAACTAGAGAAATATCCTTTCTCCCGCATAAGAAGCAGCACCCCCTCCGCCCAGCTTGAAGATACCTTTTTCCAAGCTAATTCATATATTGTGAGAAAGCGTATTTCCCGTAGTTTTCAAAAAGTTCTTGGCTTTTTTTTTGAATTTCCAAAAACTAACCGAGTTATGACCATTTTTGTGAAATTCTTCCAATGAAGTGGGAGCAGAGTCGACCAGCTAAGGAAAATTCTTCACAAAAACGATAATAATTCGGTTAGCTCTTGTAAATTCAAAAAAGCCAAAAACTTTTTGAAAACTACTGGAAATCCGCTTTCTTACAATACATGTATTAGCTTTGAGAAAATGGATCTTCATGCGGGGCGGAAGGGGCTCGATTTTTGGCAAAAATCGACCGAAAATCCAACCTCTCCGCCCCGCATGAAGACCTTCTTCTCCAAGAAAAATTCACACACGGTTAGAAAGCACTTTTCCTGCAGTTTCCAAAAAGTTTCTGGCTTTTTAAAAATTCGAAAAAGTTACCGAGTCATGGTTAATTATTCAAAATCTTTTCAATTTTTTCGGTCAAAAGATAAAGTCTACCCGCCCCGCATAAAGACCTCATTCCTGAAAGCTACTTCTTATGCGGCAGAAAGGATATTTTCTCTAGTTTTCAAAAGGTTATTGGCCTTTCCAAATTTTGAAAAACTTACCGAATTATGATAATTTTTGTGAACGCCAAATTTGGTCGCTCCAGTGACGTCGGTGCACTATTGAACAGAGATCGATCCAACTTGTTCGATTCAGAAAACCATGATTTTTTCCCTGTGCACTGAACAAGGCTTGAAACTTTTGTGGCAAAATTTTAACTACACAGGTGGTCTGTTTCAGGTACAAAATATTTTTTTCAGTAAAGACAAAAATTTTGAACACAATTCGTCCTAACCATATCGAAGATCGCTGCAAAGAAGATTGGTGTTTTACTGTACAATAATCACGACCCAAAAATTTCATACGGTACTGTTTCACTCTCTAATGTTCTTCCTTCAGAAGGTCAAAAAAATTCCGCGAGAAGTCCATCCCTCAGTTGCATCTTAGAAGAGTGCCTCAAGAATTTTTGTAGCGAGAGCACTTGAGTCAGCATTGGCAATTAACACTCAGAATTCCATGGAGTACAATTTACAATGCAGACGGTGCTCTCTCAGCTAAAAAATGTGTCGTGTTCATGAGATCCTCGGAAAATCTGAAAAGTTGAACTCGCATTGATTAATTCAAGAACTGCTCGTAACTTTATTTTTAACCGTAGAACAACCAAAATATTATTAGCAAAATATTACGTACTCAATACTTTATCAATATTTTTCTAACAAATCATCTAATCAAGAAAATAATCAATAATATGACTTCTTCTATGAACGAATTTCCACACTGTTGATGCAGCAATTGGAAAAAAGAACCTATTAACGGGTATAACAATCGCGTAAAGATTTGAAAAATGCAGCACAGATAAAAAATAAAACGGTGACCTAGACAAGGGGGGGGGGGGTGGGTTCGTAAATTTCCGGCAAAAATCGAACCCCAGGCTTGACCCTGGTCAAGACCCTTATTGTATTCGTTATCTATCCAATCTTTCGGACTCAATGCCAGATCTACCTAATGGCCATTTCCGGCACGGCATTCTTCATGAATTCATTAAAGGATCTACAGCACGTCAGGCAGCCGACCAAATTAACCATATATATGGCTTGGGATCTACTACTCATCGCGCCTGTTATGAGTGGTTCGGAAAGTTTTTAAGGGGAGATTATTTACTCGAGGACAAAGCAAGGTCAGGAAGGCCAACTGAATTGGACGACACTGAACACCCCATCTCCATCGTGCCGATAGTAGGCAGACGACACGTCAACTGGCAGAGAAACTCGAAGTGTCTCATAGGATCGTAGGAATCCGTCTGAACGGTCTTGGCTTTGCATGGAAATTTGGAGCTTGGATTCCACATGCCCTGTCAGACACTCAGTGCAAAACCACATGTTGCAAGACTCACAAGAGAAACAATAAAGTGGGCTGGGAGGTAACGGCATATCCACCGTATAGCCCTGACCTCGCCACTACCGACTACCGTCGCTTCCGTACTCTCAAGCAAAAAATTGGAGAGAAATATTTTGAAACGGATGAAGACCTCGAAAATTGGATTTGGCAATGGTACGACTCCAGAACTGCTGTCCTTTAAGCGGAACAAAATGGAGTTTATCTCAATTGATTTGACATTGTAGTTGTGTAGTAACAAATCTTTGAAAAAATGAAGACTTTTTGCCAACCTAATATGAAATGTTTCTTGCTACTTTGCACCATGCTATGGAGCTATTAGGTTGTCCGGAAAGCCTTTAGACTAATTGCATGGTAAGATTCAAAACAACGTGTCTTTGCCGGCTGAAGTTGTGAGAGAGCTGGACTTAGGAAATTTGTGTTTCCTGTATAACTGCCAGCAGCATGTGCGACATATATCTCCTGTTCCCAGTGGCGCCTTCGCAAGAAGATGCTCGACCGACCACTTCTCCATCTACAGTACCACTCCGGCCGATCCGCGAACGAGGCCCATCGCTTTCTGCAGGAGACAATGAAGGAGCAAGCCCCCTCTCGGGTGACGTGCTTCAATTGGTACCGCAAGTTCGACAACGGTGACAAATCGCTCGAGGATTCCCGACGCACAGGTCGACCACATACTCAGAACAGACAGCTCGTACTCACCACCTGCGGTGCTCAACCTGATCTTTCTGTACGCGAACTTTCAGACCTTACAAATACCCCACATCCACAGTACACGATGTTCTTCGGTCTCCTGGCAAAGTCGCGAAGTTGCCTCGAGTCGTACCACAGGTTTTGACGCCTCAGGACAAACTGAGGCGTGTTGATACCTACACTTCTCTCCTCAGCCGTCGCCGCAAATTTGCAGGATCGACTTCGTTCGTCACGATGAATGAAAAGCACTGCGTCTACGACAATTTGGGGCGTCGCAAGCACTGGGTGGAACTTCGATGAGTTGCCTCAACCACAGCCGAAACGACCTGATCACGACAAAAGGAGTTGCTTTCCTACTGGTGGGATATCAGTGGCCTTGTATACTGAGAATTGGTTCCTACCGGTTTCATGGTAGACTCGAACGTGTTCCGCGCTTAGTTGGAGAAAATGAGCGAAATCCTACGTAATCGCAATCCCAGAAGACAGCAAGAAGTTGTTGACACCAAAAATTTCTTCTTCTCATGGATAAGGCCAGACCTCACACAGCAAAGAATACGCAGAATAAATTGGAGGAACTCGGGATTGAACTGGTACCCCATCCGCCGTACTCACCTGATCTGGCACCCAGTGACTACCACGCTTTCCGGTCGCTGCAATCTTTCTTAGCTGGAAAAAAGTTCGCAAATCGGGAGGAGGTCAAAAGTGGTGTCAACAACTTCTGGCTATCCAAATCTCCGGAGTTCTTCGCTCGTGGTATTCGCTCTGTAGTGACCTCGCACCAGAGACAAAGCTAAAATTCTCCGGCAGCGCACCAATCCCCAGCCCATTTCTACCAGACCATCCAAGCCCTTCATCCACTCACGACAGACGTTCCGCCCCCGTGGAGGCGGCAGCTATAAAAGAGGAGGACGGGAAAACGCCTGGCGTTCTCCTCCTCCTTAGGCGAGCTCGGGCACCCTCCTTCCCTCCTCCTCATTCCTACTGTATGTCATCCTCCATATTATGTTTGTAATTTTATTGTAACTCCTCAATACGTTCTATATGTAAATTAACCTATTCCTCACATCCAACTTTCTCGTATGTTCCATATTCTCTAATCATTCTGTTCAATAACCAGATAAACTCATATAAACAACAAGCATCGTGTACTTTATTTCCACTTCGGGACTGTGCTTCCGAGCACGTCTTCTTCACGCTAATAAACTGAGCCGCTAGTTTATTACAGCTCTCTACCGGAAAGATGGCAATACGTGATAGATCATAATGGTGCATATTTTGTTGAATGATAGTGGTTGTTAATAAAGTTATTAAGTACACATTGTTCTCTGACATTAGTCTAAAAACTTTCCGGACAACCTTACATTTGTTCCTTTCTCCTATAGAACCTGCACTACCTTCAAACTTCCCTCCTACATATGCAACATGTACACTCACCTCCAAAATCTCGGGGAAAAGCCATGAAATCGAATTCTATCGGTGATTGGACTAATTTCAAGTCTTGTAATCCCACCATATGCTTTATATAATAGGAGACTCACTAAGTACAACGCTTACGTGGAAAACCAGTTGCTTGAGAAGAAAGGTTTGAAAGCTCTTTACAAGATCTTCAAAGACAGGATAAATGATAAACCTCCTACTGGAACCTTAGTATCGAAAGATAGTAGGGCCATAACTGATCAGGATAAAGCGGACATGCTTGCAAATTGTTTTGTGAAGGTATTTTGTAAGCCGATAGATCCTCTGCCTCATCACCTTAGTTACCCTACCTCTGCTCTCCTGGGCCCGGATTCATGAACGCGGCCGGAGGTAAATTCTACCCCCACTTACCTCGATGACCATTTACCCGCCACTTTCCCTGTGGGAAGCCGTGGTCCACAGAGCCCAAGAAAAACATGGAATTCAAAATGAAAGATCAAACAACTCACCATAGGTCCGACGAAAGACGGCGCAGGGGTGGCCACTAGGCGTCCTCTATTGAGCATTGACTATGCGGCTGGCGGCCAGCTCAGAGCTGGCAACGGACCAGCGGAGGGTTGCACTGGGTCAGAAATTGGCCTCGGAGCAAAAACCTCGCCTTGAAGGTAAATGTTCCCCGACGCACCGACGGGGTAGCATTTACCTCGACACTTACCCCCGATTTTTCCCGCCGCGCGTTCATGAATCGCGCGTAAGTGGGGGATGGTGGTAAATCTTGCATTTACCCGCCGGTAAATCGTTCATGAATCCGGCCCCTGGTCTACGGTTCTATACAGATGATATAGTTAATGTGCTCAACACGTGGACATCTGCGGCTTCGATAATCCCTGATGACATTCCATTTGCAGTCGTCAAAAATGTTATCATTGAAATCGCTGGTCCGCTCGAGTTTATTTTTAATCGGTCATTCACCACAGGTCGGGTTCCGTTGAGATGAAAGCATTATATAATTATTCCTCTACCTAAGAAAGAACCACTTTTGGACCCGAATAACTAGACACCCATTAGTTAGACATCAATATTCTGTAGGGTCTTCGAAACTCTATTGAGGAAGCACATTGAGTCTCATACTGAGTCACAGAAGATCATTCCGTCAGTTTAACATGGCTTCCGCTCTGGGAGGTCAGTTGAGACGGCCCTTTTATCTTGTTTTAATCAGCGGTCAAAAACTTATGACGCCAAGAGCAACGTTGATGTTGTGTTTTTTGACTTTAGCAAACCATTTGATCGAGTCCACCACCACCTACTAATCCGTAAGCTCGTCAGTCTCGGTGTACATCATCGTATTATAAATTGGTTGTCCTCCTTCCTCAGCAATAGAGCTTTTCATGTCCGTATCCGGAATTCCCTCTCTGCTATGCATACGGTTACGAGTAGGGTCCCTCAAGGAGGGTGTTCTCACCGTCGTTAACATTTTCACCATTGATCCACCGAAGCTGTTTCTGGACGTTCATGTTGATAGCTGCATGTTCGCAGATGATATTAAAAATTTTAAAACTGTCCAAGCCAATGACTTGGACTCTCCGGATACCGGCATTCAAAACGCTTTTGATAGTCGCTGAATGGTCATCTAGTAACGAGTTGCCTCTATCTTGCGAAAAAAAACCTGTGTTGTGGGCATCGGTGAGTTACAGAGAACACCGAAATACACTGTTTCGGAAGTTCCTCTCACAAGGGAAGGGTCCGAAGCGTATGTCTGAACGGGGGGAGCGAGTCATATAGGGAGAATCCTCATCCTTCAATTGGTTTGAAAATGTTTTTATTTTTTGCCAAGTCGTTAAACCAAGGAGTAGGGGTCACAATGGGATACGGCGCAGCACGCGTTTGGGGGTCTTGTACACCCGCGATGCGTCTGCAGCCAGTAGCTCGGAGCGCAGGTGGGTAGAGGGTTGACTCATGCAAGAGAGGCCAGGGGTTGGGCTCCTCTGCGTCGCTGCACTTTTGCATTTCAACTGATTGGTAGAGATTTGGGGATTCTGACGTCTATACCATTTTCACACGTTTTCTGCTCATTTTTCCAGGGGTACGTTGTGGTATCCAACATGGTGATGTATAAATGTTCAGCAGTAATACACAGGTACAAAGTGCATGAAGCACCACTGGGCACCTTACGGGTAGCATATAAAAGGCTACAGGCTCCTCATAGTCTGTTTCCACACATTCCATACATGAACCAAAGGCCTCGGGAAAAACCATCCTGCTCGGATTTTCAAAGGAGACCACGTTGTGACGTCGGAGGGGGCTCAAATGAGAAACGAGGTGTGCTATCCCGCAAATTAAGCTAAACGGCATCGATACACTCTTTCCCTCATGTCTGCCTGTCACCTGGACATCAGAGGTCTGCTGCAGGTTTTCTAGAACCTAACACCAACAATGTCCGCCGACGGTCGAGTGGTGATCCACCTGCTTACCGTGAAGTTTGGCCCACCTTTAGACAAGGAATATTCGAGGGAAGAAATCAAGCTGACTGTTGTAGTCGTCCAGGGTAGAACAGCTTTATTGCGAAGAACAGCAGACAGAAAGCACGAAGAATAAATACAGAACAATCGGGGGTATTTATAGACAACTCAGGGTCCAGTTATTACGTGGCTGTGACGTGGATATTACGTAGACAATACATTGACATGATGTATACGTTAGGGGCTATGGCGTAGGTTCCGTGACGTAACTAGGTAAGGATCGATATGCTATTACTGCTCAATGCCTACAACACCTCCTTTTCCTAAATTACATACGATATGACTTATTCTTGGGATCGATGTCGAGGCAGCGTGGAGCACGGCGAACGCGCGACGAACGAAATTGAACGGCTGGCAGGAGCGTCGAACTTGTTGTCACGGGGTTGTGAAGTCCTGCTTCATTGGCGGTGCTGGAATCGTCGGAGCTCAGTAGCGGTGGTTCATCAGCGTCAACGGCATCGTCGGAGTGGAACAGAGGCAGGTCGATGACTTCCAGAAATGTCTTTTCTCTCAGCGTGCTGTGTCGAGGTTTCAGCTGATTGATATGTCGAGTCCAGAGGAGTCTTCCAGAGTGGACTAGATAAGTGAAGTTTCCAGTGCGTCGAACGATCGTAGCCGGAGTCCAAGTGCTTTTCGACGTCCGATAGTCCTTTGCATACACTTTGTCGTCAGGTTCGAAACAGCGGCTGCGAGTTCCGTGGTGTCTGTTGAACTGTCTTTCCATCTTCCTGTCCCGAGGCCCAGTGTTGTCATCTTCAGGAGGAGTCATCACATCATGTACGGTGCGAAAACGACGTCCAATGAAGTTCTCAGCAGGAGATAGATGATTCGGCCCGGACGGACGGGGTGTAGAGCGGTAGGCCATTAGAAACGTTTGAAGAGCATCATGTGTCGGTTCCTCCCCTTCCAACCTGGCCAGGGCTCTTTTTAAGGTGTCCACAAAGCGTTCTCCTTGTCCATTGCTTTGTGGAAGAAAAGGCGGAATGCGGATATGTGTGATACCACGGGAGCGGCAGAATTCCGTGAAGGTTGAAGAGGTAAATTGTGTGCTGTTGTCCGTGACGAGCTTGGTCGGATTACCAAACCGTGCGAAAAGCTTCTTCACTGCGGCTATTGTAGCTGTTGTCGTAATGGTGTTCATTGAGATGACCTCCGGCCATTTTGAGTAGGCGTCCACAATGATTAAATAGAAGGTTTCCATGAGCGGTCCAGCGAAATCTGCATGTATCCTTGTCCATGGTGCGGTAGGTTTCGGCCATGAATGAAGGTCGGTCTTAACGGGATCCTTGGAGACGGATGCACAGGTGCTGCAGGTTCTGACGAGGCCCTCAATATCCTCATCCAACGTAGGCCAATATACGTAACTTCGTGCCGTGCCATTTTCGTCATTGTTTATCCTGGGTGGGCCTTATGCAGCGAATTGAGTACACGACGCTGAAGAGACTGCGGGATCACCAGACGATTGGCTGTAAGCAAACAATCGTCGACTATGGACAGTGAGTCTCGGCGGTTGTAGAAGTGCCAGAAGAGTGAATCGCGAGTGACTTTAGGCCAGTTTCCTGTTTGAGTGTTTTTAATCACTTGCGACAGCAGGTGGTCTGAGGCAGTAGCGTAGCGGATCTCCTTGAAGGAGAGAGGAAGATTGCGGCAGCTGTCCATGATTTCGGCTGCGATATCAACCTCAACCTCAGCAATAACGCGATCTTCAGGTTCCGACGTTCGTGTAGGAATGAGTCGGGATAAGGCATCAGCTTGTTCGAAGTCCTTCGTGTTTACGTACTCGATGGAGAAGTTGTAGTTCAGCAGAATTGTATCCCATCGTTGAAGTCGGTTGGCACTGTAAAGAGGGATACATTTCTTGTTTCCGAAAATCGCAAGAAGAGGTTTGTGGTCCGTTTTCAATGTGAAATGACGCCCATGGACGAATCGATGGAACTGCTGCACGGCAGAAATCAGGGGAGTCCTTCCTTCTCGATCTGACTGTAATTCCTTTGAGCAGGCGTCAAAGCATGACTTACGTGTAGACGGCTTTTTCCGATCCGTCCGGAAGGCGATGTGTCAGGACTGCTCCGATTCCGTTGTTGGAGGCATCTGCGGCGACGATGATTGGCAGCTGGGATCGAAGTGGGTCAGGAGGAGATCCGAGTTCAGTGCCGCTTTTATTCGGTCAAAGGAAGATTGGCATTCCGGTGTCCACCTGAATGCAGCATTCTTCCTAGTCAGTGCGTCTAACGGAGCTCGAATGTCGTGCAGTCTTTAACAAATGTTCCATAGAAGTTGACTAATCCTAGGAAAGCGCGCAGCTGGCTGATGTCTTTGGGAGGAGGCATCTTGCATATTGCCTCCGTTTTGGTGATATCAGGACGGCGTCATTCAGCGTCGATGACGAAGCCAAGGTAGGTGATCTCAGTCTGTAAGAAGGCGCATTTTTCCAGACGAACACGGAATCCATAGTCGTGGATCCTTCGAAATAGCGCTTCAAGGCGTGCATTATGTTTCTCAATGGTCCTGCCGGTGACAATAAGATCGTCGAGATAGGCGGCAACTCCTTCCATTCCGGAAGTAAGGACGTCCATTTGTTGTTGAAAGATGCTTGGAGCCGGCTTGATCCCAAAAGGTAAGCGATTGAAACGGTAGAGTCCTCGATGGGTATTAATTGTCAGCAGCGACTGGGAGACTTCGTCTACTTCCAAATGAGGTAGGCTTTAGCGAGGTCGATTTGCGAGAAGTATCGACCTCCGTTCAGTCTCGTAAATATGTTGTCAGGCGTTGGAAGGGGTGCTGGTGCTGGTCGAGCGCGTCGTTTAATCCTGTAGAGTAATCAGCATAAACGGATTGAACCGTTCTTCTTCTAAACGACGACGACAGGAGCGGCCCATTCAGAATGGTCGACGGGCGACAATACGTTGATGGTGACCAATCGATCGGTCTCATGAAATGCGAGGTATGGCAGCGTACGGCACCGGTCGTGCCTTGCGGAACACAGGCTTCACGCCATTTTTGAGTTTCAGTGACGCCTTTGATTTTGTACAACATCCCAGTCCTGGTGCGAATACTGGAGCAAATTTGGTCTGCATCCTTGCCATGAGTGACGATCGCAGTGTTCGGAGCGTAGAAACTGAGACAGTATTGCAGGTACCTTCCACAAGGTTACGGTACAGCGGCTGATGTTGGGTGATCCAATCGAGGCCTAGCAGCGACTTGGTATCTGCGATGTGGCAGCTTCCATTTCCACGTTGACCATCAATGACAAAACTGCATTTAAAATGACCACGTACCCGAATTTCCTTGTTGTTGGCCGACTTCAGCGTCAGGTATGGCGGCTGCAGCTTCGGGTGTCCGATTGCGATCCAGTCTCTCTCTCAGCAGTGTGACGTCGGCACCGGTATCGAGTCGTATCCAAACGGTAGAGCCATTGATTGTCACGTTTCGGTAAATGCGAGTGACTGTTGACACGGCAGAGGTGGGTGAGGCACTCAGGGAACTGTTCGGACACAACACGTCAGTGTTCGCACGCCGCTACGTATACCTGAGGACACAGTGCAACGGCGAATCTCTACGCGACTACACTGGAATGGTCAACAACCAACGTCACGAATTGGTCGAATTTAACGCAGTCACCGGCGAACAGATGAAGTGTCTTGTGTGGATACGTGGCCTCCCCGCTCCTGAATACGCCGACATTCGTACCCGCGCTCTACGAAAAATGGAGGAGCAGCCGCAGACTACTCTCAAGGAACTGAGTGCTGAGGTTCAACAATTCGTGGACATCCGACACGACGCTAAGCTACTCGGAAACACATCTTCACCCAACTGTGCCTGTCGTCAACGCCGTAGCTACTACTACGTCAAAGCGCCAGCGGGACCCGCCTTCGCCATGTTACCGATGTGGAAGATCGCATTGCGCCAAAGACTGCAAATTCGTCAACAAAAGTGTAACGCATGCTCACTCGTCGGGCATAAGAAAGGCTTTTGCAAGAATTTCAACAAAAAGAAGCAAAAAAGGACCAGGACGAACCACCGACGTGCCAACAACGTCGCTGTTGCTGAATACAACAACGAAGACGACGTCCAATGAAGTTCTCGGCAGGAGATATTAGGTTGGTGCATAAGTTCTCGGACATTTGATCCCTTCTGAATTGAAAGCGCATTTTCCCGCCAAATTTCTCATATGTATCAACGCGTAAATGATCGATCGATAGAGAAAGGAAAGGGCTACAAAGCTTCCTAACATTTACTTCTGCGTTGTTAACGTCAGCTATTATGGCTAAGCAATTCATCCCAACTGAGACGCATATTCGGCACGTCATGTTATTCCTGCATCAATCTGGCCTCAATGCCAACGAATCGTATCGTCGCCTGAAGGATGTTTACAACGAAAGTACTGTTCTCGAAGTTTGCAGTTGGTGAATTCTCCGTTGAAGATAATGAACGAGAAGGGCGCCCGATGACACTGGATTTGGATGGCCTCCGAAGTAGAGTGGAAGCACCAAACCACTCGCGAACTATCAAGCACTCTTGTTGGTGTTAGTAATTCAACAGTCGTTCGAGGATTGAAGTCGATTGGCAAGGTGCAAAAATTGGGTCGCTGGGTACCTCACGACTTGACACAACATGACATGGATAGCAGAGCCGATGTCGCTCTGTCTCTCCTTACCCTCAGACGTACCCACGGATGGCTGGACAACCTTGTCGCCGGGGATGAGAAGTGGATACTCTACTCTAATCATCACCGGCGTGCACAGTGGGTTGACGCAACTGGAGAGGCAGAGGACGTTCCGAAACCCGACCTTCACGTGAAAGAGGTGATGCATGCATTTGGTGGAGCGTTCTTGGCGTAGAATACTGGGAGCTGCTTGACGAAGGGATGACAGTGACGGCAGAGGCTTACTTCAACCAACTGAGGAAGTTGAGGGCCCACCTTCAAACCACACGAGGAGAGCAAGTGAAGGTGTATTTTCAACACGACAACGCTAGACCGCATATTGCTAGAGCGACGGCGGCTGAGTTGGCGGACTACGGATGGACCGTTCTTCCACATCCACCTTACTCACCAGATCTCGCTTCTTCTGATTATCATTTGTTTTCAAGCCTTCAACGCTATTTGGACGGCCAGCAATTTAGGAACCGAGAGGATGTCAAGGAGGCACTGCTCATATTTTTCGAATCACAACCGGCCACGTTTTAGAGAAAAGAGATCCATGACTTACCAGCACGTTGGCGAAAGACAATTGATGTAAAGGGTGGTTACTTCAAATGATTTGATATTGTTGTTCGTATGTTGTGATAACAAATATTTCATGCCCCAAATGTCCGAGAACTTATGCAACAACCTAATAGATCATTCGGCCCGGACGGGCAGGGTGTGGAGCTTAGCGTCGTGTCGGATGTCCACGAATTGTTGAACCTCAGCACTCAGTTCTTTGGTTGTAGTCTGCGGCTGCCCCTCCATTTTTCGTAGAGCGCGGGTGCGAATGTCGGCGTATTCAGGAGCAGAGAGGCCACATATCCACACAAGACACTTCATCTGTTCGCCGGTGACTGCGTTAAATTCGGCGGAGAGTCGTTGGATGCACCGCCCTCAGAAAGGGGCGGGGCGATGGGCGCGCCGAGGACAAGATGTCCGGGTCCCCTGCCTTCGCATGGAGGCATCGCATTTCTAATCACTTCCCTAGGCCCTGCATCTCTATTCTGAACTGATTTCGTTCTTGAGACAAGAGTCAGAACCTTGTTCACCATATTTGGAACAAAAGAGTTTTCAGCTGCAGCGCCAAGGCTTTCTTCAGGTCCCGCCAATGTAGAACTGACCGGAATCACCCATAGTCTCTAGTTGAGGCGAAAATTTAAGGGATTGTGGTGAAAATTGAAGGAATCTAGAGAGAATAGCGACGTTCTCCTTTCCTCAACTGCCTCCATAACCGAACCGACTGGAAAATGACTTCAGAGTTCCCCGAGATGTGCTTCCCAATCGCTCCCTATCAGTTGTTAGGTTTTTTGACGATGTCACGCCAAGTAACGACGGCTTCGAGCGCAGCAAACTTGTCCAAATAGGGCGGCGCGGGCAGGGCGGGAAGTGGGCGGCGGGCAGCATGGGGTACCGAACGACTGCCCCCCGTTAAATTCGACCAATTCGTGACGTTGGTTGACCATTCCAGTGTAGTCGCGTAGAGATTTAGCCGTTGCACTAGGCGTAGCGGCGTGCGAACACTGACGTGTTGTGTCCGAACAGCTCCTTGAGTGTCTTCACCGTCTCCTCCATCGATATATCAGATGGCTTCGACGGCAGGATATGGTTGGTGAATCGGGCGTAGGAGGCGGCATCCAGCTTCGACACGATTAGACGAGCTTTCGCTATATCGTCCAGATTGGAGCCATCCTTCGCGATCATGTCGTCGTAGCGGCTGAACCACACGTTGAAGGTGCATCCATTTTCTGGGTCGTAGCTGAACTGCGGCAGTCGAGACGAGAGCGAATTCGTGACGAACTCGGTTGTCGTTGCGGTTGAGGTCGTTCCCATCGACGAAAGAAGGCGACCCATTCGGTCCATTACAGCGTTGAGTCTTCTCTTGCAGACGGGACTGGGCTTCCAGGATCGAGCGTAGTTGTTCGGCATCCATTCTTCAGCCCTTGATGGCCACTTGTTGTAGTCGTCCAGGGTAGAACAGCTTTATTGCGAAGAACAGCAGACAGAAAGCACGAAGAATAAATACAGAACAATCGGCGGTATTTATAGACAACTCAGGGTCCAGTTATTACGTGGCTGTGACGTGGATATTACGTAGACAATACATTGACATGATGTACACGTTAGGGGCTATGACGTAGGTTCTATGACGTAACTAGGTAAGGATCGATATGCTATTACTGCTCAATGCCTAGAACACTGACAGAACGGATGACCAGCACACTCAAGGACTTCGAAGCACGTCAACTTGAAGTTAACGAAGACGAACAGCTGGATGTGGTGGAAGAGGAAGAGGAAGATTGGGATCCGCAAGACGAACTGATGGACGTGGAGAGGCTGCAAGCAGTGGGCATATGATAACGCTTTCGGGTGAAACTCTTGTTTCGGAGGAAAGAATACATCTTCAATTGGATTTCGGTTGCGTACTCATAACCATGGAGGAAGACACCACGATTCACTACACAGGCACTTTGTACCTGTATAACACTGGTGCTGAACATTTATCACCATGTTGAATACCACAGCGTACAGCTGGAAAAATGCGCAGAAAACGTCTGAAAATGGTATAGACGTCAGAGTCCCCCAAATCTCAACCAATCAGTTGAAATGCAAAAATGCAGCAGCGCAGAGGAACCAAGGCGCAGATACGGCGCGTATCCCATAGTGACCCTCTACTCCTTGGATTTAACGACTTGGCAAAAAATAAACACATTCTCAAACCAACTGAGGGGTGAGGATTCTCCCTATATGACTCGCTCCCCTCGTTCAGACATACGCTTCAGACCCTTCTCTTGTCAGGGTTGTAAACAAAGTCAAGGATTTGGGCAAATTAGGCTTTGATGAACACTTCAACTCTATCCTACTAATATAAAAGCGTTGGTCCGTCTGTGTGTGTGTGTGTGTGTGTGTGTTTGTGTGTGTGTGTGTGTGTGTGTGTGTGTGTGTGTGTGTGTGTGTGTGTGTGTGTGTGTGTGTGTGTGTGTGTGTGTGTGTGTGTGTGTGTGTGTGTGTGTGTGTGTGTGTGTGTGTGTGTGTGTGTGTGTGTGTGTGTGTGTGTGTGTGTGTGTGTGTGTGTGTGTGTGTGTGTGTGTGTGTGTGTGTGTGTGTGTGTGTGTGTGTGTGTGTGTGTGTGTGTGTGTGTGTGTGTGTGTGTGTGTGCGTGTCACAAACCTGTGTAAAACGTGTTGAACATGTAAAGGAGACTAGCGTGCGCACGGCAAACCTGTGAGGCTTCAAAACGTGTTGAACTGCAAAGGAGACGAGTGTTCAGCCATAGTTAACCTGATCACATTTCGTCGTGTTAAGCCATGACAATGACGCGCAGGTATCAGGCCTGGGGGTAATCGAGGTCGCTGAACACGAATCTGAAGTCGACCAATCGATATCGACCGATATTATCGATTTTTTGAGGATCACGTTCAACTGACACGAAACTTCGGCCGTGGGGGTAGTCGAGGTCGCTGAACACGAATCTGAAGTCGGATCAATCGATCCATCTCGATTAACATAAAGGTCGGAAGGCCTAGGGAAGAATAGGAAACCCGTAGCGGCCATGGCGTCCTATTCTCGGGGTTTGAGGGCGGAGCCCCCAACCAGTCGTAGGCGGCCGTTAGGCCGACGAACGACTGGTTGTCAATAAGGGCAATCGCAGAGTGTATAACATCTTCAAATTGTTTCACACTACAGATTTTGGCACCTTGCTCAAAGTCTGAGTTATGCATTCGCCCATACTTGAGACGAATACTACAGTTTTCTGCCCGCATAAGAAGAAAGATATTCTCGCAATCGAAAGAGTTCAAAACACGTTTACACGTAAATTATTCTCTCGTTCCTAGCTCATGCAACAGAAATGAGAGATTATCCCTCTCTTCTTTGGAATGGAGACAAAAAAGATAGATTTTCTTATGGCCTTTAAGATGTTAAAAGGCACCACAAATCTCAGCATTTCGGATTTTTTCATTCTCGTTCCCTCCTCCATAAAGGGCACCAATGTCAACGTCAGTGCAGGTGCAACTAGTAGCTTGGTCAGATCAAAGTTTTTCAGCTTCAAAACACGGACTAGTTCTTCCAGGTGGTTATTGAGTTATGTTTCTTTCAAAAACCAGGTTGCCAAGTTTGATGATTGACATGATGGTTTAGCATTGCTTATTGGTTTTATAATTATGGCATATTTGTTTCACTGTTTCGGTTCAATTTACTGCTTCTCTCATTTTAGAGTATTGAATTGTTTCTTAATTCCTAGCATTGAGTTAGTTTCTATTCTTGATTTGTGTTATTTGGTTCTCGTTGGGTTGTATGTTTCTAGTGTCGTTGTCGGCATCCATAATAAATAAAAACTCGCTCGCGGGTCACCCATTTTTCGCGCTTTTTCACCTTCCCGAGGCGTTCCAAAGCATCCGCAGTTTTACTGACATCTAGCTCCTCCGCGATCCCGCAAACTGTTAGGTATGGTCCAGCTTCCACCAATTCCTTCAACTCTCGGTCGACCGCTATGGGGGTCGTCTTCGAGGCTGAAATCTCCGGTCCGTAACTTACTGAACCACTACCGCACAGCAATTTCTCTAACATTATTAGGCCACCACACTTGTTGATTTGTCGAGCTGTCTCGGCTGCGAATTGTCCCTATTTCAAGTTAAAATAAAACATCGTTCGGAATTGCTCCTTAGACATACTTCAGCAGACCTTCAAGAACAGAAATATAAAACAACATTGAAGCATAAATTATTTAGTCAGGTAGAGCGAAAAAATTCTGTACAGAAAGTAGCATTAAAGCGCAATGCAAATGGATTTCTACTTAATAATATACTAATGAAAAATAGTAACAGAAAACGCTTCCGGACGATCTAATACGTACGATTAATACGATCTAATACGATCTAAGTCCTATTCTACACACTTCTTCGAAGACCGTTGTATTAATGTGTGGCCGCACTTTACAGATTGCAGTCACCTCACCAGGTGATGCTGGAGGTCCATAAGCTCCATGCTTCCCGTGGTTTCCTAGGAATAGGAATCAGGCAACCTTCGACGTTCAATGGCGACCTTGTCACCATTTGACTAAACTTTGCATTTTCACCTCCCCTTCCGATTAGTTAACAACAGACGAATGAAAAATAGTAACGTAAAACGCTGAGAACTTTCCGAACAACATAATACATGGAATCTGATTTAAGTCGCTTGTTTAAAAAATAATTTGGTTTTTATTTTCAGGTGTCCAAACGCGATTTTCGTCAAATTTTCTGGTTTTGGCTGATGTCGAGAACTTCGTTTTGGTTCAGCCACTATGCCCGTTATCCTAAAATTATATATGGTGGGATATCCATTCCTCATCGCACTGAGCAAAAGATGGGCGACGATATCTCAATCGACCATTTTCCTGCCTTTGGTCAATTTAGTTTCCTGGTCTTCCCAGTTTGCTTCAAATGGTGAGCAACTGTAGTGTGATCGCCGTTGAGGACCTCCGCAATATCTTGCGTGGTTTTGTTCGGATCAGATTCGACTGACGCCTTCTATGGATCATATCAACGGCTGCCATGTGGTTCGTCTTCGAGGTTGGTGTTGCCGGCCCGAAACTTTTGGAACCATTTCGTACTGTGTATTCGTTGATACCTCCCTGGCCTCGTACTTCGTTTATATTTTAAGCGGTCTGGGCGGAAGTCCGGATCAACTTGCAGAAGTAAATTTAAACGAAGATCGCGTTTAGACATCTGAAAATAAAAACCAAATTATTTCCTTAGCAAGCGATTTGAATTAAATTCCATATATATATACGTAGAAAGCGCATATGCCTTATGAAAAGTCTTAGTTTATTTTAAAAAAGTGTTGAAACCAATAAGACAGAAAACCTGCATTTCTTTTGCGCCAATCTAATAATACTAAGTTGAATAGAAAATTTTTCCACACGGGCCGGCTATGGCAGGACAAACCGCCTAACTGCCAACAACATACAAACAAAGAACGTCACTTTCAAGCTACAACCAACAATATCGACCGATGTTGACCTCTCGATCAAAAACATTCACTCGCTATAAAGCGCATGTTTCTTTTGCATTCCTCCATCATTGCTGAAAAAGGTTGTTGCATCACAATACTACAGCCATACTTTCCAGTTGGCTAGTAAATTTTTGACCACATTTCTACAACACTTCATCTTGAAACAGCTTGGCTGCTGGAGAATCAAAAGGGGCCATGCACTGTACTACCGAGGTCGAAAAAATAGCTTTTCATACTTCGCTACGGATTGGGTTGCTGATCACGAATCTGACATCGCTTTCTGAATTTCCGTTTTCTTGAGGCAAATTAACACTTTCACGACACGCTTGATTTTCGCGCGACTGCCGCGTGTGACAGCGCGTTTCTTTACCGCGCGACGAGTGAATACAGTTTTTGGCTTGCTTAACCGGTAAATCAAAAATGTTCACCTTTCCACTTACAGGGAGCTCGATGAACGTAAATGACATTTGTTGCCATGCTTTTGTTTAAAAATGTGTTGGAAATGGCGATGAAGGGTCTCGCTGACGACAAATCGCAAAATAACACTGGTGTGTGCGGGAGTCGAACCCACGACCACACTTCTGCGAAGCAAAAACACTACCACTGCGCCGCCGCTGAAGGTGGCCAGTATACATTGGATCCGAATGAATCATTTTCGGATATCCGATTCGGATAACCCGATCCGAATCATCCAAAAATCCGGTGTCCGCAGAATTGTCGTTATCCGAATCATCCAAAAATCCGGGGTCCGCGAAATTGTTGTTATCCGAATCATCCGAAAATCCGGGGTCCGCGAAATTGCTGTTATCCGAATCATCCAAAAATCCGGGGTTTGCAAAATCACCGTTATCCGAAGATTTTCGATCGGATCCATTGTATCGAATGAATCATTTTCGGATATCCGATTCGGATAACCCGATCCGAATCATCCAAAAATCCGGTGTCCGCAGAATTGTCGTTATCCGAATCATCCAAAAATCCGGTGTCCGCAGAATTGTCGTTATCCGAATCATCCAAAAATCCGGGATTCGCAAAATCGCCGTTATCCGAATCATCCAATTATCCGAAGATTTTCGATCGGATGCAATGTATAGTGGCCAGGCCGCTAACGGCTATGCTGATTAGCAACACTGTGCACACGCTACATCAACGCACGCGCACACAGTCAGCAGACTTTGGCCAGCTAGGACTTGCTTACGAAATCTATTTGGCAAATTTGGTCTACATATTTTTAATCAGCGTTTCGATCTCGTTTCCATGAATACCCATAAGATTTAGACCCTATTTGTGCAAAATAATAAATAAAAATATCACCATAGCAGTTTCTTGTCTTCAAGCATTTTACAAGCCTGTATGATAGTGGGAACCGAACCAACGATGTCACACGTGCCGAGCGGGAACACTACCTCGGCGCCGTCGTCGAGCCAGTGGCCCATTCTTAGAGCCCCTTTAACTCACCGCTCTCGTTGCAGCTCTTACGCACGGCCAGCCTATGGTCAGGCCACCCAACTTCGGCAGGTCATAACTCGCTCAGGATTTTCATTTTGCAATCTTGACACCCATATTCGTAGTCAGCATTCCGAGCTCTTTTTAATGATTCTACTCTGAACTTGAGGTTTCATGGGAGGTCGAAACCCTTCCCTAGTTAGGGCACACATGGTTTTAAAGGACGACCCCTTTCATTCTCGCAAGAAAGATCAACAAGCTCTCCCTTTTAGAGATTACCATCTGAGAGAAAATATCCGTTGATATTACAACCAAAGTAGGAGCAGGTAGCACAACCGATAGGGTATCGTCGACAGCGACGATGACTCCCTATCTATGCCCCGCCCTCTTGTTGGGAGGTCCTCATTGACCTCCATACAATGACTCTTCTCACAACTTTTGCCGCATAAACACGTTTTTGCCCGCTTCTCTTGACTCTCGGTACGGAGGGTGAGCCATTGCCAACCCCATTGAGAGTTTTCGACTCCACTTGGAGCTTAAGTACTCTGGAAAAAGCAATGCACATATAAAACAGCTGCTCAAGCACTTTACGGGCTACACATATAATACATCTAAACTGCTCATGCAATGGCATGTTGGGGGACGACTTTTATCCTGTTTCTTCTTTGTTCTTTAATCTGGTAAAAATAATTTCGAGACCAACGAAACCCCACCTTCGTTCCTGCTGGCGGGACTTTCCACATTCGTATAATAGTATCACTTCCAGCAGAGAACAATCGACCAGTAGGTGCATCATACTGTAATGCAGACACAGCTGCACGATGCCTGTGCTCGTTCTCATCGCGAATGATGAAGGAGACCTAGAATGTTTTCCTTAAACTAAAGGGCAGCCTCTAATAATGAATAAATGATCGAATTTTTTCAAGCGATTTACCTTCATCTTCGGTTTTCCACTCCCATTGCTAGCCATTTCCCACTATTTAGACCGCACCTGGTTGACAATAATCATCGTGGTGTAGCTTACCAGTGTTACTGAAACAAGAACTGACTAATGAAACGCACTCGCATACATTGTATTTTTTGCACTGGCACAATATTTAACTGCTTCATTAGGCCTCGATTTCTTGCAAATAGCGCGAAATACCTGTATGACGAAATACGACGTCTGCGTGAGGAAAACACAGGTTAAAGCATAAGTTGGCCTCCAAAGAGGGACTTATAATTCATCGTATATCGTCTCTCCTAGTCTTGATGAGTCTTCTCCTCCCAACTCAAATTTCCAAGCTTAGGTCAAGCTTTCTATTGGTGACTACGAAGCGAAGGAAATGTCTAGGTCCCTGATCGTTAGTGGACTCCCAGAGCTTAAGAACAGCCTTCCTTCTGCTAGACTGTGTCATAACTTTGATTGTATTCGTAGGCTTCTAGATTTTCTAAACGTAGAATGTATTCCTATTAGTGTTTGTCGGGGGACGCTGCTCGAGGCAATAAGCCAAGAATTTTGAAAGTTGTACTTCCATCTTCTAAATTTAGGGACCTAGCATTGGTTAATGCGACTCGCATCAAGAGTTTCCCGTTCAAGGGACGTTCATTCGTCCTTCTCTTCCTCCTGAGCAAAGAGGTCGTGTTGTGAAGCCTTGTAACAATCAGCGGGCTTTGCAGTCTACAGGTTCCCAATCTTTTGCTAATGCTGTTTCTGTGCAAGATCACTCGCCAAACATGTCTGTATCGGATTTAAACTGAGCTTGGATGAGCGGAATTCTCAGAAGGTAAAATGCCTTTTCATGAATATAAGGTCCTTAGCAAAAAATGCGCGGCATTTGGTCTTCTCCGTAATTAAAAATGAGTACGACCTCGTCGTCCGCACTGAGTCCTGGCTAAAATGTAAAATAGATGTGCATTCTCTTCTCCATCCTATTGCGGACAGTTTTATGGAATTGAGATGTGACAGGTTACGGAAAGACGGAGGAGGCGTATTACTCCTCTGTAGGGATACCGTTCTACATCGTCTGGTACTTAAAGATTCGGTAAGTAATGGCTATGAGCTATTTTGTTCCGATATCTCTCTCAATGGACAGGTCGTCAGGTCATAGGTGTATGCCGCGCTCCTAATTGCTCTGCGTCTGCGAATGATCAGCTTCTGAAACTAGTGAGTGACCTTGCGACATGTTCGCACTCTTCTCGTCTTCTTGCTGGTGATTTTAATTACCCATATATTACTTGGTCTGATCCACCGCACGGAAGGTCCTCATCAAGGGTTGCTTTTCTTGATTTTGTTAAGACTCATTAATTAACACAAGTAGTGCGGCAGAATACAAGAGGAACCAGGATTCTTGATCTTGTGCTAATTAGCGATCCAATTCTGATCACCAATCTTTCGATATCAATAATTGTAGGGATAAAATGCAGTCCGGTAAATCTTTTGACTTTGCTAGATGAAATTATGAGGCCATAGCAAAATTTCTTATGGATGTGGACTGGATCTAGTGCTGATGATATGTATGAACTATTTCTCCATGTTCTGAACCAAGCTATTTTCCTTTATTTATATTTATCAGCTAGGACGGGTAATGCGGTCAATAAGTCCTACCTACCTCGCTACTTGTGCTCCCTTGCTAAGATGAAAGAGTTCGCCTGGCTGAGGTGAATAGAGACCCTACCACTGATAATCTCGCTATCTATAACAGGTACAACGAGAAATCCTCCAAGAAACTTGTGAAATACTATGCATCTGTGGAGAAGAAGGTTATTGATTCGGGAAATCAAGCTAAATTCTATAACTTGTTGAGCAGAAAGTTAAAAAGAAACGACAGGATCACTTCCCTGATCTCCGATAACGGTGAAAGAGTTAAATAAACATGACATGGCTGATCTCCACGCAGACCACTTCCGCAAGGTCTATTCTCGCACTGTTGAACCTTTCCCAGACAATACGTTCGCAAACTCGCCTGAATTTCCGGTTATGGATGATTCCGCCTGCTTTACCAGCTCTCAAATACTTAGGATTTTATCAAATTCTGGTACAACCTCCAGCACTAACCCTGATCACTTAAGTTCTACGTTTATCAAGAAAGTGACTCCGCACATTGCTTCTCCTTTAGAGCTGATTTACAACTACAGTTTCATGCATACTGACGTGCCGGTTAGGTGGAAGCATGCTTACATCATCCCTATTCTCAAATCCCCAGCTTCGCATCTTCCCTCGAACTTTAGGCCAATAAGTTTGACATCTCTGTTTGTTCGGGTATTCGAAAAGAATTCTCAAGGAAATAATTATTTCGCACCTAACTCTTAACTCAGTCATCCCGGAGGAGCAGCATGGGTTCACTAGGGGTAAACTGAAACTCAGATGTTGGAGTGCTTAAATGAAAGCACCGCGTCCCTTGAAAGGAAAGAGGGAGTGGATATCATATATCTAGACTATGCAAAAGGGTTCGACAGGGTGTCACACCGCAAGTTACTCGTCAAGCTTCAAACCGCAGGTATACATCCTAGAATTATTAGCAGGATTCAAGCATATCTTAAAGAGAGGTCCTTTCAAGATGTTGTTAACGGGGCCCATTCCCAAGTGTGTCCTGCTCCCAGTGGAGTACCTCAAGGCAGTGTACTGGCACCTATTCTTTTCAGTATCTACACCTATGATATCCCGAGGGTAATAAAACCATTTGGTGTCTGTTGTATAATAGAATGATTGCAGACGACGTAAAGATTTTCACCAGTATCCCAACGGCTTATTCTGGTGAGCAGATGCAGAAAGCTCTTGATGCGCTCTTAAACTGGTCTAAAACTTGGGAACTTCCCATCTCGCAAACCAAGTCCAAAGTGCTGCATCTGGGACTGAATCTTGGGGTTCGTACGTTGGGTGTCTCCCTGAGTTACGGTAGCGCGCCACCGTCGCCCGCCACCGTCCCGATTACGGTAGCGTGACGGGTTGTTGAGCCCGCCTTGGACGAGGTGCAAAGGATGAAGCGAAAGCTACAAAGCTGTCGTACAGTAAAGAAGTGTAAAAGGAACTTGACGTGTTGCTCCTACCATCATTTCGACTTGTAATCTCTTGCAGAAAGGAAGAATACAAAGCAAAAAATAAGAAGGAATCAACTTCGGTATGGTTCTGCACGGAATCTGCTCCACGACAGCAATGCGCGCTCTGTTCAGTTCGCCTCATCTCGTAGTAAAATCTCGTCCGTGGTGAGTGCAGCACCAGGTCTGCCTACGGTAATCGAGAACGTCGCTCCGCCCCTACAGTAACCGGAGACACCTAACGTAACGCACCCTGAATCCTGACCGGTCAGCTTACTATCTCGATGGACATGAACTATCTGTTGTTACTGAGGTGACTGATTTGGGATTCTCCTATAACAATAAGCTTGAGTTTGATAGCCACTGTAATAAAATTGTTAACAAGGACTACGTGCAATTGTATAGGCTCCTTCGGTGCCTATTGTAATGGGTGTAAGGAATGTGAGATATGTAAGGGTGGATTAAGGGATAAAGGGATAGAATCTTGTCCGATCTTCACTGCGCCTTGCCTGACACAACAACCGTGATGTGTATAGCGCGATATCGTAGGGAATACAACGGCGGCCCAAGGTCAAGCGGGTTAGATCTTGCCGATAAGCTCCATCTGTTATCGGACCACCCGCGCGAGGCCGGATAGGAAAACGCCGCCCATGGAACAGGGGAGAGACACACGACACCAACACCCCGACCACTTGGTCTTCCGGACTTCTCTCTTTAGGTCGCTCTGGTTCGGTCCTTCCTTTTCCCATCCCCCGTCTGTCTATGTCGCAGTCTGTATAATTGATAAACTGTATATTCCTCAACTGTTTTGTTATGTAATTGAACGTTAGAGTAAAGTTATAGGGACGGGAAAGGATTATATCCGGCTCCCTCAGGTGCCGCTACACGGAACCTCGGTACACAAAACCCTGAGGGAAGAAGGATATAACATGGAGGTCCCGCTCGAACTTTTTTTATAACCTTGCAATTTTTTCCATCTCTTGTTTAATTTCTCCTTTTTTTGCATGTTAGGATCGTAGAAACTAGTCATTTCTACGACTCAACACTGCAATAAAATAATTACCCCACTTTTGCTTGCTAACTTTGTAGGAACTGACTACTTTTACAGCTTAGCATAGCATCAGCTCTCTTACTGTAAATCGTTCTGGTAGAAACCACTTAAAAATTTAAAAATTTTAATAGTAACTATTTTTTCTCTATCTATAACACTTTCTTGTTTACCATATTCCCAAAAGGAGGTTCTTAAATATAAAACCATATACATTTTATATGTAACGTACAGTTCTCTCATGTAATGCTATCTCATTTCGTAAGAGTCTGTCCTAGTTGGCCACCAAAATATCGTAACTCACTTCCTTGTTGACTCGCATGTACTCTTGTCTCGTAACGTCCTTCCTACAGTAACCCGGCGCCTATATAAGCCAATTTCTCAATCAACAGACGTCCTTAGTTCTACTCTGCCTTCGCCGCGACTGGCGGCTCTTCAATAAAGCTCATTTAAGTGGACCGTCTACCCCTAGACACTGTCGAGGTCCAAATCGGCTGTGAGATAAAACCACAGACAATCCGCGTCGTAGGAAGAAGCGACGCGACATAGGGACCGAACCGAAGGAGCAGCTGAAGAACCGCCCATAAAGTCCGGATTCACCGGAAGGGCGAGATCCTGCCAGAGATCTAAGGCAGAGTACGGTCTCCAGAGACGAGAAAGAGGTGCTGCACCTCATCCTCGTTGGGACCTCGTAGTCTTGGTCAGAAGGCCGAGATTATCGATTGATTTTGGTCTGGGTGCCGTCTGTCTGTTGTGCTCGTGCGCAATCGCTCTATTGCCGCATTTGAGGGACCAAAACAACAGTGGTATAGCGGTACAGTTTCAGACCAGTCGAGATGGCTTCCGAAAGCCTAAATGATGAGGCCTTGGAAGTAGAGCGTCTGCTCCTGGACGAACCTACTGAGTCAGAACGAATGGCCGCGATTCAGGCCTCAATCAACACGTTGGTAGGAACAGTCCGCGAGGTAGCCCAGAAGGCTGTGCTGCAGGTAAGACTATGCGCAATTACGATTGCGGACAAGGTGTCAACGCTGCAAGGGTTACCTAGTGACCTGGCAAAGCAGTTGGAGGATGACACCACAGCACTTGATGTGGAGCACATCTCCAAATCTACACGTATACTAGTAGACCCCCACTGTACGGCAATTCAGGGGGAATTGGAACGCCTAAAACGTGTACGCCAGCAGCTCGAGAATGTCACTGCTCTATTGGGAAAAGATCTTCAAGAGGAGTTAATTGAGCAGTTAGAGCAGGCAAAATATGACGACAGCTGCATGAGGGAGTTGGCACAAGTGCTGGAAGTAGATTCCACCGATGTGGTAAATAGAGTGAAAAGCTTAGTTGAGCAGTCTAAGAGAGTAAAAGCTAGAGTGCCCGAAAGGGAACAGCAATTAAAGTTCCCATTTAAGACCGAAACACGACCAACGCAACAAGGCACAGAAAACTCTCTGATAGAGCAGCTCAACGCAGATGAGTTCGAGGATATGGCATATCACGCGACGTTCGATCCTGTCGCAGCAGCGCAAGGTGAGTCGCGGGTTCCTGAGCTTGACACCCAATTAAACAGGGAATTGCAGCAAGCAAGGAGGAGAGAGCAGCCGCTGAGGCAGAAGGTGTGCCCATCGAAAACGCCGACGACAACCAGCAGACACCAAGGTGAGATTTTGAGAGAAAACTCCCCCAACGATCCTGAGTACAATATAGCTAAAATGTTCGCGGCCATGACACTACCCGAGGTGGAGATCTTTAATGACCCAAAAGGGAAAAATTATGGCCAATTTTTAGCTAGATTCAGGATGAAATATCAGAGTCTTGGGTTACCTGATGAAATGCTGGTTCACCTCCTCTACTCGAAACTGGACGGATACCCAAAAGCGGTCGCTAACGCGCTCCCAAAGCCCATTAAAGAGGGAGGTTTTGAGGCCTTGGTAAGTGCCTTGAACGGAAAACTCAAGGAAAATGAGTCCGCAACACAGATGAAAGCGTACATGAAGTTGAAAACCCTCAGGAAATCGGGAGATGTCACCAGCTAATGCGTCGAACTAGAAGAAGTGACGCAGCAAGCGTACCCAGATGCATCTGAAGGGGAACTTTCACGTACGCGCGCAGGGGAATTAGTGGCTCAATTGGCTGATTGGCCAGAGTACCTCCAGCTGTTTACGACGATGGAGCTGGCGCCTAAAGAGTCTGCCTACGAGATGGTCAAGAGTTTGGCGCAGCGCTGCGAGCGCAGCCGAGAACTCGCGATGGCATCAAAAAAGAACGCGGATTCAGTTAGAGCGCGCCCCGTCCAAACGGTGAAGCGGGTTTCCCAGCAAAACAAACCTGCACATCTTCCAAAACAGGACGGAACCGAGATCCCTGGAAAGACTAGGCCACCAAAATGCTTCAACTGCAACGAAAATGGTCATTTTAGACGTGACTGCAAAAAGGCGAGAATCACAAAGGGGAATAAACAGGAAAAGCGGTCTGAAGTTTCCGATGGTCCGAGGGTGTTTAGTGCAGCCCTACGTGAATGGCTGGGTGGAGCGGAACAGTCGTCAGTGGAACTAGGAGATCTTGTGGGAGAGGTGCCTATGAGAAATGTGAAACTGTTGGGCACTAGCAGCAGCGGCAGACGAGCGCTCCTGGATACAGTGTCACAGATAAGTATAATTCCTCTCGAGATGCTGCGAGCTGCTCGCACAGCAGGATTCGACCTTGATTCTGACGTAGAAGAAGTGCCGCTAGAAAGACCCATGCCTGTTTACGATGCGTCAGGTAACAAAATGACGTTTAAAGGGGCCATCAGGCTTACGCTTCAGGTTGACGATGGAGCTAGATGCCGAGTAGCTTTATTCGTGAAGGCTGGTGGAGACGGGACATTAGTTCTCGGCACTAATGCGCTCCACACACTGGGTTTTAGCCTAACCTCAATTAGCGAAAGCCGGCAGCGGTCAGCCGATCAGAACACGGGCGAGGAAACTACACAAATCTGGCAAGAGTGTGACTCTCAGAACGTCACGGAAACAGTGACAAAGACGTGCGCAACTGTGGCCAAACGGGTGTACATACGCCCAGGTGAAACCAAAACAGTCCCCATAGTGATTAGCAAGACTAGTGGAGGATGAAGATTACCACGTCGATCATCATCGTATCGCCCGACGCAATGCCAGACAGCCGCCCGATGAGGCAGGTGTTGATCTGCCTGGAGCGACATCTTCAGTGCGATGGAGCGCTAGCCTTCTTCCCTAGCCCGTATGAGGACGATAACGCGCAGGAGTGGAATGCCATGGGAAGGGTATGTGCTGAGTACGTCAAGTACATCACTGGACCGAAGCGCAGGTTCGAAGCTATTGTGAGAGACCACTATAGCGAGGCGCTGGACACTGTGACGTACATGCACCCCGCACTCAGCCTCGGAGCGCATCCTCGGAATGGAAAGGCCCCTTGCATTGGCCGACAGATCCTCTGCTTCCCCGAGAAGCTGCGCCTCTCGGTCCACGATCTCATCAAGATCGGGGAATTTGGTGTTGCGTCAAAGGATGACAGGGAGCGCAGGCGCAAAGAGAAAACGGCCAAGAACAGGAGGCGTAAGGAAGAGTTTATGCCCAACTTCTGGGTGGTTGAAGATCCGGACCGCCACCGCCACGAACGACCGATCACGTTCCACATTGCAAACCGTCCGCGACACCACACGAATGGGGAATCGTCAGCTGTATCGTCATCGAGGCCAAGGAACCATTCACCTAACCGTCGCCACGAACGCTCGATCACGCCGAACCATCGCCGACACCACGTGGACAAGGAGCCGCTTGCTGGATCACCGCCGAGTTCGAGAGCCGACCGCCACCAGACCGTGTTCGACGAGCCAAGCCGCCAGCGACGACGCGTGGACAAGGAACCTTCTCCAGGACCATCATCGAGAGTGAGCCGTGTTCCTGACCGCCACCGCCGCCCGTACGTCAAGCCACACAAGAAGTTCAACCATCGCGACAGACACTATTCCAATCTCCCGAAGCCCTAGACAGGACGCCGCAAGAGTCGGGACGACTCTTCGTCGACCGGAGGCATGTAACGTACAGTTATCTCATGTAATGCTATCTCATTTCGTAAGAGTCTGTCCTAGTTGACCACCAAAATTTCGTAACTCACTTCCTTGTTGACTCGCATGTACTCTTGTCTCGTAACGTCCTTCCTACAGTAACCCGGCGCCTATATAAGCCAATTTCTCAATCAACAGACGTCCTTAGTTCTACTCTGCCTTCGCCGCGACTGGCGGCTCTTCAATAAAGCTCATTTAAGTGGACCGTCTACCCCTAGACACTGTCGAGGTCCAAATCGGCTGTGAGATAAAACCACAGACGATCCGCGTCGTAGGAAGAAGCGACGCGACATATATTCATGCCTCTTTTCCTTCTCTGACGGTCACATTTCAATAGGAAAATTTTTTCAGACCCATATCATAGTTTTGCGTGACGCTAGTCGTCGTTTTGAAAACTCACCGCCTTAGTTTTTTGAATACTCTGAGTCCCTTCTCGGATAAGAAAAGGGAACAACCTAAAACAGCAACTCTGAATCCTTCCTCGGATAAGAAAAAGGAACTAGCTAAAGACAAAAAGAAGTGCGCTAGAATTATGAAACACAGAAGAGACGTACGCAAAGCGACGTACTCATACGCAGAAGAATCGTACGAAGTCATTGCGCCACAAATCTGAAACTAAGCGCCGGCCTATTGCAAGAGCGCCACGAAAAATAAAGGGCAAAACACCATATATGATACTGGAATAAATCTGATAAAACACTTCCATCCTCTGTTTTCCTCATATCTCTTCCATGTTCCGCAAGGATAGATCGCTTTCTATCCTGCAGTTGTAATGACCTTTAGAGCTAGGTACAAAAGTACCCTCATCATCATCAGCCAAGGACGTCAGATCTCAATATCCGAATCTACCAGCAACGAAGGCAGTAACCAAAACACCGTATCCAACCGTAACGTTTACCTTTTACCTCTTGTTTATTATTTTAAAAGGGAAAGCCCTTACTTTTAATATTACAACGATGAGCTCCCAACCAGAGAAGCCAGAAGAAGAAGTCCTTCTGAGCAATTTTAATGCACTAACACTCACCGATAAAATCAAGGCATTAGAAAAATAAGTAGAACTACTTCGAAAATCCTGCACCAAACTAAGCACCAAAACCAACAACTTTCAACAAACATCTAAGAGAAAAAAGGGAAAAATTTGAGCACAAACTTTCCCCAAATATCCAATTACTATGCACCAATGAACACCCAGCTGCCACCTACTGCCACCCCTAATTATAGAAGAAAACCCTACTGCACTAATTACAGCGTACCACCGCCATTCTTTTCCGGAAATACCTACCCCACTCCGGTAAAATATTTTAATAACTTCATGACACCACCTCATACCTACGCGTCCCCTGCTTTTCCTAATCAATATACCCTAAACAATAGGCAACCTCACATAAAAATGTTCTCATCTGTAACGCACCCTCAGTTTATTAATACTAACGCCCCATTTCGAACCAAACGGACTACAAGGAGAGCAATTAGATCTACACTAAGGCATGGCGACCATTTATAGATAAGTTTATCTGTTTGAAATAAACATATTACCAAACAGGTACCCGATGTTTTTGCGAAAAAATTGCCTGTATCGTAGCCTTAATTTTGACCAGCCATTGTATGCAAATAATTATCTGTAGCGCGCCCTTACTCGACCTTTTGCACCTGCTTAATCGTAAGTGCATCAAGGAAGCAAACGAACGCGAAGCGCCGCACATCGACATAATCTTCTAAAATATCACTATTAGAGTATCTAATAATCAAATCTCTTCACCTCTAGGCTGCGCAAGTTTGCTTTAAAGCGCGCATACTACAAAGACGTTCCAAAACCAACAGCAACAAAAATTGACAGTGATCAATACATTTTGCTAGTACCACTATGGTGCAAATACGAGTCTTAAAGTGCGATGTCACGTTCACATTATGTCACCACCGTTTATGGAAGACTCACTAACTACACACCTGGCTATCCATCACATATAGCACTGAGCATGAAACCGAGTGACAACGTCGTTCCCTTAATCATCAAGCAAAGGACGCTCCATCTGTTCTGTAATTACATCATATAGGCTTTACAACGAGAAATGCAAAACTCTCACTCATGAATCAACCGAAGAGGAACACAGCCTTTGTACAAACCAGTCGTTGTTCAAAGTACCAACCTTATATCCCGCCTTGGTTGTTCCAGGATCCCTACACCAAGGGGAAGAATGACGACAAACACCCGAAACTGGTTAGCTGTTTTCCTTGATCCGAACGTTGACTAACGCCAAAGGGTTCTGCATTCCTCACCTCAGCCTTATATAAGCTCTTCACAGCAGAAGGAGTCTCTTTTGCCCAATATTCCCCATGTTTCCAGCTCAGTCTATAGGTAATTGCGCCGATGTGTAAGATAAATGACAATACTCCATTAAACAAACTATGCATTACACCAATGACAACGCACCATAGAGAAATTCTTACTTCACAAGTTAATCGCAGTCAAACCTACGCATTGCTTTTGGAACGTTGTCGAATATGCGCTCAAACACTCAAATAAGCGTTCACTTGCTTCTTCTACAGCCACTGATTCATTTCACTTTATGCTATACGCAACCCTCTTTACCTACCGTTCTATAAGCGAATTTTTAAAAGATTCCCTGATTCTATACATTTATTTATTTTTTCTCTCGGTTCTAGTAGTAAGACACGCGCACAACCTCCCAAACACTCAATTTTCTGCTAATCGAAATACAATTTTTTCAAGGTTTTCTCTTGTCTTCCCCTTGAAAAAAATAAAAATGAAAAATAATTAATTTAAATTAAAATCAAAAAAATAAATTCAATTAAATTTAAATTTCTTACCATTCCGTTTCCAAATATTGAAATCCAGAAACTGTTTCCAGAAATCCGATCCTCATTCAATCAACAATCATCGTCTCAACCACAATCTCGTTCATCTATACCTCCGCAGCCGACACAAATGCTGACAACTCAACATCGACAACATCAAACCATCTCAGCTCTTACCCCTCTTACCTCTTTTAGGTCTCCATTTACTCCACCCTGGAAACCTTCACGTCCCGGGGACCGGGACTTTTAAACGGTCGCGGATGTAATGGGGGTAAGGAATGTGAGATATGTAAGGGTGGATTAAGGGATAAAGGGATAGAATCTTGTCCGATCTTCACTGCGCCTTGCCTGACACAACAACCGTGATGTGTATAGCGCGATATCGTAGGGAATACAACGGCGGCCCAAGGTCAGGCGGTTTGGTCTTGCCGATAAGCTCCATCTGTTATCGGACCACCCGCGCGAGGCCGGATAGGAAAACGCCGCCCATGGAACAGGGGAGAGACACACGACACCAACACCCCGACCACTTGGTCTTCCGGACTTCTCTCTTTAGGTCGCTCTGGTTCGGCCCTTCCTTTTCCCATCCCCCGTCTGTCTATGTCGCAGTCTGTATAATTGATAAACTGTATATTCCTCAACTGTTTTGTTATGTAATTGAACGTTAGAGTAAAGTTATAGGGACGGGAAAGGATTATATCCGGCTCCCTCAGGTGCCGCTACACGGAACCTCGGTACACAAAACCCTGAGGGAAGAAGGATATAACACTATACACCAAAAATCCTAATGGCCTACTCAAGGCGTACATAACTTATATTAGACCTATCCTAGAATATGGTATCACCACATTTAATCCAAAGAAGAAAAGGCTGATTAACCAGTTGGAGGGAGAACAATTTAGTTTCACAAGGAAAGCCCTATTAAGAACTGGCAATTTTGACTATAAAAGCACACCCGGTGGCACCCAACGTAATGTGGTCTTAGAGCTACCAACTCCAACAAGAATGTGGAAGAAAAGTCGATGTAGCAATGGACGAAAAATTGTGACTGGTAGAGTTCGTCTCAGTGGTACCTTCTTCATCACGCGTAATTCCTCTACCAGAGGCCACATCCAAAAAATCTTTTTGCCCCTGGCCAAGACTATGGCTCCAGGACCTAACTCCAACGCGACGTCGCGGCGCTGAAACGCGGACGTGCGCTCGGTGACGCACGGTTAGCCGCGGAGCACGAAATGTTCCCAGTGTTTAAGCTCCCAGACCACATTTCTAGCAAGGAACTTAAGATCCCACAGAATGTGGTAGGCAACAGTCTGCAGTAGGACAACTGATTCGAGAATGGGTGATAGTGACTTTTTTCCGTAGTATAACTATAAACACGGGTAAAAATTGACCGAAGAAGTTATAGGTGGCAAATATTGCCGCTAGAAACCATCCACATGATCAGGATTCCTGTATAAGCTGTCGCTGATCGTCCTATTGAAACCACATTCACATACCATCTCCAAGAAACGTTGACATAAGGCAAAAGCGTGCCGCATGTCCCTGTAGGAAGCGTTTCTAGCCGTCGAAATCATCGACCGCTACAACTCGTCCAATTTCGTCGCGCACCGTGCCCGACGCCAGGGGGTTCGCGCGGCGTTGGAGTTATGTCTGCCCCCGCAAGACTACAGTGAGAACGGCTTTCTTCAGTCACAGGGCGGGAGCTGAATACCAACAGCTGTGCAAGCGTGGTTCCCCACGCATTTAACCTATCCATGAGTTTCCGCATATCAAGCTCCTATTCTCATCCTACCAATATTTTATTTTAGATCTAATGTTATATTGGATGCTGTTGTTTAGTTCTCTTCCATGGTTCTGTGTTACCCTATCTTTTTTCTCTTATGTATTCGCACATTTGATTGTAACATGTAATCAAAATATCAGATATCAAATACCTCCATTTAGTAGCACTGCTGTAGCACAGTCCAGCCCATTTCTTAAAAGATCCTTACCGGATGCTCATGACAGCTTAAGCCTTCATTAGGCAAAGGTCTATAGCTTATTTAAAAAAAACAGGATAGCCAGAATCCTTCAGTGTACCCGACCTATTCAAAATACATGTGGTGGCGCAACCGGAGGAGGCGCCGGGTATGGGCCTGTTCATACTTCGCGACAGCAGCGACAAGAGCGGAGCGCGCGTGGCGTGCGCGGCGTGCGCAGCGCGCGGAAGTATGAACAGGCGACAAGAGCGACAAGAGCGACTGGAGCGACAAGAGCGACAAGAGCGACTGGGGCGTAGGGCGTAGTGTGGTGTACGTAATTGCACCATAACTTCGTGGCCTAAAATATCAAGTGAATAGAGGTCTTCACGTCTAACTTCAGCTTCAATTGCATTAGTTTTTGGAAACTGAAACAGACACCAGCAAACAGTTGTATTAGTAAAAAGTTTCCGGAAGCTGAGATAAGCACAAGCAAACAGACATATTTTTAGTCAAAAAAGTTGTTAGAAACTAAAACGGACGGAAGCAAACAATCATATTACCTACATCGTCAGTCTGGCACTCAAAATAGACATAAAAGCCCTACTTACCTTTGTGTGAAGAACGTCCGAACAGGAATCGTTTCCTTCCAGCGCTAGTGTGCCTTCCAGCACTAGTGCGGTGCAATTACGTACTCCACACTCCGTTCGTCGCCCCAGTCGCTCCAGTCGCTCCCGGCGCCGGCGCGAAGTATGAACAGGCGACAAGAGCGACAAAAGCGACAAGAGCGACAAGAGCGACTGGAGCGACGGCGCCGGCGCTCGAGTATGAACACTTCTCGGCGGCGCGCGCTCGGTTTTAATCGATATGCATGTTTTGCACGGGCGACGAGTCGCTCTTGTCGCGAAGTATGAACAGGCCCTATCGTGTGCACTACGAATATCGAAAATCAGTTCGAATCCTGCCAAAACCAAAGCCCGTTGGTGAAATGGAACGATGCTCATCTGAGATAAATAAAACATTAAGCGAGGAGTTTCAACTTCCAATTGGGACTTTGATTAGAGACCTAGATAGCTAGGTAAAGCCCGGGCTGCTGATTACAACTATGTGGGTTAAAAGTGCAGAATTCTTCTTCTGAACGAGAACTGACCTGCTAACGCTTACTGTATCAAATGTTCGCGATCTTTTAGGTGAAAAATTCAATTTATTTATTTGTTTCAACATAAAAATCGTACAAAATTTCAAGGTAATAATTTCATCGCTCCTAAATTTCATTTCCATGTAAAGAAAGTCAAGAATGAACTACAACGTAGGATCGAGCACCCCGATTAAGCCCTATTCACAAATTTTGGGCGGTAGCAGTGGTTCTACTTTCATCACCCTCATTCACTCATGCCTACCGCAACCTAGCATAGTCCACTGAGAGTTCGGAAATGGATGTCAGATTCGTGATCAGCACCGCAAATAACTCCCATACACAACGATTTGCTGTTTCTATCCCCACCACCTTCACCCCCCCCCCCAAGCCCTTTACTACCTACGCAACCTGCATTCTAGTAGGTAATGAAGTACTTCAATACCACTGAATGTCTTTTATCCGTATATGTTCAAACTTTTTGAGGTGCCGAAAGTACAAAGCAGAGTGCGCAGATAATCATCAACACAGGTATGCTACTCCATACAAATACTTCTTCGATCTTGGAAAGTTTTCATTACCGGTTGCAGATAGAAAGCGTAGTACGCACATATAAGACAAGGCGCCGCTTCACTCAGCTTTCCTTTTTTGGGTACGATATGAGATATGAGGCTACTACTGTGGTCAGGATCGCCGTTTTTTGGTCAAGCTTTGTGCATGGGAGTTATTTGAAGTGCTGACTACCAATCTGCACCCGTTTTTGACTTCCTCTATGTTGGAAAAAAAATTCACCTACAACACCTTCTCATCTGCAAAGACATCAGGAAACCGTATGATAGATGTATCATATGTTTATTGAAACACGCGTTGTAAATGAGAATAAAAGGTCTTATCGCTTATCGAAGTTAGACACAGCATGCAAAAAAAATCACACCGATGGTGACACGGGTCAACCATGACTCATCTTTCGGCGGTTTCGTCGTGCTTGTCTGTACCGTTCCGATTAGAGATCCCACTCTCCTGCCTCGCTGCATCACTCCTATCCATTGTCCTTTTCGAATTTCGAATATTCGACTATTCGAAGAAAGTCCAATATTCGAATTATTCGTTTATTCGAATATTCGAAAAACGTCCAATATTCGAATTATTCGCTTACTCGAATATTCGAGAAAGTCCAATATTCGAATTATTCGTTTATTCGAATATTCGACAGAGTCTAATATTCGAATTATATTCGTTTACCAGCGTCGTTCGCCGGCTCCGCCGGCGTCGACGCTGGAGTGTGCGGGCAACGCCAGGCTAGCCGGCTTCGCCGGCATCGCATCCCCGGAACAACGGCCGCTAGCCGGCCCCGCCGGCGTCGGGAAGGGTTGCTTCCTCACCCAGCGTCGATTGCCGGTTCCGCCGGCGCCGACGCTGGAGGTTGCGGGCCACGCCGGGCTAGCGCCGGTTTCGCCGGCATCGCATCCGCAGGCCACGGCGGCTAGCCGTCTCCGCCGGCGTCGGGTATGACGGGCCACGCTAGGGACGTCCCCCAAACCTAGCTCGGGTTGCTTCCTCAACCCAGCGTCGAGCTCGTTGAAACGTGCACGTACTGCAGATTGATTCCTAACTTGGTACCACTCACATCCCAGTTCAGCACTCAGAAGAATGTCCTCTTCGTCTAGCGTTGGGTTCACAGCCTATTGCAGCTCATCAAGCCTAATGAAATGTCTGACATTTTTGTCCAGTCGCCGTGCTTTAAGCCACGAGGTGTGATGAATTCCAGAAAGGGTGGCT
>OX375867.1:63898634-63974000 GCA_947359475.1 Heligmosomoides polygyrus bakeri
CTTCCAATAATTGTCTCCGCTCCGTCTCACAACAGTATTATAAATTGTTGTCATAGTCATGTAGAAGTTACTAAAAATATGTTTCGGTTACTTCTGTGCCGAACGAGGTTGTTAGGGGACCAGTATTTATCACCATCTGTCGACTAACTGCGGCAGCGGCGTCCGCTCCGCACAAGCGCTGATCAGCGGGCCTCCGAAGACGACGAACGGGTCGAAAACGTTAGGCCGCTCAATAAATACTGGTCCACCTAAACAACCTCGTTCGGGCACAGAAGTAACCGAAACATCTAATAATGCCGAGGTTTTACGAAGAGAGAACTTGGAGAATACTAAAAATAATTTCGTGAATAATGCATAGTTCCATTAAACATTGATTCTCTTGGCTACGGTCTACTATCAGGGTAATAAGCATCCAATTCAATTGCTATAACAGAACTGTTCACGTCGAATTGGACACTCTTCCTAGACGTTGCGACTTTTGATTGCAGGAGTTGAACAACAAACACAACAGTGAGGAACGCACAGATCCCACTTTGGTGGTTCATTTAAGTGCGATAAATAGGAAGCGTGAGTGGGCGGGAGAAGCTGATGCGTGCGCTCAACCCAACGAACTTCGAATGGGAGAATCTTACAGCCCACAGCTAAGAAGCAAGCATACAGTGCAATAAAAGATGAGATCGCGCCATGTACTCCAAAAGTTTATCGTAGCTTTTATTTCATTGGTAGTGTAAATGCACGTACATGAACCACCAAAGTGGGGATATGTGTATTCCTCAATGTTGTATTTGTTGTTCAACCTCTGCAATCAATCGAATAAAAATGGCAACGAATTAGAAGAGTGCCCAAGCGCTAAATAGGAAGCATGGACGGGCGGAGAAATAGAGGCAAGCACTCAAATCAACGAACTTCGAATGGGAGAATCTTACAGCCCACAGCTAAGAAGCAAACATAGAGCGCAATAAAAGACGAGATCGCGCCGTACACTCCAAAAGTTCACCGCAGGTTTTATTCGTTTAACAGCTTTTATTTGGTTGAGAGTGTAAATAGTATAGGAAAATCCCGAACACAGCGGAGGTAGGAAGGAATGAGTTGTGACCTCGGCCGGAACACACAGGCGGCAGAACCGTACCTCGCAGCAACACAACTGCAGCAGCACCGCAGGATACTGCAGGTCCACTAATTGAACGGTAGCGAGGACAGGAGCCTTCAAGGGGGCCAGTTCGAGGCGGTAGTCACCCAACACGTGCGCGGAAAGAGCCGCGGCGCCGGCCTATTTCGCAACGCCTCACGTGTCCTCCTCGGCAGCGGCGATCGCTCACCTCCCGGCGCTCCCCTTCGGAGAGAGAAGTCGTGCCGCAAACTTGGGTGATTAAACCATCGAGCCCGCGCAGTTTACGAAGTTCCGAAGAATTACGAACAGACAAAAAACCCTCCTCTATTATATATGGTGGGATCCGAATATTCGAGAAAGCCCAATATTCGAATGCTCGTTTATTCGAATATTTGAAAGCTTCGAATTTCGAATATTCTTTATCAATTTCTTAACAAGTTAATGGCACTCCTCTTCGAGAACCAGGGAATTGTGACCTTTTGATAAGAACGATGTTTTGTTTCGCTGTCATTCAAAGTAGCCGAATTGTGTGCATGCAATCTGACAAGGGAACGGTCTGGAGCGTATGTCTGAAAGGGGAGAGCGAGTCATATAGGGATAATCCCCCTCAATTAGTATAAAAATGGGTTTATTTTTGCCAAGTCGTTAAACAAAGGAATAGGGAGTCCGTTACAATAGAATTCGTAGGTCTTGTACGACCTACCCGCAGCTTCGACATCTATCTTCAGGATGTTGTCCCCTTTTTGCACGTCAAAAGGAGGGTCGTGCACAATGACGTGGGAGTGAAATCATTCCACCCGAAAACGTTATCATATGTCCAATTCTTGCTTGCATCTCCACGTCTGTCAGTTCATCTTGCGGATCCCAATCTTCTTCTTCCACCACTTCCTGCTGTTCGTCTTCGTCAACTTCAAGTTGACGTGCTTTGAAGTCCTTATGCTGGGCATCCGTTCGGCGAGCTTGATTTCTTCCCTCGAAGGTTCCTTGCCTAAAGGTGGGCCACACTTCAGCGTAAGTAGGTGGATCACCACTCCAGCATCGGCGGACATTGTTGGTGTTAGGTTTCTAAAACCTTCAGCTACCTCTGATTTCCAGTTGACAGGCAAAGATGAGAGAAAGAGTGCATCGATGGCCGTTAACGTCAGTTTGCGGGATCCACAGACTTCGCTTCTTCATTGGGACCACTTGCGACGTCACGTCACGTCAAAATCCGAGCAGGATGGTTTTTCCCGAGGTCATCGGTTCATCTAGGGAAACAAACTGTGAGGAGCCTGTAGCCTTTATACGCCGTCCGTATTGTGACCAGTGCTTCTTCTTCATGCACGTTTTGCCCGTGTATCACTGATGTTGAATGTTTATACATCATTATGTTGAATACCACAGCATGCAGCTGGAAAAATTAGTAGAAAACCCCTGAAATGGTATAGACGTCAGAATCCATCAAAACTCAACAATCAATCTGAAATGCAAAGTGCAGCAGCGCAGGAGAACTGAACCCTCGATCTCCTTCGCATGAAGCAACGTCTCTATCCACTGCGCTGCGACTCGCTTGCGGCAGAGGCATCGCGGGCATGTAAGACCGCCGAACTCGTGAGGCGCGCATTACATTGTAACTCAACTACCCCTTACTCCTTGGGGTTTTTTTTCTTTGCAAAAAATAAACACTTTTATGCTAATTGGGGGGCGGGGTTTCTCCCTATATGACTCGCTCTTCCCGTTCAGACATACGCTTCAGACACTTCCCTTGTCAGTGTTATGGCTGTTCAATGACGCTTTTGCCTTCGGTATACTACGAGAGAATCTCCGTTTTGCATTTCTACCCCAAGCACAACGCGACGGAAGGTAGCACTTTCTGGAGCCTGGGAAGCTCCTGCTTTCTGCCAGCAAAAACGTTAAAGAAGAGAGGAAGAGCAATGGCTATGGAGTACAAGGCAAGTCATACTCAGTTCCCTATGAAAATTTTCGTTATAACACTGTCCAAGTCGTAGTGTCTCATCAGATAAGATTCCAACCATGAACTTCGGGTCCGTTTGCTTATAAGTGACGCGGAGCTCTTCAACGGAGCCAGAACGCAGATTGAATGCCACTCATGAGCCTCCAATGTGCCTCTTCTGCACCAGATCGCCTGTGTGTTACTTCTTCGTCCATGCTAGCCTTTCTTTTACCACATAGAAGCTTCAGTATAACCTAAGCAGACAGTAACCCCGGTTCGGTCCTCAGCTCGCCCTCGCCTCGCTCGTCGCCTTCAGCCTCGTAGCGCTTACCACTCGCTGGACTCGCCACACTCCACTCCATTAGCCAACTGGTATAAGAGTAATGACAATCTGAAGCCTTTGTATATGCCGCTCTGTCGAACGCAGTTTACAGTGGGTAATAAAAAACAAGTAAATGTCAATCATTGGGTGAGCACAATAAGTAAGGTGTTCATTTGATTATTCGAATATTCGATAATTCGAAATGTTGAGAATCGAATAATATTCGATCATTTGAAATTCGAAATTTTGGAAATCGAATATTATTCGATCATTCGAAATTCGAAAATTTGAAAATCGAATAATATTCGATCACTCGAAATTCGAAGCTTTGGAAAGCGAATATTATTCGATCATTCGAAATTCGAAATTTTGTCAAAGGACAAAGGTATAATATAGGTCTGTGCAAGACGCGTTGACGCGTAGTTGCTTCCCCAGGGCCAGTGCCCAGCGTACGTATTTAGTTTAATGAGGTGCCACCATGCGCCCGCGTTGGAATGACATTGTCAGTTGCGCTGGATAACCCCTGCTGTGGAACTGCTGCGTGACAACTCGTGTGTTGTGGACGTGGTTGTACATGATTGGATCGTGATGCGATGTCGCTAACCCTACTTACGTGCAATTAACCAGCGGGCTAGGTCTAGGCATTATAACTTACGAGAAACATCTATTCGGTACTCTCTAATGGGTACCTAATATTTGCAATGAACTTACGATGGGTTTGTGGTGTGCTGATGTACTTGGTGTATTAGTGTTTGTATGTTCTTTGCGTCTGTAATTTTTTTGTTTTCGTTTGATTTTCTGGCCAAACTGAGTCAATTCTTGCACTTACGATTGATTCTTTTAATACTAATGTTTGGGCACACCTTCGGTGTATTGAATAAATAAATAAATAAATAAATAAATAAATAATCACTCCACCGTTGCGCTAGAGTCCAGACAACGGAGCACTCCCGCGCTAGAGGGTCTCTACCCCAGGTGAGGTTGGACAGCTCGAGGACTGCGCTTCGCAGACCGTTATTTCGCATACGGGGAATGTCTGTTAGACTATCTATCCTATCAGAAACGTTGATGCGATGGGATAAAGTCTCGGCTTACCTTTTGGCTTGTTTAGAAGAGTATCACGCCAAGGACATTGGTAATGGTACTCACAACCAGTGTTAGTCGAACCTAGCGTGCCAAATTTTTTCATTCTTTCTCGACCTGACTAGTAATTTGAGCGGTGATGTACATAGGCTTGATTAGAGAAAATTTACATATGGAGCTATTCAGCAACTACAGGGTGAACCATAAATATTGTAACAAAATTGGCGACCTTATTAGGAGCCTTTTTCCAACTGCAGATAACCTCATACCAACTGACATGTAGCATATCCTTACCGCTACACTCCTTGCCGCTATCATGATTGTAGCTACTCTTATTAGAAAGTAGTGCGTTCTCACGTGAACCTAGCGAAAAACTTCCTCTGGTCCGCGGTGGAGCACTCGCATCCCGATGTGGCTAAATTTCTGCAGATTGGTTGTCAAACACTCGGTATTATAATGTTGCGTAACGCAATTCAGAGCATTCTCAAAAGTGAGCATTGTTTGAATGTTTGACTACAACGGAAAAGCGCTATTAACTTTCAGATGATACACTATGCCGTAACGAGATGGAACAAAAGCAATATTTAGCAGCGTGCGTAATTCACTCTTGGGCGATATGTAGTTTTTAGAAGACTACAAGGAAAGCACCAAAAGCCCACAAGTGAGGTGAAAACTCAGCTATGAGGAGAAGAGAGTAGAAAGAAAAATCTGAAGGCGCAGTTGGAGCGCGTCGCTCAATCAGGGTATTCAGCCACCGCTTCATTTGTTGAAGAATTTCTAAAAGCTAGAAAGTTCAAAATAATAGTGTGCTTAATACTACCTCTGGGGGACATTATGAAATGCGGACAATGGCTGTGCATGGCAGCTTCTCGTCTTACACGATTTTCTGAAATGTCTCCCCTCACACCCAAGGTTTTTGTGTAAAAAGAGTGAAAATCAGTGGAAAATGTTTGTGGGCACAAAATATAAAACCATATTTTTGGGACTCAATCGCACCTTTTAAAGGCTCAATGCACATTAAAGCGAATATTCTAACAGCAAAAAGAAGAGAACGTAGTAGCGGTTCCCCGTCCATCTGCCAAACATCGTACCTGCAAGACTAGCTCTGACATTCCTGCCTTTAGATTTCTGGTCTTCGTTATTTTCCATCTTAGAGAAAAGTTCTGTCTAGAGAGGGTATAAAAACTATTGGCCAATATCTTCTTTGGAACAAATGGGAATAAAATTCCGTAAGAGGCGCTGCGACGCGTTCTGCAAAGCTACTCACGCGATCTGAAGGTTATTATCAATCCAGGAGTGACCCTCTATTAAGAATACAACCCCGTCATAACCCGCAAAGTATGGGCAAACAGTGTTTCAAATTGCACCAAATTTGGTGCATTCCTAGCCTTTTTATAGGACTAAGTTCATGTTGCAGGACTTATGGCTCACCCTGTAGATCTCCACTGCATCCTAGTAGATTTCTTCCTTGGTTCTTGCTGTATGCAAATGAGGATATTCCATCACTATCGCTCGTGAAAAAAGCAGACGTAGGGCTCCCAGAAAAGAGAAAGCTTAGGGATCAGAGACAACCGTCTAAGGACAGGGGTCAACCAGGCGAGCGGAAAGGCGAGAGCGCAGAGATAGAGACATTCCGGCTGCGATCCGACGGCTGCCGACCGAGTGAGCTGAATCAGCGCGCGGGTGAGGGTGCCCTCCCGTCGCCTGCTCCTCCATAACGATTAGCAGTCGCGAAGACGCGCGGTGCAAGAAGACTGAGTTTTAAGAGGGAGAAAAGGATGCAACTTTCGCAGCATACAGACCTTCCTAAAGGTCACGGAACAGACGTCTGGATGCTGCTACGTTTTGGGTGGCACGACAGACATCAATTAGTGAAGGTACGCAGGTCTACCAAAACTGGATTTGTAAAAAGAAATTGGTGGAGACAACATTTGGGTCCTGCTTACATAATGGCAAGGTTTTCCAGGAAGCACAGCCAGTGGAAGACAGGAAGCAACAAACTTAAGCGGCTCATCCTCATGGTATTCTATTATTCGCCTTTCTTGGGCAGAGCATTTGCGTTTGTGAACAGATGACAATCCCTAAAGCCGATCTCTGATCCTTAAGTTTCCTTTTTCTGGGAGCCTTACGTCAGTTTCTTTTTACAAATGATAGTGATGGAATATACTCATTTGCATACAGGAAGAAGCAGTGAACCTTAGGATAAAACTTCTGAAAAAGGCCTTCCCTTTGAGGTAAAAACCAATATATGTTCACATAGAACTGCGGTAATTGATCTCCGAAGCGTGTGGAAGCCGTTTTGAGAAGTAACGGGCTTGAAATCCCATTGGTCTACACAAGAAAAGCTGTATAACCTATTCCAAGCCGCTCAGTACTTTGCGTGTAACATTAAGCAACCAGTCAAGCACACACTGTAACGTTCTGGCTAGTTCTCGGACCCGCAATGCAGAAGGCATCGGACCTCACCTTTGCGCCGGAACACTGGTTGCGAGTACTATAACCAATGTCCCTGGCGTGATATTCTTTCTAAAAAAGTCGAAAAGGTAAGCCAGGACTATCCCACCGCATCAACGTTTCTGGTAAGACAGGCCGCCTAACCGACATCACTTATTTGCGAAATAACGGCTCACGAAGCGCAGTCCTCGATCTGTCCTATCTCGCCTGCGGTAGAGAAGCACAGGAGTGCTCCGTTGTCTGGACTGTAGCGCAACGGTGAAGAGATGCAGCGAGGTATGGGAGCGGGATCTCTAATCGAGAGGACGCGACGGCACGACGAAACCGCCGAAACATGAGTCATGTTTGACCCGTGCCCTGTAACGGAAACAAACACGAAAACTTATTTTCACAATTTCATTTTATTCGAGAACCCGGCACTTCAAAGTTGATGGCGAACCCGCTGCAAAGTATACCGATGTAAGTTAACTGCTTACTTACTAGGATGCAGTAAAATCACCACGAAACAATGAACCTTTGCGAACTCGGCCAGTAAAATCTCCGTGGAATTTATGATGACATAGTCCTCTCATTGCTTCAAATAGGACTTGAGACTTTACTCGCTGAGAGGACTCAACAGCAACTAAACGTTGGGTATAATAATGATTTCAGCATTCGGCTAGGTTAACCTTAAAAGGCTCCGCGTTTCGACAGCATATCCCTGGTGGCCTTCCCAATGGTCGGACACTAACAATTTCTTCTTTTTTAGCGAATAAGCATGCTATTACAGTTGGATATTTTTTATATATTACGGCAAGTACCACGTTGGACAATTCAAAAACAGTGTTGGTATAGATGTTGTTTCAAAACAAAACAAGACAAACAGAAATTTTTGATCTGCTCTCCATCTATTGTTTTGTCATAGTCTATTGTTTGTGTTCCATTTGCTTTGATTGGATTCTGGTTTATGTATGGTTCCTTATATTAGACTAGTATTTTATCCAGTTCCAGTGCTTTTTCTTTTTCTTTCATTCATGCTATTTTCTGTTCTACTGATTTGTCTTTCCGTGTGAGCATGTCTTTGAGCCGTAATAAATAAATAAATAAATAATGGATGAATGAGGCAATTTCTCGGAAGCAGCCATGTGCAAAGTTCAACACAACGTACAATTGTTTCAGAAAGATTTTTATCTGTCGTCCACTCTATGCAACCAACTCATACAAAATAGTTGTTCTGCAGACGTCTGCCATCCGTTCGCTCCACTCATACGGGATGTACAATACGGAATGCAGACACCTCACCTGGCTTCCAACATAAACAAAAGAAAAGAGAGAACAGAACACGGATATAGGGAAATTTTGCAGGAGTATCAATCTGTTCGTCGATGCGGGATGTTGCTACGACGTCACCCGAGCCGATATCCACAGTCACAACAATGCACACATACAATTTCCTAGGACTAACAACACGACATAACACCGCCACAAAGGTGTACAGCTGTAACAATATAAACAAGCAACAACGTTCCCCATTCAAGCAAAGCTGTCCTCACGATCGGCCATCGCTATACCGAGCGGGTCGTCGAACGCCTTAATTAGGAGAGATATTTTTGGTCGAGGAACAGCTCACGGGAAATAGAAGGAAACACTGTGATGAGAAAATAGACATACCTTGAAGTTGTGGAAGTGCACCGGGCGATGGTCCTCATGATAATACTCCTTTGGGTTTGCGAGGCAGACATCGTATTTCATCGACTGCGCCCACCGTTGGCCTGGAAATTTACAAATACTGCAGAGATTTGTAAACTCGACATGTAACTTGGTGGTATCGAAAAACGACGAAGTAGCAAGAGAATAGCACCAAATAATAGCTAAACTCGCCTTGGAAGTTGAAATTCCAAACACCAGAGGATGGTACCATGAAGTAGCCAAGGAATCTATCCGAAAGCAGCATTTGAACCTTTTCGTAGTGGGTTGGCATGTAGCCCTGAAAACGGAGCGCCTGCGTATCCTTGAAAGAAACAAAGAAGTTCCCGCATTACCTTGGGATTATTTCCGCGATCTGTGTTCGACCGCCCCCACTCATAGCCAGACGGGGTGAGTTTGTAGGCAGTGAGAGAAACGGATCCAGGAGTGAAACTGAAATAAGTCATAAGTGTTCCTTATACACTTCCAACTCATGCTAGCACCACGGCGAAAACTGCCATCAAATACTTTAATGGAAGAGCCAACCACCTGCATGTTATTATTACGGTATTCTCTCCATCCCAGCTAGCATTCTCTGACAGAATCCTGGCATGCGCAGTCACGTCTTGCGGAGACAACTGTGGAAGCTCGTTCGGCTGTGTGTGCATCCTGGAAATGACCAGGCTCGAATGACCGCTCACACTAAGTCCCACTAGCGTTGAAGCAGCGATATGTTAACACAGTGCACACTGACCATCCAAGCGGCTCCAAATCCTTAAGCAGCTCATGCTGTGGCAAGTGTGACGGGAACTGCACCTGCTGGTGATTTCCGGTCTGAGGCACTAACACAACACACCGAATTTCCTTCACCTGTGGGTTGTCGGCTGGTGATACCCCGTACAAGAAGCCACCGATCTGAGAAAAACATTTTTAGGTAAAGCATGATTTCTGTCGAGTTCATGCACATAACACACCTGTGTTCTCAAGTCCGAAATAGTAATGAACTTTTTCAACACATTCTTTGGGAGGATATAAGTGAATCCTGTATCCTTGACATCATCAGAGCTTACATAAATATGCTGTGTTCTGAAACAAGATACCGTATATATATATATCAACAGATGACGCGAACAAGAAAAACAACCGCCATGACAAATAAATGTGTTTTAGGATACCTCAAGTGCAGATTGGTGGCCGAAATGGCACGTATTCTCCACTCCGTTCGACTGGCGAATGTAGCGGCCTCGTAGTTTGACGTCGTGGCGGTGATGATCTCATCTCCGTGCTTGTTCACTGTTCGAGTGGTTGTAGCTGTCACCTTAAATTCAAGAACTTATAAGTTAGCTACTGGAATGAAGGCGGACTCGGACAGCTCCGATGCTCTTCTTTCTGATGGCTCGGGTAAGAATAACTTCGTGATTTCCAATCCCAGCTACTACTTCCACAAAAGACAACCTGTTTGGAAGGAGTACCTGGCTCTGCTCCTTGGTTTGCTTCTCAATATCAGCAATTTGCTGTCGTTGCTGGCTTGGCGCAGAGATCTCCATACCGAGGATGATGTCTCTCACTTCAGATTGCGTCAACGACGCTACGTTCACATTGTTCTTCTTGCCATAATCAGCGAGTATCATGTCTTTCAAAGCCAGTTCAACCTGCAAACCACCGAATAGACAACCGAAACTAAACGAACAGGAATGACGACAAACTAGGATCAGCACCTTCTTAGGTTCAGAATTTTGCTCGTCTTTGAATGCTTCCCCATGTCAATTTAACACTTACCTACACTCTGTGGCAGAAAACTACTAAATCGTTCAACGCGCACTTAAACATCGAACGACGTGTCAAACGAAACAGCGCCATGAAACGTACTTTAATCCATTCCTCGTCTATCAGAGACGGCCAAATGTGATGAGGTTCCGTAACAGTCGTCTTGTCAGGTTTCAGGATCACCTAAACATGAAGAATGACAGCTGTTTACTTTAACGCAACTGGAGTAAAACAGGCTCACAAACCTTTGTCTTGTCTGGATTTATGTGCATACCGCGCATTATCAGGATCACCCTCGAGAAAGCCGTGTAACTCGAAATAGTCTGAAATTGACTGCGTAAGAACTATTCGGGTATTATCGACGGTTATGACAGCCTTCAACCTTCCAAAAAAATCGTACCTTCAACCAATCATCATACAAATTGAACAGCACCATTTGAGGCTCGGTGGCCTTTAGGATCAGGTCTCCAAACTTCTCCACCTTAAAACAAACATATTGTTAAGAGGCAAGTACTCACTCGTTTCCATAGAAATGCAAGCCAAAAAATGTGCGCCCATGTAGTAGAACTGTGCTCATATCAAACAAAGCACCGATCTGTTCAATGGGCAGAACTATTTTCGAGACGTCAAGATGGAAGGAGCGATGAGACACCCAGTCCCTAAGATACGGCTTCTCGAATAAAGAACGCAGCGTAGTGCTGCCTGAGAACCGCAATGCGAAGGTGCGATTCTTCTACAATCACCTGTCATTCGTACTTAACCAACCTTCATTATAGCTTGGAACGGTAGCATCAGTTCTGATCCTTTGATTACGATGTTAGGAAAATCGAGAAGATGCACCTGCAAAGGAATGCTTCGAGGCAATCGGATGATTAGCACTGAAAATCACTCACCTCCAGAGGATCCAGCATAGCCTTTCGAGTCACAATGATTTGGCGGGGCTGCTCTTCTACTGGCAAGGATCTAATCAAAGCAGCCACTTCTTCGGCAGTCTTCCACTTCGCTAGCTAGAAAAGAGCAATCCCGTTTTAAACAAATATTTCTAGCCGACTAATAAAGGGTCGGCGTTGACAGAACGATAGAGTCCGTACAGGTGTAAAAATATGAACAACCGAACAATCCTTACCTGACTAAGACGCTTTTGTCCAGCCCAAACCGACGTGTGAATTATCTTTAAGAACAACTGTCCCGTGCGAGGATTGAAGATGAAAATCGCACCATTGATGGGTTTCGTCGTCAAATTTCCTTCGAAGGTTTTGTGAATTGTAACACGGTATACATTGGTGTCGTCTACAAACCTGAAAAAAATCTCTACCAAAACGCATTGTGAAATAAAGACGAAGAGATACTAACCAAATGATCTGGTTAGAGAACAGCTCTCCATAATTCTGACTGGTTAGGTACGGCTCTGTTGGTTCTGAACTGTATAGCTGGAGGCCCTTCCGGATACGCTCTCGCAACACGTAGAAAGCAGGATTCGCTTTAATGATCTTAGCCATGGCTTGTCGAATTAAAGGCTTCATTCCAGGGAACCAATTTCCGTACGCGCTAGAACGCACACAATAGAAGGATGATATACGTCACTGAATATTTTGCATTCTCACCTGTACAAGTTATATGCAAGATCCATAGCGATGAGCAAGCCAGTAGGCGATGGATATATAGACATATTGTCGGTAGTATAATCCAAGAATTTCGCCCTATAATGTCAGACTTTAGCGCCTTCCAAACAAAAGACCATTGGAAGCTTGACATCCAAATCTAACCAAACAACCCTTAAGAACATTAGGAACTTAAGAAGTACAAGTGTCATAAGGTTCGACAAATTCACTATCGAAATTAGTCGCCTATTATTCTATTCCGGTTAGCGAGAGCTTTGAAATGAACACCTTGAAGTTTTACCTTGCATATCGTTCGATGTCGTGGGAATCATAGTCGCCCCATCGAAGCTGCACATCAATCCAATACTTTTGCGTTGTTGTGCTGTCCATGACATCTCTGAAGACGAGGGTAAACTAACTAGCTAATAGTTTAACAAACGAGGAAACCAAGACATCCAGGCGGAAGCAGCAATGTCGGCCGCATGTCAACCGAAACGCTGTGAGAAATACGAACGAACTTGCTGTCTGCCATCAGCGACGGGCGCGACACGTTCCACTTGTACTGCGCGAACAGCTGTATGTCTGCGCATGAGCTGTTCATTTTGTATGACTTTCTTGGGTGAATGGTTTCCTTCTGCACTGTTTGTATCTCGAGAGCATCGAGCTCTTGATCAAACACCTAAACACCGCCCCTACGATTAAAAAAATCGAAGCTCAGGTGAAACCGAATACTACAGACTATGGAATCTAACCAAAACAAGGATATATGCCCAACCTGACAGAGATCCATAACAACAGACTCGTGAATCTTCTGCCACAAATGAGCTCGGAATATCTGGATCAGCGAAATCTTCAGTGTTGGAATTTTCCCGTGCATAAAGATACCGGTAAGATCAAGCTGCACTTGGAAGCCAACGTATACCTGAACACTAGAGTTATTTCAACACTTACTTACACCGCATTCCATTTTCGCTCACGTTTGCTCTGTTAATAGTAGGCGACCACCACAAAGTGAAACGACGATTGGGAATTTGGTTCAAACCGGAGCGCTGGGCATTCGTAAGTTTCTTGAACTTCATCGATTCCTCGAAACCAGAGGCACGCTCCCAGAACAAACCTTCCCATGTGGGGAAGTATGTTCCCTAAATGAAACGGATGAATAGCCGTTGTCAGAGTGGGAGGCGTTGCATTCACTTACTCTGAATAGCGTATGCTCGAGAATTCCTTCGACTCCACCGAGGGCCTGAATCATGTCGGTACGGTAGTTATTCAGGTTCCACAGTTTGCCGTCGTGCCGCTGATGCGTCCACCAGAACGGATTCTGCTTCAAGATCTAAACACACTCTTTGCTTCCTTACTATCAAGCCCTGTGCTCCATTTAAATGGAGTACATACAGGGTGCGTAAAAAGTATTGACGCACCTACTTTTTGTTTCAGCTCCAGCTTTCTGTTTCTACCCTTCTAGGTTTTTGTGTGTTATTTTTGTTGTCTGTATTGTGCTCAAAAAAAAACACTCACGAAAAAACTGAAGAAACATGATCGTCACCGTTACGGTGGCCCTTTTTTTGTCTGTTACCCAGACAGCTGAATACTTCCTCAACAAGAGAATTTGGCGCTGTTCGAAACGGTTGGTGAGGAAAGAGGTCAGCAACCCAAACGTCAGCCACGGCTCTTTCATAACAGATGGTGACTACAAGATGTTCAAGCACGATAACGTTCAAATCAAAAATTGTCAACCTCTGTCCCATAACGGCAAACAGATAGCGCAGGTGTGAACAGCTTCTCAGGCGAGCACAGCTTAAACGTGAATCCGCTGGATTACTCTTTTTAGGCGATTTTGGAGAATGAGGTCTGGGCTACTTTCAAAAGAAGTGACCAGTCGCAGAAGGCTACCCTGTTCGAAGCACGGAACAAAATGCAAGCGAATACTTGCGGCGCGTGCTCATGAATTTTTCCGCCGTTTTCGCTCCTGTATTCACAGTAAAGGAGCCGATGTCAATTACGACTTATTCTGTCGTGTTTGCAAGGTCATTTTCCATATTTCTGAAATGAATATTTTAAAACTTACTGCGCAATACTATTTCCACAACCGCCATTTACTGCGTCAATACTTTTTACGCACCCTGTAGTTCCGAACTGAGTCTTACTTGATAAGCCTTGAACTCTGTCCTCACGCGCCATCCTTTATCATATGCAAGAGTGTGCCTATCCTTTTGGAAAAGAGTGTTGATTCGGGGAATTCCACGGTCCCACGAGTCATCGAGGTCCTCCAGGGTCAGTCGACGATTCTGTGCGTTCGCCTCCTGACGTTTGAGAGCATACTCAGCCCACACCCGTTGTGAGTCGATGAACTCCGCCTCCCATGGCTAAATTTTTGTTGTTTCAACAATAATTCTAAATTGCGAAAGAAAACGGCAGTGCAAAGAACAGGTCGAACCTGAATGTATCGATATAAGTTGGGAATTAGTTGGTCTTCGTCATGGGTCATTCCTGATCGGAAATGGGTGATGCCACCTGCATCCGTTTGCTGCATCCAGCGCAAGTCACTCTGCGGGATTAACACGTGGCCCATCGACAGCATACCTAAGCGAATAATTGCAGCGCGCCGCCAGTAGCTGTGAAGGAGACAAATGCTTACCAAGTCCACCAATTTCCTTCGGCGTATAGAACACAACTGGAGGGAACCTCGCCGGCATTTTAGAGTTCAGGCCAATCTTTATCCTAGTCTGGATCTTGTTCTCACATTTGACCAAAAGGTCTAGCAACTCTTGCGTATTCACGACGGCTTCCCTAAACAATCCTATTTTGGACCTAGCCAGAGGATGACAACAGAAACTCGAACCTGTAATAGGTCATAAGACCGATGAGAGCAGTATTCCATTTATTGACGATCTTTGTGAATGTTGTTGAACCCGAAGACATTAAAATCTGACGGATTCTGTTGTGGAACTTCGACATGGATTCCTCGTCAACTTTTAGGAAACACTGCGCTGTTCGTTCCTTCGTGACCTTAAAAAAAGCTCACCAGCCTACTGAAAGAAATTTGTTCATTTGGCTTTTGGTGCACATTAACAATTCCACTGTCTGCTATATATCTACAATATATTAGGTTGGCAACTAATTTCGTGGACTCTCAAGCGCCTTCAACGAAAGTGTTCATAAACAAATAACAAATAACAGTTTTCAACCAAAGTAAGATCTGTTGGAACGCGGGACTGCTTCCCATTTATCAGACCTGGCCTACCTGGCCCATCCCACAGCTGTAGAATTCTTGTGCTTTTGAAACCAAGAATCCTTGGAGGTGCATTTTGACATGGTCCACATTAATAAATCGTCCTCCAACCAAGAAGTGCTGCAGGAGCTAAAGGTGCTAGTCATTTGGCGCACAGCCTGTGCTGTAAGGTGGGTGAGTTAGACGCTCCTAGCTAAGGTCTTCGATTTTTTGAAGCTCCCGATTCGTGACGCGTGATCTGGTGTTATCTTGCTGATAGATAATTCCGCTCCTGAAAATCTGTCTGAACCGATTCTAGCGGAATTCAGCCCGCACGCGGCCAGGTTGAGAAGAGTAGATTACAGCATTAATGCTGGAACCGTTCTTGACGAGCTCCCAGAAGTTAATACCTTCTTGACACCACCAAATGGAGGGAACGTAGCGAACCGTACGCCTCAAAAAATGGAAGACCTTGACTGGGAGCGTCAAACTCATCCACCTTACAGCCCAGACCTTGCGCCGAGTGACTACCACATTTTTAGTTCGGTGCAGTACTTCTTGGTTGGGAGACGATTTAATAATGTGGACCGGGTCAAAATGCACCTCCAAAGATTCCTGGCCTTAAAAGCACAATAATTCTATGGCCGTGGGATAGACCAGCTACTTGATATATAGGAAGCACTTCTGCGTTCCGAGGGATCTTATTTTAATTAAAGATTGTCATTAGTTATTTGTTAATAAATACTTTTGCTGAAGATTCTTGAGAGTCCACGAAATTAGTTGCCAACCTAATAATTCGATATTTTCGTATAAGCACCTATAAGCACTGTTGCTGTGTTTCAGTGTTACACTAAAACAGATACTTAGGAAACAGGTTTCTTACCCAATTGTGGTTCATTGTGATATCCCACGTCTTCTCGCAATTTTGTTAGTGTTGAAGATGTAGTCGTGCAAAATAGCTTTATGATTACTGTCTTTTTTGCATTATGAGTGCACTTTCGGTGCAGTCACAAGCAAACAATATACATCATGCACAGCAACACGCATAATCACCTTTGAGAAAAAAACTGAATGACAGTAAAAAAATCATTGAGTGCATTTTCAAGATAAAAATTTAACAGTGATGCTACCAAGGAGTGAGCTAAGCCTAAGCCTGTGCTCGAGCCAGTAAGTGAAGGCTCAGTCTGTATTGGTTACTGACGTTAATGAAGAAAGCAGGCATGCCTCCTCTTGCTTTATTTTAGAAGAACTATAGAAAGTGCTGAATGACCAACCGTGTTACGCGTCAAAGATGTAATGGCATTTCATTTTGCCCGGTAAGCCGGGGATGCATGTTGGAGTCCCTCGTGGAGAATTTGATCGCAACAAAACATCGTTATACTAGTCTATAACCTCAGCAAGAGCCACATGAGGCTTAAGGAAAACGACTTCGATCACTTTTATCAAGATCTTCAGCTTAACTGAGGATGTCATTCTGGTATCAGCGGCCAGCTTATCGAAATACATGGGTGAATACCGATCGTTCCCACGAGGTGTGGATGGTGCGTTCCATCAAACAGTGTCGGTGGTGCAATGGTGTTTTATGCCAGGTAAGCAGGGGTGCGGGTTCGGGTTCCGTATAGAACTAAAGTTTGGCCGCAACAAAACATCGTTATAACAGCTTTCATTGCCTTTCACGTCATCTCGTTTATTCCTATCAGTTATGCCACTGACAAGCAGTATTTAAAAATGAGTAACAGTAACTATTTGGGTTTTCAATAAAAAAGCAAAAACCGAAATAAGCCCAACTGGACGTACTACTGCTCGATTTTTCTCGATAGAGCGCTGATTTTTCTTCAGTTCGCGCGCTGAGTGGCTAAACGGTCCCATTTCAAGTTCCCGATGAAATACCTCGTTCTGCAGATTCCACACTCCATCACGATGAGTGATCTCTTCGGCAGTTGTTCGGCACTTTGGCAGAATCCTGCACTCGAATCCAGCCATATCGAAGAGAAGATTTGGATTGTCTTTGCTGTACACCGACACAAATGCATTCTCCCATTCAATTGTAGTTACAGAACGCGGTAGTCGATTCTAGAAGCAACATTCGAACGAAACGCAGAAGCTCATAAACTAGATCTCAGCAAACCTTTATGTCCCAGAACACAGCTCTGCCCAAATTAACATCGTGCTTCATCAGACGCATTCTCGCATCTCGTGGCCAGCACTTCTTGTTGTTGTAGCCGACAATGTTCTCATTATTAGGATCCGGATGCTCTGTTAGGTACCTCTGAATGAGGTCTCTGGCCTCGTCAGCTGTGAACCTAGACATCGGCTCAATATGTCGCTATAACACAAAGACGGTTGCCGTAACTATAATTACCTGAACATAATCCAAATTCTATCTATATAGCGGCAGTACAGACGGATAGGATGCACTGTTTCGGTTGCAATGTCCTAAACCACGTGATGAAAGCAAGTTCAGAAAGTGTATTATAGAACGCAAAATAAAAGCGTGCCTGAAAAGTGAGGAACTCGTTGGGACACTGAGGGGGTCCGGCGATTTCTGACGCTCGACGAAGACCGAGTATGAGAAGGTCCAGAACGAGCCCATAGTACTAGATTATCCAGAAATAATAAAGAGCGGTGCACTGAACATTGCCCCACAACAAAGTGCAAAAGGTGATCCGTTTACCTGCACAATAAACGAAGCAAACTGCAGACCACGAATTATACCGAACGAGTTCGTATGGTTCATGTCTTTGTAGTTAATCAAGACGTTGTTTTTCGAAGACATGTAGTCCGCAATATTGTGGTCCACAATCAGCCTTAACCAAAATAACGAAATGGAATGATTCAAGCAAGCGTGCTCTCCGAACCAACCTTAGCAGCCTGTTCAGCAGCGTGAGGTCCATTTTCTCTGCCACTTTCTCAAGCTTCGCTTCCATCATCACATCACACTCACCTTCAATAAATCTCCTTTCAACTTCTAAGACGACACCACTGAGTAATTAAATTGGACCAACCTTCTCCGGTTTCCCATACGTCTTGAAGGTTGTTAATTCCTTGGCACCATTTATATACCAACAGTGGCGGTGGCTCTGTGTCGCCAGGTTTCACCCACGACGGGAACAACCTCGAATAGAAAACGTTAGAAATAGAAGGCAACAAAGGGATAGCCCGCGAAGGGATAATAGAAATTGGGTGACTATTTTTCTGTCCCCAACGAGGTTGTAGGTGGATCAAACATATTGGGCGTCCTAACGTTTCGACCCTGTTCGTCGTCTACAGGTGCCCGCTGATTCACCGTTTACGCTGAGCGACGTCGCTTCCACGATTGCCAGTTGCCGAGCGAAACATTATCACACTACAAAAAATGCCGAGGTTTTACGAAGAGAGAAATTCGAGCCTACAATTTTTTTTGTGACAGCACTTTCACAATAACGTGCGTGCTGCAATCACATAAGGATCTGAGTCCTAATCAAGGTCTGTTTTGTGTTTGGATTAACAAAATCTCCACCGCTCGTGATCTAGGATTTGTCGGTTAAAAATGAAAAACTGACCCTTTTTACCCTTGTGCCCAACTAAGTTTTCAAGGTGGGGCAGTTCTATACAATACCGATGTTTTGAAATGAAAGAACACGAAGACTGTTAGCCACTACAAATTTAGGTGAGCGGAAAAGATTTGGTCAGTCAGTGCCAGTCAAATTGGAACCTACAATTTCGACATGGCCAAAACAGAAGTAGCCCCAAAAAAGGAACCAATAAGCTCGCCCTTGAACCGACAATTTACTGATTTTCTTACAACTAATGATGCAGAAAGCTTCGGCAAGAGATCATTTTTAGTATTCTTGCTGCTGTTACTAGAGGGCAGCCAATAAAAATTTGGACCAATGGAGCAATTTCAAACAACATCTGCACAATAGAGATCTCGACGGTGCAGTATTATTCATAACTCATTCCACAGCCTCCTATCGTGAGAGCAGTTTTTCAGATCATATCGTCCTCTTAACGGAATTTTATTGCGCATTTGTTTTATTTATTTATTTATTTATTCCAACATGTGATACAACACAAGTAAAGCGATCCACCTGAGCGAGCTCACCATCGCAACCAATGAACACAGTAACGTAACTTTAAAACAGTGGAGCAAAAAATCAGTTATGTTTAAAAACAGCTGAACAACGGTTGGATGATCGGCTAACGGTTCAGAGACGATATCAGATGGTATTTTTTTCTGTGCTGTGTAGAGCAGGAGTTTTTCCCATGGCGGTGATTGAATGAAGATAAATCAAATGAAGGTAGAGGAATTTCGTGACTACACTTTTGCTGTGCGGAATTGGGCAGATATACGATAAATCGCAGTTTTCTTTCATTGATTATTAGAATCACTATTCTACCGAAATGTGCATTTTGATCTTAAATAGCGGGTTTGGGCTCAGAAAAGATTGTGTTGTACTGTTCTGCCTTGCAGAAGATCATACTGATCTTCACACTTTTCACAACAACAAAAAAAAACGAAAGTGTGATGGGAGACATGTCAAGAAACCGTAGAAGATTAACAATTACTATCCTCTACCAATATGAGTGCAGTTAGACTTCTCAGAAGTAGTCTTCAACATTCTGTTTTAATGTTGTTTAGAATAGTTCAGCCATGAAAAATTTTCATCAAAAGAAATGGTGCTGGGTACACAGCCCTGCGACGCGCTCCAGCTACATTTACGCATTTCTTTCTTTGTACTCTCTTCTGCTAGTAGCTCTCCTCGGGTGAGATGTATTGACAAGTCCTTCTTTATAAAGCCAAATCTTGTTGCAGAATGTTTTGTTTTGAATGGTGACTAGTAGATAGCTCGATGGCTAACGGTCGACGAATATCACTGACTTATTCTTGAAGACGTAAGCGATCAGCTCACTTCTGTAAGGTAAAGTCGTCGTTCATGCCACCCTGTAACAGCGTTGAGGTACCTCCGAATAGCGGTTAATGGTGCCAGTATGCGAACACCATTGGAATGCTGCATCTACTTTCGCACCGAAGCAAGGAGGCAGCGTGGTGAAGAAAACTCCAAAACTCATGGTTTGGAGACGCACCTCCAAACACGACTCGCAACCGAGAAAAGACGAAGAAGTATAAGAAAAGGGGTGGAAATCCTAACGGCCTGTGGAGACAACAAAATGCTCAACCTATCCTGTATAGCACATTCCCTCCCCATCCTTTAAAAATATAGTGATACGTTTAACTTTAAGCAAATCAGAAAAAAGACTACCTTCTCTTGTCAGCCTCATACCACAGGTACTGGTCAAGGTATGCATCAGTGACCTTCTCAAGAGGTTCGATATCGTAGACAGGAATTAAATGTGTGTAAAGATCCATGAACTCAATGCCGACCTCCTAAAATGAATGAAGGTTGTAGAAGTGATCGGACCGCTAGAAATAACCGACCTTGAAAGCTCTCTGAGTGAGCATATGGCGCTTAATACGAGATAGCGCTTCGTGTGGATTATCATACGCTTGCTCGATCAACGCCAGTTCTTCTCTCTGAGACTGATTGAGGCGATTCTTCACACTGTACGCTTCCTTCAGACGCTCCAGAGCCTAAAGAGAGCGGCAGACTTCTCAGACAGCTTCCAAAAACAACGCAGCAAAGAGAACACAAGAGCTACGATTTATGGGGAGGGGGGGGGGGGGGGGAACTGATATTCCGTCATTCCCTTGGACTGGTATACCAATGACTATACTACTTTATCCCATCCTGACATCCCACCACAGTGCGAAGGTGGAAAATAGAAATTACCCTTCCCTTTATTAGTGAGTCTGATAAATTAATTAAAACTGTCAAAGTTTGTGCCTTTCCAGGGCCATTTCTTGCACCTAGCGACGACCCACAAGCCAACGTCTCATACTAAACCTACGGTCTTAACGTGTCCTACACCCTCAACAGAATGTGTGGATCTACAGCAGTAAAGATCTTATTTCTAGGTTCCAAAAAGTGTAACATTGCTCATTAAGGAACAGCGCTTAAAGTTAAAAGGTTTGCGGAAATACCTCACAACAATGTTTAATAAAGGGTAAAGGACAGTTTTAAGTGATTTTTATACTCCCTCCGTGTTGTGGCCCGTCAGCGGAGCGGCGCGACTGGCCGCGCCGCGCTCCGAATATGACGCGCCACTATGAAACTGCAGTTAAGACTACAACATACTCCCGCGGGAGTGCCCGCGGACGGGCGCGAATGGTGCCGGGAGCCTTCATCTGTCCAATCGCCACGCCCGCCTTCCGCGAGTCGGCGCCAAAAAACGAGCACCAATGCGACGCGGGCTGCTCTGCGTCGACAACGACCGTGCCGCCAACACTCCCACGGGAGCATACCGTAGGCCTTAAGGCCCCCACAGACTTCTGCGGCAACGCCGCTGTGGTTAAAGGCCGCCACAGACTTCTGCGGCGCCGCTCGGCGGCGCCGCTCAGCGGCGTCGCTGGCAGCGCCGCTGGAGGCGAGCTCTGCGTCTCTGCCCTATGGTTAAGCATAGGGCAGCGGCGCCGCCGAGCGGCGTCGCAGAAGTCTGTGGCGGCCTTAAGGATAGGGCAGGGACGCCGCTGGCGGCGAGCTCTGCGTCCCTGCCCTATGATGAAGAATAGGGCAGCGACAGCGTCGCAGAAGTCTGGGAGAGCCTTTAGAAAAAGGAGCGTCAGCAACGCGTGGCCACGAGCTCCTGCGTACTAACTAGGGAAGGGTTTCGACCTCCCATGGAACTTCAAGATGAGACCAGGATCATAAGAAAGAGCTCGGAATGCTGATTACGAATGTGGGTGTTAAAATTGCAAAATGAAATTCCTGAGCGAGTTATGGCCTGCCGAATGCGACGGGCCTCTCCACAGGCAGGCCGTGCGATGCACCTGGCGCGAGAATGGTGAGCCATTGGGGCCCCGTAAGACGTAAGAGGGGACCGCCAGTTGAGGCGATGGCGAAGGGGTAGTGCTCGTCTCGTTGGGTGCGACGTCATTGGTTCGGTCCCCATTGCTGCCGGTTTTTTGCACACCATAATTTATCTTCGAAATGATCTTTTGTTCTGAATTATGACACGTATTTGATTAAATAGCGAAGAAAACTACCATACACGCTTGTAAAACTGCTTGAAGGCAAGAAACTGGTATGGTCAAATTTTTATTTATTATTGGGGTGCCAGACGACCCAAGTGTGTTTGTCACTCCTGGTGAATATTTGTTTGATCCTGCTACAATTGACTGTTTTGCTGCTGGTTGTAGAGAGGCTGCATGTATAAGATGTGCAGTGTGTGAGCAACATGTCTGCTTCACACATTTTTTGCTTTGTTCCACGAATGCCAAGGTTGTTAGAAACACCTCTAGTTGTTCAATATATGATTTGGACTCTACTTGCACAAAATAGTAAATAAAAATTTGACCATACAAGTTTCTTGCCATCAAGCATTTTTACAGGCGTGTATGGTGGTTTTCCTCCCTATTTAATCAAGTACGTGTCATAATCCAGAACAAAAGATCATTTTGAAGTTAAATTATGGTGTGCAAAGGAAACCGGTAGCAATGGGGACCGAACCAACGACGTCGCACCTGAAGAGGAGGAGCACTACCCCTACGCCACCGCCTCAGCTGGCGGCCCTTCCTACGGAGCCCCGATGACCACTCTGGCAACAGGTGTGTCGCACAGCCTGCCTGTGGTGAGCCCCCGATTTCGGCAGGCCATAAGTCGCTCAGGAGTTTCATTTTGCAATTTGGCACACATATTCGTAATCAGCATTCCGAGCTCTTTCTTATGATTCTGGTCTCATCTTGAAGTTCCATGGGAGGTCGAAACCCTTCCCTAGTAAGGACTGTGCACCGAGGATGACGGCAGAGACGTTCCGCCGACGAAGAACTGCCCTTAAACATGGTCCGCAACACGAAACAATCAGCTCAAGCTTCACACAGAGCAATTGAACAAAACAGTCTTGGTTTCACAGGTCATGGACGCCTAATAGTGAGTTGAGGTCAATCAAGCCTTCCATCCCCACAAAGTCAACGACTTGATACGAGAGTTGTGGGTAAAGTGTCAAATCAGTGTATCGTGTAGAAGTAGACCGCATGGCGCACTCCACGAAAGATTTGAATATCGCCAACATTTGCCCTTAATACCTTCCTTTCTTTACTCCAAGTAGTCGACTTTAAAACCACCGGTCCTTTAATTATTTCCTGAACAAAGGTTAGAAATGTGTGTGAATGTGCCGTCGAAAGCAAGCGGAAGCAGAAAAATTCCCAACATCAGGCTTTTTTGGAACTGGATCCCACCAATGCGAGAATCTATGCTGAGCCTGCCGCACTGAAAGCGTCGCGCTCTTTGCTTCAGCGACGCGATTCGCCGAATATGGTAAGCCAAAATTCCGTCAAATGTGATGTTTTGAGGTGGTGGCGCAAGTATAAACCCTTACTCAATACCTTTTGGGACGCACCACGCTTTCTACTTCTACGAAATGTAGAGATGACTTGAACGCGTATTTAGCCTATGCAACGACTTGCGGTGGCAGCCGATGAAGAAGCCGACGTTTTATCCTTTCCAAAGAACTCTTTCGGCAATCCACTGACTCCGGAGGGATTGAAGGCTTGGGTGGCTTGGGTGAGAAATCCAAACCGGAATCTGGAATCGGGTGGCGACGCCTCCTCCGACCGCGCAACCATGCGCCTCCAACTAAGTTTATTCCACATAAATATAGTTTTAACTGGTTGAAATTCAACCTAACCGCTTGATAAACACTATGGATAGCATAATAGCATTACCAGAATCAGCAACTTGGTGTCGTGCTTGTACGACAGTGGCGGAAATGGAATGGGAGAGAACCGACGAGATTCAAGCCAATGAACAGTTGTGGTGTATATCGCTACAGCCTCCTCAGCAGAGATGTACGGTCCATCCTTCAAGTAGTTGTGCTGACGCTCTTGCTCGGCCTGAAAATGTTATTTGTAGTCAAAAATAAACGGCTTGCCATTGAGCGAAAGTGTGAGCGTCACCTTCAGATATAGGCGAGTCAGCCTTCCCAGATTCTTTTTGCACACTGTTTTGTCAACAGTTGCTCCGCGACGAACGCGCTCTCTATTGTAGTGAGCGGAATTCGTCCACCAGTCTGCCTTAGCCTTCACATATCGAAGAATCATATTCTCAACCGGTGTTGGCAGACCTGGTACCTTAAACAAATCAGCTAGTCATCGGACAACAGAATGTTTAAAAACTGCTAACCTTCCACGGGATATTTGCTTTCCAGCAGCGCCAAGCTTCACTGAGATGCTGCAGTATGACGCGAGCCTTATTCTGTTTTATTCCCTCAGGCATCATATCGAGTATATCGTGCATCACAGCAGCTCTGGAAGGGTACTGAGTTTTCGGCGAAAGGCCAAGGAGGAGTTCCTCCGCGTTAATGCCGAGTCTTTGAATGAGATCACCTCAACTCCAAATCGAAATGCGACTCCACTCTCTGTTTTGTGACGGTTTTCGCTACCCCCTTCGAGTGTCGACCTTCAAACTGCCTCGAAAGCAGATTTCCAAGCCATCGCTCGAGAAGTGGTGTTATTCCTCGCAGGAAAAATAGCCAGACTCGCCACCCTGGCGCCCAGAAACCACACCCTGGCCCTTTGCCTGAAGAAATCCTTGTTGTGGGAGGTTGCTTATGCAAAAACCAAAGTTTTCACAGGAGAAAACTGAATGCACGTATCAAGAACCTTACATTTCAAAACGCTTTCAAAAAACAATATGCAGTGGAAAATGTCTAGAGCATACAGCAGGTAATGAACATTTGCCAAAGCTTCTCAAACAATTTATGACCAGTACCTATTATTCCACTCTATAGGGCTAGTTGTGAATTAAATCCTTTGGAGACCAAAAGCAACATCACGATATCTTATTCAACCCACCGACAGCTCCCGTATTGAACCTATAGTAAATGATGTGCTTCAGATCCTTACACATTCGCACCTGAAAATCTACATCATGCAAAGCCCTTCAAAACACAAAGCACGCAGCCAGTACTTGTCTCATCAGTTTGTATTTGTAACGATACATCCCAGTCAACTGCCCAACGTGCGCAAATATGTACTGCAGGCCATCCGCAAGTTGATAAGCGTCCACGTTGTTGAGTCTTAAAAACAAATAAGCGGAGTCATTTAAGTGGAAATCATGGAAAACCTAGAAGTACCTGTACTGAACATGTGCATCAACTACAAGTTTGGCCAACCGGAGAATTTCACGACACAAATGGAAGGCATTACCGAAGCGAGACTTCTTACGCTCCTTGGTCGTTAGGGTTTTCACAGGCTGTAGAAACAGGGATAGTTTTAAGCACATAATCAAATGTAAAGATTAACAAAACGGCCGAAAATCGCAAACCTTCAGGTTGAAATTGTAATCAAGATGAAGGTAGTTGAGATTCTTACGATGAATGAGAAGGTTCAGCATGTTGTACCCTTGTCGAAGGACCTAAAGCGGTACAGATAAATAAGCAACCGAGCAGCTACTCCCTATGAAAATGCCAGTTCACACGTGCCTGTAGTCCAGCTTCTACCCAATCAAGACTCGTAGTTTGGAAGAACTTTGTGGATTTGAACGAGCGGAACAGGTACCTAAAAGCACCAAATGTCTTCCCAGTAGATGGATACCCTTAAAATTATTCCAACCGTAAAATAGCGTCATGCGACATAGAAATTTTGAAACAGTGTACCTCCGTTTCTGTGGCTTAGGGGGACGATGTTTGAGCGCATTCAGCACAAACACCTTCAAAAGCTTCTGGTACGAGACGCGGACTTTGACAGGCATCCCTAAAGTAGGCAACATTTTTCGAATGTTTTACTTCAGACAAGCATTTTCTCTGTACCTGCCGGGCAATGTTCACGATACCAGCTCTTCACTAAAGGAACATCAATGGTTCTTCTCGTGCGTCCAGAACGGATGTTGAATGGACGAGGCGCCCACAGCAAAGCAATGCCGTTGCCGGTGTTATCGGTGTACAGTGGAACCTGAACAATTAGTTCGTCATGAATAGCTCAATCCGGTGTGTTTCGGAAGTAGAACCTCTTCAAAAATAGGAGCCACGTCCTCCGGAAGTTCAAACTCATCCATCTCGTCGTCGCTAGGAAGGATTTCCACAGTCTAAAAGTCGTTCTGATCAAAAAACGTTCGCCAATGCATAATACTTGTTCCGTCGCAAATCTTGATTGATGGTAGACACTGTATCAGAGGAAGAACCACAGAAGAGCAAATACAAGAAATAATTACTCATCTATGGGTTCCTCCTCTCCAACAATCACGCCAAGGACGGAATATTATTTGCTATCGCGCAATCATTCAGGGAGGTGTCTGCACTTAGGACAACACCCAACATATTTGCGCTTATTTAAATAACAAACAGCAATCACACTAACTTTTTCCAAACCACTGATCGCAATTGGGTTAATCAACGGATCAAAATAGAAGGCGGGAAGGTCCGGATCTTCCGTCTTGATGTAGACCACCGACGGCGTGTGATACCTAAACCGATGCGACGATCAGCAACCACAACGGTAAAAACGCTTCAAAGAGCCTACCATGAAACTTGGACTGGTAAAGCGTTGACGAGATTGTTGTACATGTAGGGGAACGCTATGCGGTACTCTGTACGGATTGGCGCTCTGATGATAACCTTGTTTATGTCGTTGAATTCGTTCCAATCTTCGTCACTGCAAGTGAATCAAATCAATGTTTACCTAAACCATCTCAACAGAATCTTGGGAATTCTTATAGGCAGAAGCTTACAGATTGATATCCTTGATAAGTGGTTCGAACTTCGGCCCTCCAGGGATCGCTACGTTAAGCGCTTTAGCGGTGAAAAACGACTTTAAATCAAACAAATAGTAGTAGTTGTCATCAGTCAGATCGGTCAGAAGCTGATTTGCGAGACGGTAGAGGGTCGCCATTATAGGAATGCTAAATGCCCATCGCCGGTACGTTGGTCCATTGACGAATCTAAAAAAACACATTTAAAGTAGGAGTGGAAATACAAGAAGAGATTGCGACTGTAATTACCTTGTAGTAGCAAGAGGTTTGTGATCATAGAACCACTCCGCCACAGTCTGGTCCTCTTCGGGATCGAGATCCATTTGAATCGGTTCTAGAGGCTCCACGTCAAGAATGTTGTCAGCATAATCTAGGGGTGGTTCTTCGTCGTCGAAAGGAGGGAATCGCATACGCTGAAACGCCATCCGTGGTTAGATTTAAAGAGAAGCGCTTTCGTTTATTTCATGTTTCGTTGCTTCACTTTTGTCTTCAACTCTCGCGTTTGTCGTCAACAAGTAAACAAATTTGTTGCTGCACCCCTGACTACAAATAGGAGAGCGTAGCTTAAGGGGAGGAAGCGGATCGTCTAATAATAAAAAGCCTGGCTTAAGCAATACTCGATATATAATTAATACAGAGGAAACGTTGATCACACTCATGCGCAAACTTACAACAGTTTAATTGTATCATGAGCCTCCTGATCAGGATCATAGCACCTTCAAACTAACACTCACTATGCAATTCAAACAAAACTGCACTCACCTTAAAATGTCGACGGTCCCTTTTTTCTCGCCTCATCATAATCCACATAGTTCCCCACTGTGCCAAGTAGACAGGCTCAATAACACGAGGCGTTTCATTCACAAAAGAAATCGCTCCAGTGATATGATACAGCACCTAAATCGTAAGCGATTCTTCTCATGCTCAACAGCTTTTGCCTTCCATAGAGGTGTGTTATAGTGGAGGGGCGGTCTCTATGTACGAATGGTGGCCGCGGCCGCGGCCGCGACGACGACTGACGCGTGCGCGATGAGCCCCGCCGCGGTCGTGCGAGTTGATATTGACATTTATTACATGTTACAAGCACATGTGAGACTAATAAGGAGAAAAAATGCGTAACACAGAACCATGGAAGAAAACTGAACAGCAACAGCATTTACTATAGCATTATAATTAAAATAAAACAGTGTTAGGATGAAAACAAGAGCTAGATATGCGGAATCTCATGAATAGACGAAATGCGAAAAGAACCCCGCTTGCACAGCTTTTGGTATTCTGCTGCCGCCCTGTGAATGAAAAAAGCCTTTCTCACTGAAGTCTTAACCAGGGGTAGGAAGATCTTTTGAATCTCGCCTCTAGTAGAGGAATTACGCATGATGAAGAAGGAGCCACTGAGACGAATACGACCAGTCACAATTTTTCGTACCATTGCTACATCAAAGATTACCTTGGTTTTGGTTTGAGAGATGGGAAGTTCCCAAGTTTTGGACCAAGTTAAGAGGGCATCAAGAGCATTATGCATCTGCTCACGAGAAGAGGGCGTTGAGATATTGGTGAAAATCTTTACATCGTCTGCAAACATTCTACACGAGACCCCAAAAGGTTTGATCACGTCCGGGATATCATAGGTGTCATATCTCAGATAGCACTGTGGCGCTATTCTAGTGCGTCAGAACCACTTTCTAACCATTACGACTTTTATACGGCCTGGATTTGTTCAAATATGTGGCAAGCAGGGTGTGCGTAATTATGATCTACATTTATTTCTGCGATTTTTTTTTACGATTTACGGTTTACGACATTTTGGGTCGTAAACCGTAAACTTTCGTAAATGTAGCTGGCGACCAAATTTATGTGGACTGGGTTATAAAGATGTGCCCACTCTAATGGTCCCTCTTATAGCTCATTCCCACTTCCCTTTAGAGTTGATTCTTGATGATCTCATGTGTTACTGTGTTAGACAATACCGTCCTGTTCATAGGATGCTCGAATCCGACTTTTCTCTTAGCTAACTTTTCCATTTCTGTAACATTGTAAAGTTGCCGCTTAGAACCTGACAGGTTCAAGGGGAAAAGAATTGCAATAAAATACCAAAAATAAGCTCATATCTAAGAGACTGGGGTGGCCAGGCTCCCCCGTTTCCGGTCCAGAGCTAGCAAGGCACATCGCATTCCTACTGCCAAAGGTTGTTCCATTTCAGCCCAAAAAGGACACTCGAAGCGGATTCTTTGAGAAAGAGAGTACTCTAGCTCCATGTCCTGTTTGGTAATAACGTCGAGTCAATCTGTTTCTAACAGATACATGCTAACCCTACCGAATAGAATTGACGCAAATCCACGACCGAGCAGCATTGGTAATTGGAGGCGGGGTCTAAAAAGTGGCTACACTCATGTGAAAACGGTAAACCACTAATGTCTCGATATACGTCGCGAAGATATGGGAACGTCACATCCAATCAGGCCGCAATTGAATGGGCATGTCATTCAGAAAGGGCGTGTACAGTCGGCACTCTGATCGGCTGGCATATATTCGGTCTGTGCTCTGTTTATTATTGGCTGGCGCGCTCCCACCTACCAATCCTGCTCACCTTCGCGACATGTACCAATGTCTTTATCGGTTTACATTGTGCTTTACAGGGCTGAGCAAATTGGTATAAAAAGTGCAGCGTAGCATTTCAAGAAAAGGTCGAACTGGTTTTGACAGCTTTGATGTCCATTTCCGGCAGTTTATCGTATTCGCCCTACCTTACGATGCTACAGGTTCTCGGAAAGGAAACGGAGGTGGCGAAGGGTAGCCCGAGCGAGCACAGGGAGTTATCAAATAGTGGAGCAATATTATAAGCTCTCGAAATTTTACAGGCGGGTGAGTGCAGGCTGAGCAGGAAACCGGCGCATTGGTCAGTGGTGAAACGATCTTTTCATTTTTAGTTTTGACAGCGAATTTTTCGCTGTTGTTTCTGCTAATTCCTAGACTAATACGCAGGCTAAAAATTGGTAGTAAGTTAGGAATTTAACGAATATTCAACGATACAAGCTTTTTGTTGGAACGCCATGAGTAGGCTTAAGTATAGTTTTTGAACTTGCAGTGTTTTTGACTTTCCTGAATTGAGTTTGGTTTGAAAGAAAGACTAGCAAGAAGCCGTGAAAAAGGAAATGGTCTGGTAAAAAAAAACTGTTCAGCTTAAGCTGAAAATAACACAACGATTAAATAAATATTGAATCACATCATCATTAACATTAGCAGAAAAAGCTTCAGGAAACTTAGTTGTACTGCACTACAGTTCAGGGGCCGTATGCTCGTCTTCCCCGGTTCGGGGTACCCCGAGCGAGCACCCCGGTTCGGGGTGAATGCCCGGACCGGGGCACCCCGAGCGAGATGGCATGCACATCTCCCGGGACTCCCCGGGGGACGGGAGCCCCGGGGCCGTATGCTCGTCTACCCCGAGCCACCCCCGATGGGGGATAGGGTGCCCCGCCGCGTCTCCCCGGTATGCTCGTCTCGCCCAGCCCCCGTTCGGGGTGAGGCCACGCCCTCCCCGAAGTGGGGAAATCTTCACCAAGCATTGAGTAGGGGGAGAGGCGGAATGGCGCGCTTATTTAGCGATGGAGCGCGTTGGTGTCGAACAGCTGAGATGGAGGACCTAGGCGAAGAGCAGGAAACGATCTGTATTGACCGTGTTTGGGATATAGACGTGCTGATCGTGCGCCAGCGATGCATGAAAATGGATTTCCTGCTATAATTCACCATCTTTGCTTGGTGTTGAGCTATGTTCCGTATATTCTGAGCCATAAAATCGAACCTCTGTAATTACTCACGGGCTGCTTAGTCTTCAAGGGCTTGCGGGTTGAAAAGGAATGTGTTCCTAGCAACCATTAAAAAAAACAGTTAAAAAGTGGTACTAAGGTCGTAGTAATTGATGCCCACGCCCTATTTCATGGTGGTTTTCTTGAGACACATTCCTCATTTATTTTATTCTCTGCAAGCAGGAGTGTATTTTACTCCGGGCGCGTTTTAGTACAGATGGAGAAGGTGTCGGCTGCCGCGCGCACCCCTATCTAAGGTTAATCGTCCAGGTCTCTCTCCGGCTAAACAAAATTTTCATCCCTCGGGGTCAAAGACAAATGGAAAACCGTCACTGGTGAGACTTCCTCCCTTTTTTGGATTTTTTAAAAGCCATTTTCCAAGTTCTTCGTGTTTATGAGGAAGTTCTTTGAGTTCTTAATTCCACTAAAACCGTTTCCTTGCATTTTCGTATTCATTTCCTCTTTTCCTTCGTACTTGCTAACTGCTATAAGTGGTGAAATAGAAGAGAAAGGTGAAGGCTTGGATGAAATAACCGCCTAATAAAGAAAGGTATGAAGAAAGTGCTAGAAAAGCGTAAGATGTAAGTCAATGTACCAATAGTTTATGCATTAAAAAACGCATAGAAAAGGTACAAAGAATGCGAGGAAACTAGAAGACATAGATACCCCGTGGAAGGAAGTCTCATTAATAAAGGTTTTCCATTAGACTGAGGGGACTTGTAGTACAGTTGGAGGGGCTGAGGTCCTTATGTGCATCAAAAATTGATTCAAGGTCGGTTCCAACCTTGGCTAACCAAGCGTTTCATCTCTCCTGCTTTCCTCGTCTCAGGGAAAAGCCGAGGACGTTCTCATTCACAGCTGAGTGTAAAGAAGGAATCCAGAATATCGACCGCTCCTAAGATTTTGGAATGCAGATTTTCTGCAGTATGGCGTCAAACTCCGAGTTTCCCCTCCCCCGGGGAGCCCCGGGAGACGTGCATGCCATCTCGCTCGGGGTGCCCCGGTCCGGGCATTCACCCCGAACCGGGGTGCTCGCTCGGGGTGCCCCGAACCGGGGAAGACGAGCATACGGCCCCCGGAGTTTGACGCGATACTGCAGAAAATCTGCATTCCGAAATCTTAGGTGCTGTCGATAATCTGGCTTCCTTCTCTACACTCAGCTGTGAATGAGAACATCCTCGCCTCTTCCCTCATCCTCGCCTCTTCCCTGGAAGAGATGGAACGCTTGATTAGCCAAGGTTGGAACCGACCTTGAATCAACTTTTAATGCACATAGGGACCTCGGCACCTCCAACTGTACTACAAGTCCCCTCAGTGCAATGGAAAACCTTTATTAATGAGACTTCCTTCCACGGGGTGTCTATGTATTCTTAGTTTCCTCACATTCTTTGTACCTTTTCCATGCGTTTTTTATGCACAGACTATTGATACATTGATTTGCATCTGACGCTTTTCTAGCATTTTGTTCATACTTTTCCTTGTTAGGCGATTATTTCATCCAAGCCTTCGCCTTTCTCTTCCATCTCTCCACTTATAGCAGTTAGCAAGAACGAAGGAAAAGAGAAAATGAATGCGAAAATGCAAGGAAACGGTTTAGTGGAATTAAGAACTCAAAGAACTTCCTCATAAACACGAAGAACTTGGAAAATGGCTTTAAAAAAATCCAAAAAAGGGAGGAAGTCTCACCAGTGACGGTTTTCCATTTGTCTCTGACCCCGATGGATGAAAATTTTGCTTACAAGAACGGAGGCAGCGGACGGTTGACATTTCTTCTACCGTAATCCACGCGCAATATGTGCTTGTGGTGCAGTCACGGACGCCCGAGATGAAGGCTGCGTTAGCGCCAAATATTGGATCCCTTCCGGGAAAAAGCTTCTGAAGAGTAAGATCGAGAGGCGAGGTCGCAGCTTATGGAAAGGCATCAAGTAATATCATATGGACCTAGGTACTCACACTTCAGTTTTGTTATGTCTTCTGCGCCAATAAGGATGGTAGGTGGAAACGTTCATTTTACGCCTGGCATTTCAATCGTTTCGTAGTCTGCACGGCTACCCATCGCAGAGTGTAGCGATGTCGTTGCCACTCTACGTTAGTAGACCAGTGGGAAACAAACATTTTCATCTTCCACCTTCTTGGCACAGAAGAAATAGGAGAACGAAGGAAACACCACACTGTTTCAATAATGTGACAAAAATATCAGGTGAACAAGCTGGCAAAAAACGGAGAAAAAATTTAGACGAGACGCAAGGCATTCAAACGAAAATGCAAATGGACTCATAAAGCCAAGCGGCATTCTCCTTTGATACTGATTTCTTTGCAATGAAATTGAAACCGCACGAAACACTTTCGATGCACCACAGGTACTCAGAAACAGTTCGTGCTCTGAAACATTCTGCTATCGTACATTCCACCTGACTAGGCAAATGATCTTCGTAGCCCTCAAAACGCTGACGCAGCAAACAGACTGCAAAACTCAGCGATTGCTGAGAGCACCTTAGTTTGCCTCCAAATTTTAGCAAGGGAAGGAACTCCAGGATGTAGGTAATTCCAACATTGATGGATTAGTCAGGGTACACCAAGGAGTCCTTCTGTCCAAATCTGGGCTCAGAAAACATTAGTTTATTATTTGTTTGTCTCCTTCATTAATATCATGTCTCCCTTTCCTTGTCCGCATAACTAGGGTTTATTGGAAGGTGACCCCTCTCCGCGAAGTACCAGAGTGAAGTTACCTGACCGGTGAATGTTTTTTCTTTGTACTCATTTGGCTCACAGATCACTCAGAAGTGGTTTTAACCATCTCATATGAACACCGTTCTATTTGTCATGTCTCAAGCAATCTCGAACATGCTCATTCTACTGTCCTAGAATGATACGGTTTCCTACGGAATTCACATCAGTCAATCGCCTCAGCGGAGGAGAGCACAGAAAACACCAGCGTTGTTTTTTGTTTGTCTTCTTCATTAACCTTATGCCTCGTTTTTCCTTGTTCGTTTAATTAAAGTTTCTTGGAAGGTGGTCCCCTCTTTCGAAGTACCACACTGAATTTATCTGACAGGCGAAAATTTTTTCTTCGTGCAGATTTGGCTCGCACACCACAACTGAGTGTTTATCGCCACAAAAATGCAGTATAGGAGTCAACTCGTACGTCATCTCGGGCGTCCGTGACTGCACCACAAACACATATTGCGCGTGGATTACGGTAGAAGAAATGTCAACCGTCCGCTGCCTCCGTTCTTGTATTTTGCTTAGCCGGAGAGAGACCTGGAAGATTAACCTTGAATAGGGGTGCGCGCGGCAGCCGACGCCTCCTCCATCTGTGCTACCACGCGCCCGGAGTAAAATACTCTCCTGCTTTCAGAGAATAAAATATATGAGAGATATGTCTCAAGAAAACCACTCTGAGCATGAAATAGGGCGTGGGCATCAATTACTACGACCTTAGTACCACTTTTTAAGTGGCTTTTTTGATGGTTGCTAGGAACACATTTCTTTTCAACCCGCAAGCCCTTGAAGACTAAGCAGGCAGACCGTGAGTAATTACAGAGGTTCAATTTTATGGCTCAGAATATACAGAACATAGCTCAACACCAAGAAAAGATGGTGAATTAGAGCAGGAAATCCATTCTCATGCATCGCTGGCGCACGTTCAGCACGTCTACATCCCAAACACGGTTTACAGATCGTTTTCTGTTCTTCGCCTAGGTTCTCCATCTCAGCTGTTCGACACAAACGCGCTCCATCGCTAAATAAGCGCGCCATTCTGCCTCTTCCCCTACTCAATGTTTGGTGAAGATTTCCTCACTTCGGGGAGGGCGTGGCCTCACCCCGAACGGGGGCTGGGCGAGACGAGCATACCGGGGAGACGCGCCGGGGCACCCCATCTCCCATCGGGGGTGGCTCGGGGTAGACGAGCATACGGCCCCAGGTGACTCCTACGATTTACTATTTACGACGGTTTTTTCGTAATTGCGATTTACGAAATTTCGAATTTCATTTACGCACACTCCTGGTGGCAAGCGATGGTTGAGACTTGGCTCAGATGGGCATCACTACGCCGTACCCGGCACGGTCCAAGCACCTTCGGTGCCTTTGGAAGCTTCTGATGAGTAACTTTCACTCTTGTAACCTAATACGCAGCCGAAGGCTGACCTTTTTTTCCTTTCCACGGCAAAGTGTTCTCGAGATTTCAGATCATTTTCTTATAATAATTATGCTACGCGCCTTCGCATACTTCCATTTTTGCACTCTATGCGACGACAAGAAGGAGGACCGCTGACAGCAGATACCGCACGAGAACTGTTGCCCAAAATGTGCTTTCTCCCATGGTGTGAGGTACTGTGACTTGGGTGAAAAAGGGTGATACTTGGCAATCCCAAGAATTTTGGTACTATTGTACTTTTGGTACCCCACTTAATCTTGTTCAAAATAGGTCTACTTGGGGTAATCTGCCATGGGAGGAACAAATATCATAGTCGTTTTTTGCGGAAATGTCTTATAAGCCCGTTACATTAAGCTGCCTAAAGCCTTGCGAAATAGCGCGCGCTGGTAAGAGACGCAGAGACACCGCGTACCAGCGCACTCGCGACCGTCTTCCAGGGGGGGGGGGGGGGGCAGCGCGCAGGCGCGGCGACTAGCTACACACAGCGAATGCAAGTGCAGCCTTACTTCCCCTTTTTGATTACAGATCCGCGTCTTATTTGTTTCCATATTAGCAATGGAGGGACAACAAGATGAAGGCAATTTTAGCGTGGCTGCGCTAGTGGGCCCACATTCCGGAGTCCCTTCCCCTGCCCAATTCTGTGCCCTCCTCCGCGCGAGCGGAGAGCACACAACAGGGTTCTCAAGACTTTTCGAGATTTCAAGGCTTATGCCCTGGCTAACCTCTGCTGCAGAATAGAGACGGCGAAATAGTACGTATCGATAGGAGGCGGAGTCTCTGCGTCTCCTACAAGCGCGCGCTATTTCGGAAGGCTTGGACAATTCGAACTTAATATAATGGACTTATAAGGCATTTCCGCAAAAAAACGACTATGATATTCGTTCCTCTCATGGCAGATTACCCCCAGCAGACCTATTTTGAACAAGATTAAGTGGGGTACCAAAAGTACAATAGTACCAGAATTTTTAACCAAAATGGCCCTGTTTTTAAATGGTTCTCTACCAGAAACGCATCGCAGGAAAAATCACCTTGACGTCTCTAATCTGCTCCCAAGGCATAGGCATATTTTCCAAAAGCTTGAGAACGGCATGGGGCATATACTTCAGGGCTCCGAGATAAACACGTTTGTCGTGTCGAAATTTACGCGAGGTCATATCTCCGTGATCTCGAATGATCTTGCGAACATGTTCTGAAACAGAAGTTCGGACATACTACAGAATCGTAAAACACCGAATTTGAAGTACCTGGAGGCATCTCTTCTTTCTGTGTATCGACCACTCCGAATTTTCTCTTTTCTGCGTACCTTTTCGACTGAAGTTGTTTCCATTTTCTTGCCTGCAAACTGACATTTAAAGGGCTCTCATAGACGATGGTGAAAAAAGATCACCTTCTCTTCAAGAAGCTGAGCTGCCGAAGGAGGTGGAGGCGGTATGTCGCTAGTGTCCATCGGCTCTACGGCTACGCCACAATATGGAGCTTCTGTAGCCTCCATTTCTGAAAACCGACGATAATCTGCAGATTCCAAGCGCTGAGAGTTATAAGCGCGATAATTGGGTCGTGGAGGTAGGGAGGGTTAGCATGTAAGTCAGTTCTTCATCTTGAATCTGATAAAAACTTCTCTTTTGTATTACACGTTTTTATATAGAAGCGTTTTCGTTTATTTCATGTTTCATTGCATCATTTTTGTCTTCAACTCTCATGTTTGTCGACTACAAGTAAATAAATTTGTTGGTGCACCCCTGACTACGAATAGGAGAGGGTAGCTTAAGCAGTATTTCCCTGTTCCAAATCGCAGGTATGATCAACTTCCTCGCTTAGCGGGCGGAACCTATTATTAGATGATAGCCAATACGCCGTTAGCGGTTCGTGAAAAACTAAGCTAGTTGCTTTATAATTGCTATCGTAATGCCGTAATGGTGGCTGTACGTTTACATGAGCTATTATTAAAGTACCACGCTGGATGGAGGTTCTCCCTTCATTCCTAACATTACAAATGCGAACCTCTCGCACAGGGAATGCGGATCTGGGTTCTAAGCTCTTCGAGCGCAGAACCAGGCTAAAGAACGGACTCCAAGGTGAGTGCCATCGAAGCTGCTCGTGTAGAAGCTGCTTTCCTCGCTCAGGGGAGTCCGCAGCAGGATTCTGCGCTCATCGAGCGGCGAAATGCATAGAGATGGAAAAATGCGCAGAAAATGCTTCAAAGTTGCATTCATGTCGAAGGTCCTGAAATCCCAAGTAGTCAGCTGAAATGCAAGTATGCCACAACGTTGGGGAACCGAAGCCCCCCCCCCCCTTCACCTCCGTCGCATCGACCGACTCCGCTATCCAATGCACCATGATGCGCTTGCCGGGAGAGCCATCACGAGCGCACAAGAGATCGATCGAATGTCAACGTGGACGCCGACGCGCGATCTCTAAGCTACGAGGGCGCAGACAGCACTCGCGTCTAAAGCTACATGGTAGTGACGAGTTTTCTGGGCGGGGATGGACGAGTTTTCGCACAGTATAAAGGCGATCGTCGCGGGACCGACTGGCGGCTGCGAAGCGGCGATGGTGCAATGGTCACAAATATATAAGATCTTCTATCCCGCGAGGTAACACCAAGTGTAGCATAGAACCAAGTTGTGGGGCAGCTTCAGGCAATCGAGATTTCTGCTTTAAGAATAGTTCGGGCGGTATGATAGTTAGGGGAGGGATCACCATAGCATACCGTGAGGTGGATGCAAATGCGCACGATTTTGGGGGCGGGAACAACGGCTGTGGCCGCCATTTGGGACAAGTTGTCGCGTTGTCTCGCACCCTCCGCGCCACCATGCTCTCCTCGCTGTCTGACACGCTCTACCACCGCCAACGTATACAATCACATGTGTGCTCTCTCAAAACGGCGATTGAATGGTAACAAATGACTAAAAAACTGTGGAACTCAACCGTTTTCTGAAAAACCTGGCATTAAAACAATGCCATATTCGATTATGAGCCTTAAACATCACCCACAGCAAACAAAGCAGTTTGAACGTCACGTTTCCATTGTGTTTTAAAGAGATTCCAATAAAAACTAGATCTGATACACCTCGTTTAAATGATTCTAGCAAGTGCTCTTGGTTCAGCACAGATCTTTTGAATTTGTGTGCTGGAGAACACTTCTGGCACGCAGACGTTGTTACAATGCTGTGTAACTATTCAGCAGAATATAGGTTCTCGGTATTTACTCCTTCCTAAGAACCGACAGCGCCTTAGAATTGCGGAATCCCGTGTGTTCAGTCCGGAATCCCATGTGCTTTCTTTAAAATTTCCCATTGGCATATAATTGCAGGTGACGAGAAGTCTTGAAATGTCTTCAGGAGGTTGAAAGATATTCGAAGGAAGAAGCTGTTGTTATGAAACTTCCATTGTAACAAGTTATTAGCTGCTGAATACACTTAAGAGTAAGCATTCCCATCTGTGAAGGAAATTCGCTTTCGCAAGGTCGCTGCAATTATTCGTGTGAGGTAGAACATTAGCGGACAAGCTGTTTTGTTATTGCGCGAGTCAATATCGAATAAGCGTCAAATAAATAGGTATCGCTTTTTTTAAAGTTCTTTTATCTAACACCTAGCATCTCTACCACTCTGCAATATAAGTGTTTCATTGTATGAGTGTTCGTAGCCTTCTTTCCTCTTTACAGTCGGGAGAAAAGCGAGGAGGCTCTTCTAATCAGCACCTTTTAAAACTTTTATTCAAACTTCTTACGTGTTAGTAAGCTCCATGTTCTATTCTAGCCTATTCTAGCAAAAAGCTTTCGGGTGAAATTAGGCAGTGATTGAGCTTTATAACGCTCAGAAACATCTCCACCTCCAAGTGTTTGAGTCAGTTGGCAATGGTAGGCAATGAAATTATGCTTACCTCTACAAATACCAACATATTAGAAACGTGAACCTACTAGCATTGTCTTGAAACCTATCTGACAAATCGCATAAAGTCATCAATCTACAAAAACTGCGATAAAAACAACATTGGAATCGTAATCAGCGCTCCCGAAAGCACTGGTGCACCTTCTTCTACCTTGAAATCATCCCTCTCATGCCTGAGACAAGCCTCGATCCTCTTGACTCAATCAGCATACTCGCTGGAGACCCCGCCCCCAAAATCGTGCGCATTCGTGCGCACCCCATACCGTGGGGTGCAGGAGTGGCGAGTAGCTACATACAGCGAATGTAAATGCAGTCTTAACTCCTATTTTCAATTACAGGCCCGTATTTTGTCTGCCTCCGTATTGGGCGAGGGAGGGAACTCCAGGTGTAGGCAATTTTAACATGGGTGCGTCACTCCAGCCACATCCTGGAGTCCCTTCCCCTGCTCAAATCTAGAGCATAGAACTGAGCGGCGCAAATAGGGCCCGGGGGGTCACCTTATAAAAGGTGTCACCAGCACCAAGAAAACGAGACAAGGCACAGTGATAGTAAGGAAAACAAACAATGCTGTAGCTGTGATCTGTGCTCTCCTCCGCTGACGCGGATGAGAGCACAGATTTAGGCAGGGGAAGGGACTCCAGGGTGCGGCTCGAGTGACGCGCCCGTGTTATAATTGCCTACATGCTGGAGTTCCCTCCCCTGCCCAATTCGGAAGCATATAAAACACGGATATGTAATCGAAACGAAGAGATAAGACTGCATTTATATTCACTGTATGTAGGTACTCGCCACGCCGGCCTGCCGCGCCATGCTGTGGTGACCCCCCCCCCCCCCACCCCCGGACCCTATTTGCGCCAACAGAGCTATAGCATTGTTTGTTTGTTTTCTTAATTATAGGTGTGCCATCATTTCTTTTTGTTCGTATTAGTGACACTTTTTATAAGGTGACCCCCCGCCCACAACTACCATAGCGGCATAGTTCGTTATAGCAAACTAAGAAAGGCGTTCAAACATCCCAACAGTGCAGACGTTTGCAAATATTTTTAGGGAATTGAAGGTTTTCTGTTCCTTCCAGCTCCACATGCTCGTATTGTAGTTATGCTCATTCCTATCATTCGTCTCCTTTTCAATGCAACTTCCACAGATTCCTGCTGAGTACAGAAGCCTACTCATAAGAACTGCGCGTAAGTGATACCAAATAGCACCCACCAGCGAAACGAAGGTTGGCAAACGTCCGCTGGTTTGTTGACGATTGATTGGAGCACTTGGGTCCCGCAACGATCGCCTTTATACTGTGCGAAAACTCGTCCATCCCTGCCCGGAAAACTCATCACTACCATGCAGCTTTAGACGAGAGTCGCAGACAGCTTTCTACCACAGCTTCCGCGCTCCATCGCTAACCGGTATACGGTAACCATTCAGGGGCGGTATGCTCGTCTACCCCGAGTCTCCCCCGATGGGGATCGGGGTGTGATAAGGTATGCTGATATTGATTGATTCTCCCCCAACGGGGGAGCACGAGCATAGCAGGGTGCATTCGTCAGGATCGCTTTACACATAAGATGCATGAGCGCCGAAATAGTAATCATTCACGAGCTGGGGAAAAGAAAGTGTAGTGCGTACACCGCCTAATTATTTAAAGCTTGCCAAGAATATAGCTCCTCCCTGCTCTCTTCTCTGCTTTAAAAGGTTCCCGCCTACAACTGCCACATAACCTAGACGTTTGCTAAACGTCGGAGGTAGAGGGAATCAAATTGCGATTGGAGCGCGCCGTTCTCGGTGGAGCGCGTTGCTCCTGCCGAGGATTTTTCTAAACGTTGTCTTTTCTCCATTTCTATTATGCTTGAACTGATCCACATTGTAGTGCGATCTTCACAGAGGATGTGCTGGTTCTATCTGTCTGACCTATAAACTGGTTTTAAACTTTGATGTTAAATACGCCGACATGAAAACTTCTGCCGAATGTTGTACTTGCCTCAAAGGTCCACTTCTCAAAAACCTTTATAAGGATGTTTGCTGAACGTCGGAGGTGAAGGGAAGAATTCGCATATCAAAACGAACTCTTCCAAATCGAAATGACCTTCAGACAGGTTAGAACTACAGACCCAATAAGATGGTTATAATATTTTTTGTTCAAGCAAATTTGGCATAACTTTCTTTGAAATTTTCTTAGTTCACCTGCCTCAACAAGTGTAATAGTTTTATAAAAAGTTTTACTTTCAGAAAAAGTAATAAATTGAAATTTGTCTTAAGCACAGAAAAGAAGCAGGCATATAGTCCATTAAAAGATCAGATCGCGCAAGGCACTCGAAGTATCTAAATGAGGATAGGCGTGTTCTTTACAACTGTTTTTATTGTATCGCATACAAGTGTGAAACTCCATACAAGCTGAAATTTTGCTATCAGTCGAATACAAATCGCGATGTATTGGACAAAGCCAAAGCGCAGTACCCTTTTGCCACCAAAAATGACCACCTTTCTGCTCTTCAAAACAAGCTTTAAACCATTATTTTTCCTCGAAAAATAAAGAATTGATAAAACTTCAAACAATATTTCCACTTACTAGGTAAGCGAATTAAAATAACAGATGAATTAAAACTTCAAAGGAAGTTATACAAAATTTTCCTTGAACAAAAAGTCATTCTAACCCTTTTGAAGAGTCTCTAGTTTAATGCAGAAGAATCTCTGTTCAATTTGGAGAAGTTCGTTTTGATTACAAAGTCTTAGGCTTAGGCTTAGAAGTGTCCAATTCGACGCGAAAATAGTATATATTGTTGTATTTATTACGTTGTTAATTAGGTACACCTGATATATCGCGTTTAGATAATTATATTTGGGTGTAGCGATGTTACAAGAGTGGGAGAAAATTCTGAACAACGTATTTCTATATGACACCTCGGCGTGCTGAGAATAATGGCTTCCCACATATCTCTCATGAGATGTCAGGCGTCGTACCATACGTCGCAGATTTGATATTCTCCTTAATATGTTCTGCGTCTTCCTCTGCGCATCCATGAGTGGCCTTCACATGCTTATAAAGGTTGCTGAGAAGGAGTGGATCTTTAAGGCAAATACAACACTCGCCAGTTTTCATGCTTGCGTATTTAACTGTACGATCTAAAATCAGCTTATAGGTTAAACAGATAGAACCAGCCATATCATCTGTGAAGATCGCACTACAATGTGGGTCAGTTCAAGCATAACAGAAATGGAGAAAAGACTCAACGTTCGGAAAAATCTTCGGCAGGAGTAACGCGCTACACCGAGAATAGCGCGCTCCAATCGCAATTTGATTCCCTCTACCTCCGACGTTTAGCAAACGTCCATAACCTAGATTTCGGGCTGCATCTGGCGGGTTACTTTGTACTCTTTGGCACAATCCTAGTTGGTCGTGACCATTCTTAAACGACTTCATGAGAAGTGAATGTGTGCAGTTTTGAGAGGATTGCTAAGTAACGCATGTAAGAGCCGCTCTTTAAAGGGCGGCGGGCGTACAGTACCGCATCATTTCTCATTGGAGCGCGCCAACTCACCGCAACTCATTACTACCACTCAAATTCACCCTTATTCAATAATACTTCAGCTAACCCCAACCATTATTTGTTTATTCTTGTAGAGTCTCCACCTTATAGAAATGCTTTCGTCATTATCAACTATGGATATTACACGTTTTATGTCCAGAATCGTGTACATCCATAAAAACCTTCCATTATCCTCCCCAGTTCTTTCCTAAACCTTCGGTAGTTCCATTGCTCTTATTGTATTGCAGTCTGTTTCTGATTTTACATTTTTACGATTTTACGATTTTTTTCTGAACGTGCTCTTCTGCAGGGCTATTTTGTCTGCGGAAAGCGTGTTCCAAATGATGAAAACGGGACACGAGCGACGTTGAGTGGGTGAGATGCTCCAACCCAAATGTATGTTTCGCATGGGCCCATCTGCCATGTTCTGATATTGGTGGGGAGTGTTCCATCTGTAAAAATGGTGTTTGGCAATGGGAGCCACCTAAGGAAGGGTAGACTGCTCAGTACACATCCTCTTTGTTTGCCGTCGTACATAGCCTTACTAAAGGATCCCTTCTATTGTTTTGCTGTTGATGTTGCGTGTTATCCTCCTCTGAGTTATGGCGCGAGTTGTTATTGCCTATATAAGTCGCCTTAAGTCACTATTCTCCAGGAAGTCCGTAGTATTACCACCACGTAGAAATTGTTTTAAAGGATGAGCAACGTGGTCCCTCTGTGTGATTATCTACTTCGTACCACTACTAGAGAATGCAGATTGCTGTGTTACTGTTCGAATTGACATGCAAGTTGTTTCTAGCCGTTTCTCGAATTACCTTTCATTACGCTTTAATTCTCGGATATTATTCTAGCCTATGTATTTGTTGCAATACATACATGTTGACTGCTTCGTCAAATCTCTTCCGATCTCCGTTTTTGCTCAACTCAACGATCTCCGCATTACTTATCTGTGATTGAGTGATTTATTGCAAAATCTGGGGTTGCCCAACAATGAAGCAGTGTTAAAATATTTGTCTATAAATCTAGTTCTACTGATGAGCTACTACCCTACGAGAGGAATCAGTGGTGTTCTGCCTTAGCATGTATTTCTATTTTTTTCATCTTTTTTCTATCTAGACCTTGTTAAACTAACACGATTTCATTGTTATTTCCATGGACATTGAGCGATCTCTAGTATTAAAAACCCATTACCTGAATATATGTCCCTCACAAACTTCTCCGCAGTCATCGGGCAGACACATTCGTGTTCTGATGATCTTGAAGAGCTAGAGAAGCAATTAGGACCCCCCGCACTGACCTGCTAGGTTGGCGCGGTCCAATGAGAAATGATACGGTACTGTACGCCCGCCGCCCTTTAAAGAGCGGCTCTTACATGCGTCACTTAGCAATCCTCCAGTTTTGAAATATATTGAACTGACTCATTCTGAAAACTGAAAACATGAGAATGTATAAGATTTGTGAGCTAGGCTGGGGCGTTTCCTAATGATTAGGACGTGAAGAACATTGTCTTGCCTGTGACCTGTGTGTTGGTGCCTTTGCATGTTTTTAATTTATTTTACCGATGTTATGCGTTTTAGCTGCTTGAAGACGATCCGTTTTCGGTGCAAATCTAGTAATGGACTACCTACCTTACTAGACTTGCACCGAGAACGGTCCTTTTTAGGTTCCCCTCTCCTGACCAGGAACTCGGACGACCAGGTTGGTTGTTGTGACGTTGTTGCCCATTTATTGTGTTTTGTTATGTAGTCAAATCGTTAAAGAGCGGCCACCTCTACCTTTTAGATGTTGTTAGTTGTTCTGTTCTGATTAACTTCCTAACGCGTCCGTCCTGAACGGCGCAATAAATACCATAACAAGTCGCATCGAGAAACCTCGGACAGAATCTACACTAACAATAGGAGTCCCAAAGCGAATTTGGTGCAACATTCCCAATGCGACGCGCCAAGTGAACGCAGGAGGAATGGAAAGACAAGAACGACAAGAAGGCGCAAAGAAACCGAGAGACTCCGCCGCCGGCGACCACCACTGCCGAGGGACTTTCGAACGGCTTTGGCGCCGAGTGCGCTCAGTCGCGGGGCGTGCCGCGTCGCGGTCAGCGATGGTGGTCCACAGGGGGGTCCCCGTGACGTCCCCCTCGCTGCGCGCGCTTTCCGTCGCGAGCAGCTCCCCCTGGAAACCGTGGGCATCAGCTGGGAGTCGACTCGGCGAACACACTCCCAGCACCCGGCTGCGATGCATTCCAGCTGTTTCCGGTGCGGTTTAGCTTGAGCCGGGGCTCGTATGTCCCTGTCGGGAGGGCACAGCCTGCTTGCTTCGCTGCTCTCTCCCTCGGAAAGCTTCCGTTGCTTCGACCTGGTGGAATAATCTTGGTTAGTCCGTTGAAACTGATGGCGCGGCTGGTGACCCCTTCCAACTACCATAGAGCCGGACCACTTCAGGGTTAGGTTGAATCCATGACAGCTTTGGCCATTCATGGTACAAATTTCCGGAAGTGCAGCTCTGGCACCTCGCAGCGCTTTAGCCTCGCTGGAGGCGAGCTCTCACTGAACACCATACATCATTCGTGAACTGATGTTAATTCTGTAGATACTCGATTCAAGGTTGCGTTTAGTCGCCTTCATTTGCATTTGTGTCAGGTTGGCTAAAACAACAGTATTTATTTATTCGAGGCATGCTTTGCACAGGTAACGATGCATAACATATGATATATATATATATATATATATATATATATATATATATATATATATATATATATATATATATATGCAGATCGAAATAAAACACCATTAGAAAAAGAACATCAGCTTGGCTAGTAACAAATTCGTCTCATTTAGACACCTGTAGGTGATGAAATCCGATTTCATCTGTTCTGGCTCCGGCACGTGTGGCACGATTTCCCCTTCTACTTCTTGACAGTGGCTTTCCGAGGAATTGCATACTGTCTGAGTGATCAAGAAATGCACTTCTACAACATGTTAGGTTGTAGACTCATAAGAAAAGCAAAGTTTTGACGCAAATCGCATCCTTCGCTTAACCACTATGTTGTCCACATTATCTGGTGTGTAAGACTGTCTTCACGCTTCCTGAAAAACCTCATGAAACCTAGAAATAATGCTACTGCATAAAGAATTCGCAAAAGCGAAAGAATTGGAACAAACACGTAGGAATTGCATGTCCCTATCGAGAAAGAACTCACGAACTCAAAAGTTGTGTGAAGATTTAAGTGATGCGAGGAGCCATGCGTCAGGCTCATGTAGCACAAATTGTGAATCATCTGCTATCCAGGGGCAGGTTTCATCATCGATTAAACCAGCGGGTATCTAAGGCCGCAAAACAGTTTAACAGTGTTCGGATAAAGAATTTACTCCCTTATGAGCATAATCCTTAGCTTCACTTATATTCCCAGGTCTAGCTTGAAGCACCAGTTTTGGCTAAGACTTCTATAAGTAATCTTAGGTTTCTAATAGTGCTTTCAGTCGGCGCTTTCAAGAAAACCGGAAAGAATGAGTAGCGAACCCCTGTTTATTACTCGCCAGAAAATTCTAGCTTCTTTGCGTTTAAACTGTTTTCGGCACTAGCGTAGTTAATGTGCCGCACTAAATCTTGTTCAAAATAGGTCTACTAGGGGTAATCTGACATGGGGAGAACGAATATCATAGTCGTTTTTTGAGGAAATGCCTTATAAGCTCGCTATATTAAGCTCGAATCGCCCAAGGCCTTGCAAAATAGCGCGCGCTGGTAAGAGACCTCGCCCCTACCAGCACGTTCGCGACCCCGTCTCCGGGCGGGGGGGGGGGGGGGGTGGATTATCATAGCATGCTGTGGCGTGCAGGGGTGACGACTAGATACAGAGCGAATGTAGATGCAGTCTTATCTCCTCGTTTCGATTACAGATTCGGGTCTTATTTTCTTCCGAATTGGGCAAGGGAGGGAACTCTAGGATGAAGGCAATTTTAACACGGGCTAGTGGGCCCACACCCCGGAGTCCCTTCCCCTGCCCAATTCTGTGCTCTCCTCCGCTAACGCGGCATTTCCGCAAAAAAAAACGACTATGATATTCGTTCTTCCTATGGCAGATTACCCCTAGACCTATTTTGAACAAGATTTAGTGCGCTACACTAAGTACACTAGTACCCTGTTTTTTTACTTACCATAACTGTTTTTGAGTCTTAAAGGTCTTGGAGAGAATTCATACTATTGCAGTGGAAAAAGGCTTTACATAAACTTCGATCTGTTCCACTCATGGTAATTCTTCTTCTCCTCCTGAGCGTTTAGTCCCGCGCAGTCGCAGGGTCCGCTGTTCTTGTGATCTGTCGCCACCTCATCCTATCAAGGGCGTCATCTGCCGTGGCGCCGACTTCGGCGAGATCTCTCTTGATCACGTCCTTCCATCTTTTCCTTGGGGCTCCTCTCGGACGCTTTCCGGGTGCCTCGAAATCTAGGGCCAACCTTGTGGGGTGATCCTCTGGTCTTCTGAGGACGTGTCCATACCACCTCAGACGCTGCTCTCTCATCTTCATCTGGATCGGGGCTGTCTTCATCACTGCCCTAACATCCTCGTTTCGCACCCTTTCCCGAAGGGTCCATCCACATGCCCACCTCAGCATCCTCATCTCCGCCGCGTGCAGTTGCCGCTCCTGCGCCTTACCCAGGGCCCAGCACTCAGTGCCGTAGAGGAGGGCAGGTCTCACAACTGTTCTATAGAGCTTGCATTTGAGCGTCCTGGAGCATCTACGGTCGCAGAGGATCTCTGTGGACTCCCTCCACTTGAGCCAGGCTGCGTTTATCCGTCCCCTGACCGCCTGGTTCACACTTCCTTCCTCGGATAGGTCACTTCCGAGGTAGCGGAATTCTTCCACCTTCTCGATCGTTTCCCCTTGGCAGTCGAGGATCGATCCAGCTCACTGCTCAGAGCTGATGAACTTCGTCTTCTTCACGTTCAGCCGTAGGCCGTTGTCTGCGAGAGCTCTCTGCCACAGCTGCACCTTCTCCTCCAGCTCCTCCTGGTTGTCAGCTACTAGGGCGATGTCGTCCGCGTAGAGGATCGTTCTGAGAGGGCCTTCCTCAAGGTGGTTCACTATAGAGTCAAGTGTCAGCAGGAAGAGGAACGGGCTCAGACCGACTCTTGGTGTACCCCCACTGTGATGTCCACTTTCCTTGTCACCCCGTGTGGCGCTCGTATCGCCGCTTTCGAGCCCTCGTACATGTCCCTTATGACCGTGATCAGACGTTCCGGTACACCCCTCCCTCGAAGGGCATTTCAGATTGCGGCCCGAGCTAGCCTGTCGTAGGCCTTCTCCAGGTCCAGGAATGCCAGGTAGCAGGGTTTTCGTTTCTCCCGATATTGCTCCATCACCTGACGAGCGATGAAGATGGCGTCTGTGGTGGACCTCTCAGGCATGAAGTCCCACTGCACCTGGGAGATGGGTACCATCTCCCTCAGCCTTGAGTCGACCAGTCGTTCGTAGATCTTCATCGTGTGTGAGATCAGTTTGATCCCTCGGTAGTTGGAGCATTCGGAAGCGTCTCCCTTCTGCTTGAAGATGGAGACTATGGTGCTGTTCCTCCAGTCATCCGGCATCTTACCTTCTTTCGTGATTCTGTTGAGGAACTGCGTCAGCCAGTTGATTCCGATGTCCCCGAGCACTTTCCAAGCCTCTACTGGCACACCGTCAGGCCCTGCTGCCTTTCAGAGTTTTATCTTCCCTATGGCCTTGCGAACCTCTTTTTGCGTCCAGGGTGGGATGGGTCCTTCCGTTGGTTGTTCTTCCTCGGCCTCCCGACGAGGGAACTCCTCGTTCAGGAGTTCCTTGAAGTACTCCTCCCATCTCTCTCTGAGCTCGACCGGCTTCCGTAACACCCTACCGTCAGCACTCTTCACAGTCTTCACTACTCGAATGTCGAGGCTAGCTCTATGACGCGCCTTGGCCAGGCGGAATGCGAACTTCTCTCTCTCTCTGACCCGTCTAGTTTCTCTTACAGGGCATCTATTTCCGCGTTCTTTGCCTTCGCTACAGCTGTTTTTGCCAGCCTCTTCAGCTTCCTGTAGGCTGTGAGATGCTCGGGTGCCCTCGTCTTCTGCCACAGCTTGTAGGCATCCTTCTTCCTCTTCACCGCAGCCTGCACCTCTTCGTTCCAGAACCATGCCGATTTATCCCCTCTGGTTCCTCCCTTTGTTTCTCCCAGGGTTTCCTTGGCACATCTAACGATTGTTTGGGCTACCCTCCTCCAGGTCTCATTCACGGGACCAGCTGGATCTGGAAGGCCTGCTTCGAGCACTGCCCTTCGTAGCTCATTCCGCTCTGAACCCGCAGTCTCCACCATCGGATCCTGGGTTCCGTCCTCACTCTGGGCCTGGTGGGTAGAGGTATGCTGACGTCGGCTACCAAGAGTCTATGCTGTGATGCCACGTCTTCTCCCGGAATGACCTTCACATCCCGGACTGTTTTCAGGGCAGCCCTTCGAACCAGGATGTGGTCGACTCCCGTCCTTCTTCCTCCGCTAGCATAGGTCACCTTCTGGCTCTCCCTCTTCGCGAAGAAGGTGCTACAGACAGCCAGGTCGTGGGCGATAGCCAGATCCAGAATTCGTTCTCCATCCGGGTTTATCAGGCCGATCCATTTACCTCCATGAACCCTTCCCACTCCTCTTCTGCCACTCCCCACATGCCCGTTCATGTCCCTTGCTATGGAGAGGTAGTCGCCTTCTGGTGCAGACCTTATGGCTTCCTCGAGCGAGAGGTAGAAGTCATCCTTGTCGTGCTCGGAGCATCCGGTCTGCGGAGCGTAGACTGACATGATGGTCCAGTAACCCTTCTTCGTGTCCAGCCGCAGTGACATGATGCAGTCATTTATTCTTTGGACAGCCGCTACTGAATCCTTGAGGGACTCCGCGACAGCTATCCCTACCCCGTTCCTCTTGGTGTCCTCTCCGTTGTAGTACAGCTTGACCCCTTCTCCGATCTCCCTGACTTTCGCCCCTTTCCATCGCGTTTCCTGCAGACACAGGACTTCTATCCTTCTGCGCTTCATCAGGTCAGCCACTTCCCTAGATCTTCCGGTTAGCGTTCCTACATTCAGAGTCCCCAGTCAACTAGCTTCTTTAGCCGAAGTCGTTCGGCCCTCGGTAGCCCTCGCATTGACCACAGAACTCGGGCGGGGGTTCTGTGCGCCACTTCCGGGTGACGTCCTAGCCTTTACACTGATTCTATTGCGACTTGTGATCATGGTTTTGTGACGAGGTTTCTCCATCAGCCTACCTGTCAACCTGGGCCTGACGCTGGAACCGTTGCTATTTTTGCAATTTCTGCAGGGCATGGCGTGCCGGAGCCGGGAGTCGAACCTGTGACCGTTTGTGCATGAAACTACACTACTAATCACTAGGCTAACTCGGCTCCCCACTCATGGTAATTAAGAGTCACTTATGTAGTATAGGAGTACAAGGCTCTTTTTTGTTATATCTAGGAGGGATTACATGCCGCCCTGCCTGCTTCCTGAAGTTCGTTAACGGAGCTTTAGTTATTGCCACCATTTTAGGTATATCAATGATAAATTAAACGAAGAGGCGAGTTTTATGTTATCTCCACTTCCATGTTTGATATTCCGGTTTCCGGCGATTTTGAGTTTTCCGTTCCGTATTCCGTCTTCCACTTTTCTCAACAACAACGAAAAAATTCCGCACATGATGATCCCTGATGTACAACCTGCGCCCCACCTGTTTTGAACTCCTCTTATCGATATTTTTCTGCATGCCATTAGAAATGAATTGCGTGGCGATCTTGACCCTCCCGAAATCAGCTCTTGCTGTGCAAAAGTGCAGTAAAGGTAGATAGATCTAAAGGAAATCAGGTAAATCTCGCTGAGTTGTTGGTGTGTGCAGTTTCCTTTGATTTTATTATTCGTTGTTCGCCAGCTACTTTGCCCGCCCTTATGTGCAGTACGCGCATTGTATTTCTGTGAAAACAGCGTATATTTCAGTACCACTTCCTACCACTGTTCGTTACAACAGCGATCCCCTATTCGATCGCTGTTTTTGAGCACAATATTTGCGTCCCTTATTCAAGTATCCGTTTGCGCTTCAACGGCACATTGCCTTCTTCAAGTGATCGAGACAGCGTCGTCAGACTGAGGTAGGCCTTGTTGCTGACGGTAGTCCAAGCAATGCACATGCAGACTGGCCAACTTTTGTCGTGGAATTGAACGCATGTCTCTACTACTGCATACGCTTCTGTGGCATGGAACTCCCAAAGATTGAATCCGACTCCATGTTCCTGAAACTTCGCAAGTTAAAAATGGCGATGTGAGCCAAGGTGAAGCAAATTTCAAGCTAATGACCTTCGCAGTTGTCTCGAAAGCACTGCCCGTCATGTTTGATTTAAAATAAAGCGCCCGCTAATAATATCTACTTCGAGAAGCGCGGAAAGAACGCTGTTATCTTTATACTCAGGAATCGCTCAGAAGTTCGACTGCGTGCTGCGGGGTGGTAGTGCATCGATAATTGTCGCCTGTTCGATCGGGAAGATCTTTGACATTATGACGAAAGCTTTGCTTGTAAGACATCACTGCGGCAAGACAGCAATTCCTAAGCGTTTCAAACAAAAACCGAGGTTCAGGCAAAGTTTAGACGAAGGTGCTTTTCGAAGTCGATAAGAGAAGGGAGAACTGGAACGACTTTTGCAGCCTGACGGCTGCAAAAGTTCTGAGATTTCTCTCAATATTTTTTCGCTGAAAAGGCCAGACTCTTCTATCCGCAGTCTACCCAATCACGCCCGCATCCGCGCTCACAGGGGCGAGTAGCCGTTACCGTTGCCTGCCTAACCACCTCGCTACGATGTAGCGGATGGCGCTACATTGTGGGCATCAGCCCACTTAGTACCTTCCTTCCATTCTCTTCGGTTTACGATTCTATTTTCGCTTCTTTTTTGGCTAGTATGCTTGAGTGCAAAGCAGCTCGGGGAGAAAGCCACCTTGTACTGAGGGTAGGGCTGCATTTCATGGTGACCTCTCCCGCGTAGCGCCTATGCTTGTGACTTGATCACAAAATGTGACCTCTAAAGCTTGTGATGCTTTGGTAAAGTAAATATAATTGTCTAGGCATATTTTGCCCGGCTCGGTGTTTCAACTATGTGATGTTCTTGCAGTACGCGTTCCGTGTTCCGTGAGGCTGTACGCAGGAGTTTGGGTGAGGTTATGAGTTTGCCACGGCTGCCTATAATCGCTGGTCAAGTCGCCATTGCTCCTTCACCAGCTCCTCCTCCATCGGCAAGCGTACCGCCGTCGGCAGTTCGTGTCTCATCACTGCGATGTTAGCTCCCATATTTTAATTTTTGCCTTGGTTTTCATACATTTCTGATTGTATTTAAAGCCGATGATGCTACCGCGTCTCAACCGAAGAAGTTGGAAGTTGTTTCCAAGCAGGCAACAAAGGTCACAGCTCTTTCAACCAAACTGGAGTGGAGAATTGATCAGGTGGGTTAAGGTAGCCAAACATTTTTTTAAATTATCGATTTACTTAGCTCATGTCGCGCGGGTGGAGGCAAATGCGCACGATTTTGGGGGCGGGAACAACGGCCGCGGCCGCCATTTCGGACGAGCTGCTAGCCGTTGCCGCTTCGCGCTTTTTCGTCGCGTTGTCTCGCGCCCTCCGCGCCACCATGCTCGCCGTTTGACACACTCTTTCACCGCCAACGTACACTACCATGCCACTCAAATCACAGGCCCCTCTTTCAAATGTGTGCTCTCTCAGGACGGCGAATGAATGATAGCAAATTACTGAAAAACTGGGGAACTCAACCGTTTCCTGAAAAACCTGTTACTAAAGCAATACCATATTCGATAATGAGCCTTAAACTTCACCCAAAGCAAAGAAAATTGAACGTCAAGTTTTCCTTGTGTTTTAAAGAATTACGCCAGCATTTTGGCGTTGGACATGCTTTTCAATAAAACTAAATCTGATGCATTTAGGTTGTTATAAATTAGAAAAATGGGCGAACACCTGGGAACTACCTCTTTATGCTGAAAAATCGCATTGCCTTGTGGTACAGTCAAAATCTAGAAGTCACCCTCCAACCTACACGCTCAATCGATCAGCTTTAGAACTACTTTCTAGTCCACGAGATTTAGGGTTCCATTTTTCCTGGAACCTAAGCTTTGAAAAGCATTACAAAGCACTTGTAAAGAAGACTAACTACCGAATTTACAATTTGTTTAAGGTATTGAAAACCAAAGGCCAGCCCTCTCTCGTGAGAGCCAACAAATCTTACGTAAGGCTCATTGTAGAATGTGGTCGTTCAGTCTTCAGTCCCCGTCAAAAGTGAGTCAAAGCTGAAAAAGTTTAATGCAGTAGTTGAGAAGCGAACCATTAGATCTGGTAACAAGTTGGAGTTCTACAGGCTGGTAAAGTCTCGGCTGCAAGAGAAAAATCATGTGCAAGCTTTAAGCTCTCCTTGTGGTCAGATAGTCCATCGCGATGACGATAAGGCCGAACTGTTAGCAACCACATTTGCAAGATATGTTGAGGCTTCCGATGATGTAACTATGGATGAATGCTCTAGACCCAGATTCCCTGAAATGGAAGACTCAGATTGGTTCCATAGTTGGGAGATTCAAAGCCTCTTCTCAAATGGCCACAGACTGGAAGTCTAACCCCTGACGGTATTCCACTAAATTTCATTAAAAGGGTAGCTCCTATAATAGGCAGTCCACTAGAATACATCTTTAATTTAAGCTTCGTGAGGGCTGAGGTACCTCGTAGGTGGGTTGAATCAATCGTTACTCCCTTACCTAAAAAACCGCCATTTGATGTTCCCACAAATTTTAGACTTGTCAGTATTACATCAATTTTTGCGAGACTTTTTGAAATTTTTAAAAGCGAGTAATAGTTTATCATTTGAAGAAGCACGCAGTAATATCGCCTTATCAGCATGGCTTTCAGAAGGGAAAGTCTACTGTAACGGCGACATTTCAGACTCTGAACTGTTGGACCAAATACATGGATGATAAAAGAAAAGTAGATGTTATATATTTCGATTTTAGTAAAGCCTTCGACAGAGTATCACACAAGAAGTTGCTCTATAAGATGGGGCTGGGTGGTATACACCCTCGTATAATTGCATGGACAAAGTCATTCTTGACTGATAGAAATTTCGTTGTTCGTGTGAACTCCTTGTTCTCCAATCCCAGACCTGTTAGTAGTGGTGGACCTCAAGGAGGGGTTCTGTCCCTATTCTGTTTAATATTTACACATACGACTTGCTCGAACTTCTGAAGGATAGTGGGATAACATACTGCGCTTTCGCAGACGACTTGAAGATTTATCGACCAATTGCAAGTGATTCTGATATTGAACTTCTCCAGAATGCTATAAATCAGAAGTGGTCCTCTGAATGGAACTTACCGCTTTCGGAAGAGAAGTCTAGAGTGCTTCACATTGGTACTAGAAATGATAACGTGCCTCACTACTCTATTAATAGTATACCACTTAATGAAGTTGAAGAAATAAAAGATCTTGGATTTCTAGTTACGAGTAATCTGAATTTCGATAAGCACTGTGCAACAGTAGCCAACAAAGCTATGAAAGTCATGTTCAATCTATTTAGGGCCTTGTCTTCAAATGACAGTTACATTCTTCTCCAGGCGTATAAGGTTTTTGTCAGGCCAATACGTACAGTATGGTACGCCAGTTTTTAACTCTTACACACGAAGGGCTAGTGATATGATAGAACGAGTTCAAAACAGCGTCACCAGAAAGCTTATGATACGTAGTTTGGGGTTTGCATATGACCAAATTCCGTCAAGTAAAATCAGGAATCGTGAATTTGGGCTGGACACTCTTGAGTTCAGAAGAAAGAGAAATGACCTATTGTTCTTTCACAAAACTGCTCACGATGAAAGCGGTATAAAACTCACTGACCTAGTGACGTTGAGAGCATCTAATACTCGTGGTGGTACAATAAAGTTTGATGCTGGAAGAGCCAAGCGAAATTGTAGGCGCTTCTTTTTCTTGCATAGGACCCTCCCTTCATATGAGAAGCTTCGGAGAAGACAGAATCTTCCTGGGAATTATGAAGCTTTTAAAAAATTTCTGAAATCACATCTGAAGCCATAACCTACTGATGCCTTAGACGTTGTCCATCATTTTCTCACCTAGATAATATGTGTAGATTGTATTTGCTTTTCTCGTTTGGTGATTTTTTATACAGTTTGCGCACGATTGTACTTGTACTCGTGTAAATAAATAAATAAATAAAAGAAGGACATAAAACTCCTTGAAAGTGTTCAGAACAACTTCACCCGTAAGCTTTTTCTGAAATGCCCGGTATGAGTTATGACAATATATAGTAATGATTCCGAGTGGGTTCGACAGGGCTAAGATGTTTGGTTTGTCTAGCCTTTAGACTAGAAAAAAGAAAAAGAGCAGATTTAATCATGTTGCTCACAGTTCTGACAGGAAGGCTTTCCATTGACCCAGTCGGGATTTTGGTGCCCCTTTGACAGCTGGCAGAAGAGGGCATCTCAGACTATCTGCAAACCCCAAGATCGAGAGTGAGGTCAAGTTTCCTCATTCATAGGAGCATCAGGGAGCTCAACACCCTACTTTCTGAGAATGAGGTTAACATGTCTCTGTCTTCTTTCAAACCTCTAATTACACTAAGGCTTCGTTAGGCTTGTTTCGTTTTGTTTTTTCGTTGCTCAGTCACCAGCTGCTTCTAATTTTAATGTGTTATTGTTACCTTACCACATATGTTATTGATATCTTGCCGCATGTGATTATGATCCGTGCCTTGTAACAAATAAAATAAAATCTCGTTTCAATGATTCTAGCAAGTGTCTCCTGATTCTGCACAGCTCTTTTGACTTCGAGAACACTCCCGACCAGGGGTGTGCGTAAATGAAATCCGAAATTTCGTAAATCGTAAATCGTAATTACGAAAAAATCGTCGTAAATCGTAAACCGTAAATCGTAAGAGGCGCCTGACTTACAATGCATCTAATTTCCTTGTTTTTTTTTCTATTATGCTAAAGCTAATCGAGGCTAACTATGTTTTATAGTGACGTTTTCAGCTAGAGCTGGACACTTTTCTAATTAAGACGGAAGCCGTTAAAATCAACTAGCACATTTCAAATCTTGACAAGTTTTTGGAGAACCAAAATAAAGTGCTTGTTCAAAAACGCTTAAAATGCGTCTACATAATTGGCTTGCATATAAAACTATGACTTTGTAGAAACAACCGCAACAACTCCAAATAAACCAACAAAAAAGTTCCATCCAAGACAAAAAAAAATTGATCGCTGGCCAACTCGACGAAAACAGTATTTCCAGAAATAATTCAACAAGCATCCCTACTAAGTGAGCGCATGAGACATTTCTATGGTATGACACACCTAAAGTTCTAAGCCTTCTCACCTTTTGAATTGTACCCAACAGCATTTTTGTAGCAGGCGGGAAGGAATTGTGTGACGATTGAAAGAGTGTGATCACTTTTTTGGACACTGATCATAGTCGGATTTTTGACTTGAAACTATAAAAGAAGATATTTTTGTGGAATTCTTTAGAAATAAAGTAGAGAAGCAAGATGCAGCTTGTACGGAAAGTGGTTTAACTGACTCGTACAAGGTGCATTTTAAACATATAGGGGAAACCAATGGTAGAGTAGTCGGAGGAGGATGGCTATCGCGTGCTCCAGAATAGTTCTTGATTAGGATCCTACCACGGGCAGTCAAGTCTTCCATACCTACTGTGTTGTGAATTGGTACCTGATTTGCCTGGGAAGGATAGAACACTGACCTCTACATCAGCGGCAACCGCAATTTATTCTATAGGGCAAGCACACTCAAATGACCTCTACGATATCCTATAGAGGTAGAAAGAATGGAAGGCGCATATCGAACAGGGACTGACTAACGTCATGCTTTGTCCTTTATCGTTTTTGAAGGCAACCACAACTTCTGGAATGAAAGATCGTCGTTCGACGATACCAATCAATTACTTTCGGCATTTACTTCGCTCGCAGGTTTGCTTGCATTTGTTAACTTTCGGAAACTCCAAAATATTGCATTACTAATTAATGACTGCTTGCATTCGCCAGTCCTGCTCTCCCTTTGTAACAAGCGCTATCGTATCTTTTACCCAGTCTTCAGCATTCTGAACGGATCGCATAGGGCGAACACAACAACCCCAATCAGACCACTGAAAACGAGACCAAAAGTGTCAAACTTTTTTGCTTTTATCATGAAGATGTCTCAGCCGCTTTGCTTAAGGCGCACCTCATACGTAAACAGACTCCGCACCATGACGTGCAGTGATAAGCAGATTGAAGCATGATTGTTTTACTCTTTCCAACGTTCAGCTGTTATTCCACAGCCTCCAATCAAGTCCAATATTCCTTGATGGCTTTACATGGGTTCTACTCGTGTGCATTGGAAAAAGTCGTCTATGTGGTGAACAAGTGGTGAAAAAGTCACAAGTTGACTAGGCGGTGGTTGCAGCATAGAATATGGTTCAGCAGGTGATCATCTTCATTCCAGTGCAAGGAGAATTTTCATCTCTTTCTGTAAACTGGAACTCAGGCCACTCGAATGTGAGATGCTGTGCTAGAGTGTGACCAGAAAAAAGGCTACCCAGTCCCATTGCCAGGAATTAACTCGAGCGGCCTATCCACAAAGCTGTGTTGTTCTGTCACAGCGCCACAGCAGAACATAAAAAGGTAAATAGGAAGTAGCAATGGGCTATGAGGGAAGTCTTTAAAAGTGGGTACATCGTCATGATGGGCGCGTGGAGCGCAGTCGGAGGAGGCGCCGGCTGTCGCCTGCACCCGATACCCGTTTCCTGGTTCGGATTTCTCGCCCATGCCAACCAAGCCTCCACGACATCCCGTAGAAGTAGAATGCGCGGCGCATCCCAAAGAGGATTGAATAACGCCGTCATTTATCCTTATCCTTATCCTACATCGTCATGATCCGAATCGTATCACGTTATGCATTTGTCATCCGTGGACCGAAGATCACATTTACGAAAATTTACGATTTACGACCCAAAATGTCGTAAATCGTAAATCGTAAAAAATTTGCCAAAAATCACCGTAAATCGTAAAATCGTAAATCGTAATTACGCACACCCCTGCTCCCGACACACAGACATTGTTACAATGCTGTGTAACTATTGAACAGAACATAGATTCCCGCTTTTGACCCCTTCCTAATAGAAGCGATAGCGGCTTAGAATTGTGGAAGACCATGTGTTCACTCTGCTTTCTTTAAAATTTCACCATTGTTGGCATATAAGTGCACGTGACGAGAAGCCTTGCAAGGTCGTCAGGAGGAATGAATGTCGTTCTTGAGGCTCGAGCACACTTCGATGCCTTTGCTGCGGCAGCAATGATAAAGGATATCATCGATCTGCTGCCTCTGATATCCTTTATCATTGCTGCCGCAGCAAAGACAGCGAAGTGTGCTCGAGCTTTATGCATGTATCAGATCAAGCACTCTGTGGTACATACTCCATTTCTTTACTAATAATTATTACTTTGGTCTATCCGACACCACACCAGGCATAATGCGTCTGTCGGCTTGCCGGTTAAGGAGTCAAAAGTGGTCTAAATCTAAATGTGTTCACATAGGAGTAACTTCACCATCAAACCTTTACTGTTAGTAAGCCCCAGGTTCTATTCTTTCGGGTGAAATTAGGCAGTGACTGCGCTTTGTAACGCTCAGAACATTCCCAGCTCCGAGTGTTTACTCCCGCTGGCAATCGCAGACAAGGAAATTATGAGTGCCTCTACAAATACATATTCGAAACGAAAACGTACTAGCATTATCTTAAAACTATCCGACAATCACATAAAGTCATCAAGCTACGAAAGCTGTGATGAAAACGAAATCGTAGCCAGCCCTCCCGAAAACCCTAGCGTACCTACTTCTACCTTAGGAACCACCTCTCTTATCAGGCCTCGATCCTCTTGACTCAAGCAGCAAGCACGCTGGAATCACGTGAACAGCTGCCGCGATTGCGACTGCTCGTCCGCGCGAGACCCGGCGCTGAAGACCCCGCCCCCAAAATCGTGCGCATTCGTGCGCACCCACAAGCGCCTTATTCGACGCCTCACCTTCAGCAAGCATGCTTAGTAGGATTACTTGGGACTGAGGATTGGTTTGCTGTTGTAGGAATGAGAGAAATAGATAAACTACTGTCCAGGTAGGGTACGTGTGTGGTCCATCCAAGCTGCTCGTGTGGAAACTACTTTCGTCGCTCAGGTGAACTCCGTAGCTGGGTTCTGCGCTCTTCGAGCGCAGAACCAGGCTAGGGAAGGGACTCCAGGTTGGGTGCGATCCAAGCTGCTCGTGTGGGAACTATTTTGTCGCTTAGGCCTATGTTATACTTCGGCGACGCTGTTGTTGGCGACGTCGGCGACAGTGTTAAGGCCCATGCACACTTCTGCGACACCGCGGCGCGACAAGTGGGGCGACGGCTACCTCCGCAAAATCCGGCGGTCGCGGCGCGGTCGCGTTAGAGCATCATAGGCGGCGGGACCGACGTCCCCGTGCATGTCGCGCCGCCAGGAATGATTTGAACCATTCCAGCTTGCGGCACTCAGCGCGGCATCGCCGGCGATAGCCGCCGCGACAGCCGCAAGAGTGTGCATGCCCCCTCCCTGCGGCACGTGTCGCAGTGTCGCGCCGCGGCCGTCGCGGCCCTATGCTTTATCATGGTCGCGCCGCGCTGTCGCAGAAGTGTGCATGGGCCTTTACGCGGGCTGCTACGCGCTGCGTAGCAGCCCGCGCAACACAGCGTCGCCGAAGTATAACATAGGCCTTAGGTGAGGTCCGCAGCTGGGTTCTGCGCTCTTCGAGCTCTTCTTCGCTCCAGTGCTTCTACCAACTCGCACGAGTCAACGTACCCACATTTAGCGTTGCTACGCGGGTCCTGCTTACGTTACGGTACTTTCGAACTGGCTTAGTTGCCCCCGACGCCGTCCTCGCATCAGGGATCCTCGCATATTTTCCACACTCGCCGGGCTCAGCGAGTGCACGTCAGTTCCCGCGGACGCCGTAGCACCATCTCGAAAAACAGGACTATTCATACACCATTTGATGTGACATGGGTCTTCGTAGGCCGGCCTGTCACAAGGGCCTGTCGCCTGCATTCGAGTGCCCTTGCTTAGTTTAGCTCAAAAGCGAGCAGTTTCCAGCGGCACCACGAGGAGGAGCGGACATCGCCACCAACACTGAATGCTAATCTGAACACCAAAAGTGTGGAGCGGTAGATGCAAGAGACTACTGCTAATTATCCTCCATTTCTAGGGCAGGGCATTCACCCTCCTTCTAATTCATATGTAAGAAATTTGTCCAAGGTTGTTGGATGAAATTTTAAGCATTGCGTGTATGTACATTGTTACTGTAGAAAGACACGTTTTGGTTAGAGTGAGGCAGCAGGGTAAAGTGCTGGTCAGACGGGAAGAGGTAGGCTTACAGTTCGTGATTTTTGCCTTAGCCAGTTTTTACTTGCACCGCTGCGCGGCGCGGCACGATGGTCGGGATAGATATCGACCGAGCGGCGCCAAAAATCGATATCTATGGCGACCCTGGTGCCGGGCCGCGTGGCGGCGCAAGTATAAACTAGGGCTTAGACATATCTGAGTACTGTGCAAGCCTGGAGAGGGTGTGCCCTGCATATTTTATTCATTTGTTATACGTGGTAATCCACGCAAAAAGAACACAACACCAAAAATCAACGCAGAACACAGTGAATATAAGCGGAAAATAGGATGATACAGTTAATACAACGAAACACCTGACAGCTCATTCAAACCAGGCTTTGTCATTTTTGAGCAAATTCTCTGGTTCCTGCGTAGAGAAATTGAAGTGGAACTGCCTAAACTTGCGCGCAGAACACTATTGTAGAGAATGGATTAATGCCACCATAGCATTGTTTTACCTTGGAACTGAATCTAAAGTGGTGGCCTGAAAAGTGAGTCTTTGCATCTTTTTCGTGACGCGGCTTCGCTCACATTTTAACTGGTAATCGAACCGCTAGAGCAAGGAGATCCGACTCAGTCAAGTACTGCGCCGAAGGTAGCCAGTTTCACATTTGGACTAGTGGAGGCAGCTACAGTTAGCCGCCGCTGCGCGATCGTATTCGTTGCTGGGTCGTCCTTCTAATTAGATAGCATCCATTTTTGGTAGACAATCCATCGCTGCCATCGGATGTTAGTCGCGAATGGTATTATAATATACTGATCGTGGTTTTGGAATTACTCTTTCTGTGCCTGCGCTTAGTTTGTTGTCATTGCAAGCGGAGCTCAGGTCTTCAGCTAAAATACATTTCTGGTCCCGTGTTTTGACCCTAGAAGGCAGATGTGTGAACGAAAATATGTGATGCATTCCATTCTTGATAGCACCACGTTTTCAAGCGTCATAGTGTGATTGCGTCGGTTCAAGGTTTGGAAAACCGTCTTACAGTTATCTGTGTTGTGAAAACAATCAGTCTGAGAACTTCAATACTGCGCATGAATTTTAGTTCGAGAAGCTCATGAAGCTGTTCAAGAATGGACAGAATCTCATCAGTAGGCAGTTTGGTGTCCCACAGGCTCCAACGGTTTGCTGGGAGCTTCACGTGTACCCGAATGGAAAGCGAGAAGAGGACATGAACAACGTATCGTTCTTCCTTCGCCAAGTTGGACTGCAGGTAGGATTCAACCATAAAGCGGTACTTATTGTGGTTTTGGAATTCTCATTCTGTAGAAAATAGCTCAAGCATTAATAGATGTTAAATGTTAATTGTAAAAGTTTAGCGTGGAGAGGAACCCATCATGACGGAATTTCAAATTTACGCGTTGGATGTCAGTTCACAACGGGTCAGCGTCTGCCGTGACACGAAAGACTTCACGAACCAGCAGGGTCGAGGGAAATTTCAGGTTTGCCAATGAGATACTTTACTTCTGTTGGGACAAAAGTGCACTCTTTGTCTATAGGTTTCGCGTGATAAAATGGCTGGTGCGCTGCGAGCGGACGGATCACTATTGTTGATATGCGAGGTTTGTTGCCTTCCTTGTCGTCCTGTTAGAAGACGTAGAACAGTTTCTAGCTGGTGAGGATGTTGGACCTGTGTTTACATTAATGTGTGGAAAGGTGTATACACATATCCCCTTCGATAGCGCGTTGGTGTTTCATAAAATTGTGCGTTGATTAAGTGGTTCTATCTTTACCGTGGGCGCGTGTAGCACAGTCGGAAGAGGCGTCTGCTGTTGCATGCACCCGATACCAGGTTCGGATTTCCCGCCCAGGCCAACCAAGACTTCCACCCTTTCAGGGTCGATGAATTGGTACCAGAGTTGCCTTGGAAGGATAAGTTGCTGACTTGTTCATCGGCTGCACATCGCAAGTCATTGCACGGCAAATACGCAAATCCAAATCCAAATCGCCTCCTCGACATCCAGGAGAAGTAGAATGCGCGGCGCATCGCAAAAGGGATTGCCCAACGCCGTTCTTTATCCTTACCGTCCTGCTATGAAGAAATTTGTTTGATTTTTGTCGATGGTCGACGAGAGGTCGAACCCTCAGCTCCACAGAGAAACCGCTATTTTCAGAAAGAGTATTCTTTGAGCATTCGGATTTCTGTCACTTGCGGATTTACTGTTATCACAACCCAATACGCTTGAAAATTAGTTATACACAGTTATGGGATAGTTCGTGAAGTTCGACTCCTATAATCATTGTACTTCTGGATCGTGAGCGTATCTGTAGAATCTCTCCATCGTCCCCGTTATTGCACATGTCTTCTCATTGGGATCTGGCAGAAAAATGTTCAAAATTCTTCATTTTTGGGGGTGCTTGTTGGGATTCTAGTGTTCCTGCTGTCGTTAGATAACGTTTGCATACAGTTTTTCCTTTTTCGTTTGAGGCATTAGCCAGAGCATCTGTGAGCGCTCGCGGATGACAAGAATTCATGTTGTAATCCAGGTTTGACATAGACTGATTTTGTGAAGCAGGCTCATATGCGAGATCGTTATCGAAAATAGTGGTGGAAATAAGGTCACCTTACATTGCAGGTTGAATACTTCACTCCTGGATCTAAAATTTCGGTTGAGCCTGCTGACGACGAAGAATGTACGCTAGAAGATGTTGATGAGAAGATTGAGCTAAGTATACGGGAGAGCAATCGGGAGATGTGGGAGTCAGAGCTGTTCACCGACTGTGTTATCAAGGTAGGACTAAAATTATGGAAGATCCCATATCTGCATTATCAAGGGTCCATTATTTTTATTCCGGCACCACACACAGCATAGACTTTCACTTTCAGGTTGGTAGCAAAGAAATAAAGGCTCATCGGTGCGTTTTGGGTCAGCACTCACCGGTATTTCGTTCAATGTTTAATAACGAGTCAATGATAGAAGCCAGGGAAGGTATCATTGACATTCAAGATGCGAAGTACGAGTCGGTTCGTTTGCTTACATCTTCCATTCTTGCTTTGTTATTTCTTTTTCTCATCAACTCCTTCTTGTCAAGTGGAGAAGGACCCGTCGAAAATCCATGTTTAGGTTCGAGCGATGGTGGAGTTCATGTACACCGGATCAATGGATACAGTGGATTCAAGTTCAGTCGACGAAGTGCTGGCCATTGGTAGGATTCGATTTATCGTAAATTCTTGAGCGTGTGTCGTAAAACTTGGCGTGCTCAAAGTGTCAACACCATAAATCATTGAACGAAAATTAATGGAATTGGACCGATTTTTTCAGCTGATAAGTATGAGGTGCTACCACTGAAAGAGCAGTGCGAGCGGATTATCTCAAATACAATAAACCAGAAGAATATCACATCGATTGCTGTATTTGCTGATACTTATACTGCCAGTTTGCTGAAACAGGTATTTTTTCTTTATTCAGAAATAGCTATTATTAATAGTTTCCTGCTTTCTGGGCTCAACGCAAATGTTTAGGCGGTTATTCGGTACCTCACTGTCCACCACAAGAACATTATTCGCACACCGGAATGGAGAGCTATGAAAAAAGTATAGTTTTTTTTTTTGAGTGCCTTGTTAGTTCTCTGGCTCAGTTACTTAATTTACGTGATTGGAATTTCGCTGCATGCATTTGATTGCTCAGTATTGCGTTATTCCGTCTCCAAAGCGCTGAACATAAGAAATTTCCGCCCTGCGTCTTCGTAGCTTTGGTCTGCTAAAGGTGGTTCTCAAAGGCTGCAGTCTTTCGATGTTCTTTGTAGTCGGGCGGGCCTTTTTCTTAAATCATCGAACAGATCTTCATTTTTTACCTAGGTGGGTTTACAAATCACAACGGATGGGTGCATTCCCTTTTTGCAACCATAATACAGGGCAAAACTACCCGTGCAGCTAAACATTTCAAATTCTTCCCTGTCTTTTTTCCCGAAATTTTCCCGCTTCACTCGCCTAATATGTGTTTGCTGAACATTGTGGGACTCATACGTACTTGAGTACAAAACGGTTAGGCGTTCCAACCTACGAAGTGTTATTGTCGAAATTCATAAGCCCGGCAAGCAAAGGAGAGATAATGTGAAGATCCTTACCGTGCCCCGAAGAACGGTTCAGGACAAAGTGAAACACTACAAGGAATTGGAGACCGAGGAGGATAGAAAAGGGAGAGGGCGTCCCACGACAGCTACCAACAGGAAAAATGTGAGACTCGTGAGAGAAAAAAATCCGGAGAAACGCCAGGAGATCGGTGCGCCAGATGGCAAAAGACGTAAGAATAAGCGAATGGTCAATGAGGAGGATAGTCAAGGAAAAGCTTAAGAAGTTTCCTTATCGTTTGCAGAAATGCCAACTCCTGACGGACACTATGAAGAAGAGGAGATTGGAAAGATGCAAAAGGTTGCTGCTACGATTCACGGTGGCACGCACTTGAAACATCGTCTTTAGAGATGGAAAGATTTTCACGTTTAATCCAGTCTTCGACTCCCAAAATGAGAGGATTATTGGGGACTCGCTGATGCTACCGCCAAAGGACGACTTCAGGAAAGTGCCAAAAAGCCTCAATCCATTATGGTTGGGGGAGGAATCACATCTTCAGGAAAAACTCCACTTATTTCCGTCGAAGCTGGCGCGAAAATCAACGCAACGGTTTACAAGGATATCCTGGAAAAAGTTCCCATGCGGTGGGCCGATTCCCACTTTGGAGAAGCCTGGTGTTTTCAACAAGATTCTGCTCCAGCACACAAAACGAAGGTGGCCTAGGACTGGTGCGCCGAGCAGCTGCTCGACTTCATCACACACGAGGAATGGCTCTCCATTTCTCCGGATCTTAAGCCGATGGATTATTCTGTGTGGACAGTCTTAGAGAAGAAGGATCGCTCTACCAGATACCCAAATCTGGACTCGCTTAAAGAAGCGCTTTTGAAATCCTGGGACGAAATTGATGAACCATACCTGCGTGCCACATGCGAAGCGTTTATCGAACGTCTGAAGGACTGTGTGGAGGCTGAAGGAGATCATTTTGAAAACTGTTAGCATGCTTTGTTTTTAGTAGATAAATTTGATAGGTAGAATTGATCTGCGAAGTTTGATTTCAAAATGCCATTGAATCCTTAGTGCACGGGTAATTTTGCCGCACCCTGTACACTGAATTTGCAAAGGAGATGCTGGCGCTTGTAGTTTTACGCTCATCACGTTTCCCTTTTAAACCCCGTTGCCGGAGAACTGGTCCGCTTGGCATGGTGCCAAGGCGGCGCGCGGTTTTTCGTCGTGTAATCTAGCGCACTCCACGCCTCCTTGATCACCACACCCCGGAGCGTTTTCCCTAGCCCAATGCGTGCTCTCCTCCGCGGGGAGCAAGCTGAACATACAAAAGCGCGCGGCAGCCGCGGCGACTGCTGCGGCAAGCGCACTCGACGCTACACTTACAACGATGAAATTTTCACGGACGAGTTGTCCGGGGCGGGTTACAACAACAACAAGGTGGTGAAACGCCGCCGTATCGATTTTTGCTTTCTTTGCCGCGAGAGCGATTCTCGGACGACCCGCGCCGCATACGCCACAGCCTGCATACCGACAAGGGGTGTTTCGCAGTGCCCGGCTTCGGGCCCAGTGTTTCGGCGGTTGGGTTGAGACCACAGTTTTTGGTTGGGGTGCTCGTGGCATCCGGGCGGAGCAAAGGCTGTGGAGTTGTGCTGAAGGGCGGGGCATTCTTCCGCCCTCAGACCGCGCTCCACAATGAGCACCGCACCCCAAGCCCATCGGCGTGCCCCGGACAACTCGTCCATGAAAATTTCATCGTTGTAAATGTAGCGTCGGGTGGCAAGCGCGACATCTGCGTAGTGTGTGCTGCTACAGTTACGAAGTCTAATGCTCTTGTAACTGCATAAACTTCTTTTGCTACCGCTGCTCACCTATCTGAGGGTCCTCCGGTGCACTTAATCAGAAAAAATCAATATTCCGAGAGGGAATTGGATGTCCTAATCGAAGAAATAAACAAATGCTTCCATTGTGAAAAGATTCAGTCTCCCTTTATGAAAAGTAGCTTCATTTCTAAAACCAAATATCTATATACAATAAAGCATAACTCAGGGGTTTGTCGGAGCTCCATCTCCCCCATAACAGCCCACTTAGGGGAGATGCGTCAGTGGTTGTTCGTCGCGCGTGCGGCAGACGCCGCCGCGCGCGCAGCGAAAACTTCTATGTTTGTTCTACCAGCCCTCCTCCGCGACAGCGGAAAAGGGCGGACTCTGTCCCGCGCTTACGCTGCTCGTCTGACTCTCGCCGCTCGCTTGTGGCGGAATTTTTTGGGACCAGTTCTCACGTAATCTTTAAACCCAGTCCAACACCGTGCTGCTGGACACCGGTTGATCTTTTATAAGATACTATATGGGAAGCTAGATTTGAAGAAGAAAAAAAAACTGTACGGTTGTTTATGGGTCCAGAATTCAAGCAAGCTTTTACCGGGAGGCGATTTTATGCTTTTAATTTTAGTGTCTCCATATTTAGTCTTTGGGCTCTCTAAAGGTACGGATTCTCCGGTCGCTTGTAGAGCAACACGTTGCGTCTCCGGGTGGTAGGTAGGAGAATGAATTGCGAACCAAATGCTCCTCTGTACTACCCAAAGACACAGACGGGATGCATGGGATGGATTCCTTGCTTCTACTGTGTCGCTATACTTCCTATGTGATCACGCAAGCATGGGTAGGTGTATTTGCGTCTCTGCGAATTGTACACTGGACGTTGCAGGCAGTTTGGCTGACTGTCCGAAGTCCTTTTGCCGCACGACAGAGCTTGACTACCTAACCATGTTGTTTTCCAGTCAACAACAGCAGCACTAAAGGACTTCATTCTTCTGGTCTCGAAGGAGTCCAATTTCTGTAGCGGTGGGGCTAATATGGAGTGGCTGCTAACATCTCAGAACCTAACCAAGATGCGCAAATCCAGGTCTAGGATGACGACCTGTACCTACAACGCAAGCTCGCTTGCATGGGAAGCACCCGCCGAGGACTTGATGTTGCAAGCCAGAATGATAAGTATAACGTCGTCGGACTACCGGAAACGAGGAGGCAGGCACCACACCTACGCGCCGCCTACGACTCCGAGAAAGAACTGTTCGTCGAGACATACGGCAGTATGGGAGTAGGCGACGTTGGTGTTATCTTCGACACGCACTTGGGCATGAACATTGACTCGTACGAGTCTCTGGCAAGCCGAATCGGACGTCTGCCACTGAAGCGATGTGGTTTCAGACCAGCTTTGACTGTGTTCATCGCGTATGCTCCAACATCCGACTGCGATGAAGAGGTCGAAACCTTCTACATGGAGCTGGGGAGTTTTATAAAGACGAACAGACATTCTACAAGGTGACCGTCGTCGACTTTAACGTCAAGATGAGGCGACGAAGGTCGCTTGAAGAACTTCACGGGGCCTATGGTTAGGAGTGGAACAAGGAGTGTTTGAGCAGGTGAGACTGTCTGAGTTCATCGTGTCGATCAAGACCCATCCATGGAAACTCGCAGTTTCAGAAGGCCCCTCTCTTCAATGGATCCGGGAATTCCCGGTGGCTAGTTCCACAGAGATCGATCACATTTTCCTCAGCAGCAAGTATTGCCTGACAGACGTCTATGGTGTTCCGAAGTTTTACACGATATTGGATTAACGTATCATTCGACAAATTTTCCGCTTTGAAGGAGGGAAATCTGCAAGATTAAAGAAGAGAGCTCATAGAATGACCGTCAGTGGGATCTCTACACCTCTCTTTACGGCCTCTGGGAGAATAGCCTCATTGACAACATTGTCGAAGAACACTGATTCGTGTACTATCTCTAAGGCATTGCTAGGCGAGTCGGGAGCTCGAAGATCACCATGACGGTGGCACGTCGTCTGAATCTGGAAGGCCTTTCGCGACATCGGTGACACCTCTTCTGAACCCAGGCACCTGATGAACGACGTCGGTGACGTCTTCTCAAGCCGGACCTGCTTTGCGCGATATCAGTAACACGTCGTCTGAATCCGAACACCCCTTGCGCTACATCGGTGACACCTCTTCTCAACCTGAACGTCCTTTGCGCGACATTTATGACGTGTCGTGTGAACATGGACGCCTGTCGACAACTGCAACAGTGCAAAGTGTTGTGTTAAATAAAGAAACTTGTCCGTCTCTAAGACCCTTTCGATTATTTATAATGGTTAATGTTTCAGGATCGCTACGAATTGGCTAACGAGTTGCTAGAGGCTGTTCTGTCAGCATCCGGAGACATGGATGAGGAGACTATGACGAATTCGAACAAGGGTCCCGCTCGAAAAAGAGTCCGACGTTGTGTTAGCACCAAACAGTAGCGATGCGCTTGGGTTTCTCCTTCATTATAACACTTCTGTGCGTTCAGTCAGAGCTCGAGCTGCTCTTTGTTAGATTAGGATAGCAGTTTTGTCCTACGCGCGGGCTCGGAGTTTCACTCGTCATTCAAATAATGTGATAAGTTGTGTTTTCATCCCTAGTTGTGATCCATGGACCTGACGTCAGACTGTTGTTGCATGCGATGGTCAGTCTTCTCATTGGACGTCAAGGTGACCCTTTTCACTAAGACAGCCTTGCTCCTCTTTTGCATTTGACCTGTGCAGTTTTATTCCACTTTATGCATGCTTTTTCGACCTTTCTTTCGGGTGCAGAATATGTGAAGATCGATTGCGGTAATTTTAAGATACTCTTTTACCACGCTCTTGTCTGAAAGCACGTCTCTGCGGACCTGTCCAGGCGAAAAACTCGTCCTCCTTGTGTTCAGGCTCGGTTCCATCTATTTGGTGCTTACCACTGCCCTTGAGTATGCTAGAGTTGTTGGAGAGACCAAACACGTTCTGTTGCGAAACGCTCAGCGCTCTTACTATAGTTAACTAGTCGATCAAGAACGAGTACCGCCAAAATTGATCCCTTCGAGTAGTTCGTTTTCTCTCACCCAAAACAGTCGTGTTTATGTGTGAAACGTCAAGCATGTTCTAGTTATATTATCAATTCAAGCAGAAATAGCCGTTTTTCGTACGCTATTCTTATTCCTTTGCAATCGAATTCGTGATTCAAGTTAGTATGAATTGTCATTAAATGTATGCATTATTTACGCCTTATTGTGGTATCGGATTGGAGCGCTAAGCGGTGCGTGCTTCATGTTTTATGTATGCGTTGTAAATAGCGTCGATGTTAGATCGTTTTATTTTGACTGGTATTGAATGGTACAATGAAGGCGTTGGAACGATTACTGCTTCACTGCTGCCGTGTATGTTGTCACGTTTGTATATACCAGTAGTGAGCGGTTATAGTGGCGTTCGTCGATTACTCGCGTTGCCTTCGCACAGATGGACTGGCGGGTGGCGATCATTACATACAACGTCAACATGCAGAGCGCTGAAGAGGACGTTATCGAGGATCTGCTCTCCTCAGCCGTGGCAGCTAAGCCGAGTATGGTGGTGGTCGGAATGCAGGTTGGGTCGCTCAGGTGCTGTTGTTTTAAAATGGCAATCGTCACTCAAAATTGAGTGCAAACATGGCACGAGAAGCATTCGTTGGCAACGTTGAAAGTCAATACATAGGGAAATGAGAGCAAATACTACGCACAAGTGTTTTGGGTTGAACGTTGTAGAATGGCTCGTACCATGAATTAGGTCAGGTGCGAAGTTCCTGCATGGAGTGTGGCTAGTGGCGTGTTTTCACTATTCTGTCTCCGGTGCTTGCAAGAAGAGAGCTGCGCGCGTTTTTGGAATAGTCTCGCAGGGGTAAATTCGTAAGTCACTTCTTAATTTATCAGCAAGTTTTTCAATCTGTGGGAATTCAGCACCACTGTTAGCAAGGTGCCAAGTAGGTATGAAGGTGCTATGGATGACCACATGTGCAGCTTATCTTCGTAACCCATTTCTCCAGAAGGCTCAAGGTCTTTGCAGTTTCGATGTTTTTTGTTATCACTTTCATTAGCTCGCCGAGTAGCTTGGCCTCCTTTCGTGTTGTTGCTGGAGTGCTACAGTGTGTCTTCGCATATGGTGAAATTCCGCCTGTTACGCCTTTCGTTTCGTCCAGTGGGTGCCCGCAAACGCATTGTGCGTCTGCGGACACCCATCTATAGCTCTGAGCGCAAATGACCAAATAAACGTTGGCGCGAAGGAGAGCACAGATTTGAGAAGGGGAAGCGACTCCAGGGTGTGGCTCGAGTGACACACCCGTGCATACATCCTGGAATTCCCTCCCTCGGAAGCAGATAAAGCGCGGATGTGCAATCGAAACGAGGAGATGAGACTGCATTTACATTCGCTATATGTAGCTACTCGTCACGCCTGCGCCTAGTGACCCCCCCCCCCCCCCCTCCCAGGACAGTCATAGCCCCAAAACCTGTTTTTAAAGCAGAGATCGCCATTACATGAGGCTGCCCACAACTTGGTTCCAAGCTTACAAGAGCAGCTGAAAATTAAATAGCCTAGTCCAAATAACAACGTCGGAAAATGGCTTCAGCAGAAGTCTCCTACCGCTTTTAATCCGCACTCAAAACCCTTATCTTTCCTTTGATGGAACCTAAGAATCATAGGTCCGCTTGACTTACCTCGCCAGATAGAAGGTCTTATATGTGTGTAAGCATTGTATTGTATTTACTTCCACTGAACGCCACCACGTGCAAGTCACTCTCAAAACAAATGTTTCTGTATAGCCATAATGGTAAGAAGCAAGCACAACGGACGTCAAACGTAAAAATCTGCACTTCCTGGGTTTTCAGCTTCAAAAATCATTTCCTAGTACTTTCTGGCGTTATCTCTATCTCTACTAATAATCCTACTTATCGGGGCTCCACATTCTAACACTAGTTGCTGAAAAGAGTGAGCATTCCCACCCTTGATCGAGTCACGGAACAGCTCAGCTCGACGGAGTTCCGGTTTGCTTCGACCGCATCGCAGCGGTTACAGGGTGCGGGTCAACCATGACTCATGTTTCAGCGGTTTCGTCGTGCCGTCGGCGCCCTCTCGATTAGAGATCCCGCTCTTCTGCCTCGCTGCATCTCTCCACCGTTGCGCTAGAGTCGGCATAGTCTTGCTTTACGTTTTCGACTTTTTTAAAAAGAATGTTACGCTAAGGACATTGGTAATAGTATTCGCAACCAGTGTCCCGGCTCAAAGGTGAGATCCGATTCCTCCTGCGTTGCGAGTTCGGAACGCGCCGGAACGGTATGGGTGGTCTCCGACCGATTCGTGAAAAACGGATGTCAGATTCGTGCTCACCACCCCAAATAACCCCCCTAGACGAAGTTTCCGCGAAAATTTTTTATTTGACCGAAGTCGTGTCGGTGGAGTCGGAACTTTTAAATAGTGCCTTTACTTTTTATTTATTATGTTTATTAAGTTTTGTTGATTTTTGATTTTATTTTTACTTTTTATTTTGTTTTGATTTGAATTTCTGACTTGCTTCACGTCATGAATAAAACATTCAACCTGAAACACGTTTCCGTCTTCAAATAGACGTAGATGCAAGTCGCCACTAGCCGTTCGCTCAAAAATGTGCTAAAAATGAGATTATAGGTCCTCGTCGAAGATAGATCACAAAATGCAAAAAACCCGCCAGCGGCGGGAACCGAACCAATGAACCCAATCCTTTGGAGCGAGCACTCTACCACTGCGCCACCGCTGCTGCTGACGGCACTGATAGCCAAACCGCTGATTACTGCGCAATACTGCGCCCAATGCTGATTGAGCGCGCCTAACACATGGAAGACATGGCGACTTCCGCCGGCCATAACTCGCTTAGGAGATCCATTTAGCAAATTTGGTCTATTTACCTGTGCTCAGCGTCTCGAGCTCTTTCACGTGATATAGGTCTCAATCCGAAGTTCCATGGGAAGCTGACGGCATTCCCTGGTCAGACCTAACCGATCGGGATTAGAGTTGCCTGATTATATTGGCCGACGGGAGCGTTCCACAGTAGATTGGGCGCTTTGATCAGGCAGTCGATATCGATCGATATTATCGATCATCTGAGTGGTGCTATCGGTTTTCTCTCAAACCGAACCGACCACGATTTCTATCTGACACATTGGAGGTAGGGAAATCAGAGACAGAAAATCTCACCATATATATAAAGGAGGAAGGCATAAGTCACTGTCTGTAGTGGTTCGTCAACAGCGGAAACCAAGTTCCCGTCCCACCCCAGTTTTCGACTCCACTAGACTCTCGGAATAATTCTTCCCGTACGTTCCCTCAAAATTAGTGGCTAGTGAAGTCACCTCCGGAATTCGTCACACCTAGAGGGTCGAAGCACGACGACTGGACAGAAGAGTCAGACATTTCTTTAGGCTTGACAAGCTGCAATAGGCTGTGAATTCAACGCTAAATGAAGAAGGAGTGCTGAGAACATTCTTCTGCGTGCTATGCTGAGTGAGTGGTACCAAGCTAGAAATCAGTCTGGAGTAGGCGCAACTTTCAACGTGCTCGACGCTACGGATGCTTCCTTACCCAGCGTTGGTTGCCGGCGAAGCCGGCGACCGACGCTTGGTGAGGAAGCATCCGTAGCTAGGTTTGGGCTACGTCCCTAACGTGGCCCGCCATATCCGACGCCGGCGGAGCCGGCTGCCTGGCGTGGCCCGCGGATGCGATGCCGGCTAGCCTGGCGTGGCCCGCACACTCCAGCGTCGGCGCCGGCGGAGCCGGCGACCGACGCTGGTCTGTTCATAAACGCCAATGTTCTGCCTAAGGGAGGCGAATAATAGAATACCATGAGGATGATCCACCTAAGTTTGTTTCTTCCTGCCTTCCACTGACAGCCGTCCTCCAGCCGTCGGATCGCAGCCGGAGTGTCTGTTTCTCTGCGCTCTCGCATTTCCGCTTGTCTGGTTGACCCGTGTCCTTAGAAGCTCGCTTTTCCGCTCTTCTGGTTGACTCGTGTCCTTAGACGCATCGCAGCCTCCAGCCGGTCCCGCGGCGATCGCCTGCATACGGTGCGAGAACTCGTCCAACCCGCTCCGGAAAACTCGTCACTACTGTGTAGCCTTATACGCGAGTCGCAATCCTTGACCAGGGTCAAGCTTGAGGTTCGGGAATCGAAGGGGGGGGTCGTACTATGGCCTCGTCTGGAGGGGGGGGGGGGTCGTGCTCTTCCGGTTTTGACAGAGAATTCTCTCTTATTCTTCGGGTTTTAGGTGATGTTTTTAATTCTTAATTTTTTTTTGTTTTTTTTTTTCAGGAATGCTTATGAAGGTGTGGAGTCTCTCCTTCGTCCCGCGAAGTTGTAAAAATTAATATAAAAAAGTTTCAAACAATGATTGTATAACTCGTTAAAAATAAAGATTTTCTGCACCAGATTTGGAGTCAATGAGAAGTTTCCATTTTTCAGTTTTTTTTTCAGGAAGTCACGGACGCGACAGTTTTCTGCCTGAACGAGCGACATCTACGTCCTAAATTGCCGTCTATAAAATTTGAATTGTCAATTGCTAAGGAAAATTAAGTGCTTTTCCTACAAGATTTTTGGAAGCACTCTTCGAAGCGATGACCGAATGGCAACCGGAGGATGGACTTGTCACGGAACTAATTTTCTCTCTTCTGCAGGAAACAGCATCAGAAAGTGGAGTTGTACGCAATAAAGTTTTAATCCACAGTTTGACAACGGTAATAAAACCTGTTTTTCTGAAAGGATCCACTGTATGAACAGACGCTCCGATTTGTATGATTTGCCGAAATTTTTCGACACCGTTAATTACATGGAGGCCGCTATTTTTACAGCCTGCTTTTTAAAGCGTAGAACCCACACTTCTTATTGTTTTAAAAGCTTTGTGAATTTTTTAGAGATGTCGCACAAATTCCGAAATATGGTAGGTTACGTGGAGCCATTGCGTTATCCGATATCACCGATCGCCACTGAAGGATGGACTTCTCGCGGCAAAAAATTTCTACCTTCTGGAGGAAGAGCATCAGACAGTGAAATCTGTGCCATCTTAGAGTTCAAGATGTGATTAATATACAATCAAAAACTAAGCTTCTTCGCAGTGATCTCCGATATGATCAGGGAAGATCGATTTGCAAATTCTCATGTTTCATGAAAAATAATTTTTACCTGAACCAGATCGCGCACACAGTTGAAACCTTGCCACAAAAATTAACAGGTTTTGTTCAATGCACAGTGTAAAAATCATGGTTTTCTGAAACGAATAGATTGGATCGACCACTGGTCGATATGGCACTGACGTCATGGGAGCGACGAAATTCGACGTTCACAAAAATGACTATAACTCGGTAAGTTTCCACAATTTGAAAAAGCCAAAGGATTTTTAGAAACCAGAAGAAAAGTGCCTTTACATAGTATAAAAATCTGTTTTCAAGAAGTAAATCTTCATACGGGGCTGAGGCCTTCGATTTTTGAGCGAAAAAAATTGAAGTGATTTTGTATAAATAATTATATCCCGGTAAGTTTTTCGAATTTTAAAAGACTTGATAGCTTTTTGAAAACGAGACGAAGAGCGCTTTCAAACCATATAGAAATTATTTTTCATCATGGAGGTCTTCATAGGGGGCGGGTGGGGTTCGAATTCTGGTCCATTGTTGCAAAAATACGTGCCAAAAATCGAACCCCCTCGCCCCGTATGAAGATCCCTTTTTTGAAAACTGGTTTCTATATGGTTAGAAAGCATCTTTTCCCTATTTTTCAAAAAGCAATTGGGATTTTTGAATTTCAAAAAGCGAACGGAGTTATGATCAAATTTGTGAAGAACTGCTCGTAGACTCTGCACCGTCGACACTGGAGTCATTTCATAAAAATGATCATAACTCGGTTCTTTTTTCGAAATTCAAAAATGCCAATTGCTTTTTGAAAAATAGAGAAAATATGCTAAGTGACCATGCATAAATCTTTTTTCAATAAGGGGGTCTTCGTAGGGGGCAGGGGGGGTTCGATTTCTGGTCGATTTTTGGCAAAAATCGACCACAAATGGAACCCCACCCGCCCCCTATGAAGACCTCCATGTCGAAAAATAATTTCTATATGGTTCGAAAGCGCTTTTCGTCTCGTTTTCACAAAGCAATTGGGATTTTTGAATTTCAAAAAATAAATCGAGTTATGATCAATTTTGTGAAATCACTCCAGTGACTCCGGTGATGGGCCGACCAACTCCTCTGGTCACGGTTTCACAAAATTGATCACAACTCGGTTCTTTTTTTGAAATTCAAAAATCCCAATTGCTTTGTGAAAACGAGACGAAAAGCGCTTTCAAACCATATAGAAATTATTTTTCATCAGGGAGGTCTTCATAGGGGGCGGATGGAGTTCGAATTCTGGTCCATTGTTGCAAAAATACGTGCCAAAAATCGAACCCCCTCGCCCCGTATGAAGATCCCTTTTTTGAAAACTGGTTTCTATATGGTTAGAAAGCATCTTTTCCCTATTTTTCAAAAAGCAATTGGGATTTTTGAATTTCAGAAAGCGAACGGAGTTATGATCAAATTTGTGAAGAACTGCTCGCAGACTCTGCACCGTCGACACTGGAGTCATTTCATAAAAATGATCATAACTCCGTTCGCTTTTTGAAATTCAAAAATCCCAATTGCTTTTTGAAAAATAGGGAAAAGATGCTTTCTAACCATATAGAAACCAGTTTTCAAAAAAGG